>JAAXCT010001939.1:0-110802 GCA_012490785.1 Eragrostis nindensis
AAATCAGTTTTTGGTTGCACCGATGCACATGGTCGGTAGTTTTTGTTTTAAATTTGCTCAATACTCCAATATACACGTTTGAAGTGGAAAATTTCTTGTTACAGTGAAAACAGTTCACTGTAGAATTAGAAGTTCACGTTTGAGATGTGTGAAGACTTCCCCAGCTGGTCTTATAGGAATTCCCTTTCCAATAATCCGAATATTCTATCAGAGTTTAGACCGGTTGTGTGGTCTCCTACAAAACCTCATATATTTTGCCTCATGTCGCTTAACTTCTAAGTATTTTGATCCATTGTTTCATAAACTCACCCGTATCAATATAATATGAATTTTACTATAATACTATTTAATTTTTGAGACTACATGATTGTGCATCCACTAAGTATTTCGTTAATTAATTGATTAAAATTGCATTGTGCATGTACAAAAACATACTTTGCATGTCATATTAATGATTATTGAGAAAGGAGATCGGTTTGTGAATCAATGACCACAAAACATGAGGTTAAATAACACAAGCCAAAATATATGTGGTTTTGGGAGACAATGGCTATAAAACATTACTCCCTCCGCCTTTTAAATTGTTGACTTTGATATTTTTGAGTTTCGTTTGACCGTTCATCTTATTCAAAATATTAACTTAAATATGCAAAATTATAAGTTATATTTCAATTTTTAGTGATGAAACTAATCATAATAAAATCTATGATAAATTTTAAAATATTTGAATAAGATGATGGTCAAACGTAACTCAAAAATAATCCAAACGTCAACAATTTAAAACCGGAGGAGTAGTTTTTACGAAATTTACCCATTAACCAACCTCCAGAATTCTGAAAAAAAAAACCCTCCAGAATTGAATCGCATTCTACCCTTGTACATTGGAATAAATTAAATACATATACTTGCAACAAAATGGAACTCAACAATTCCGAATCCCAGCACCCCGAATCTCCGTGGAATTCAGCTCTGCGGCGGGGTTCCGCCGCTCCTCTCTCCCCACTGCCGGAGGCTGCAGGTACGACTGCAACCTCCATCCTCCTTCTTCTCCCCTCCTCTCCGGCGACCCCATCGTCTCCAGCGCTATTACCCACTCCTAACCCTAACCTACCCGGGGGGGCCCCACCTTCATCTTCCCGCGGTCGCCACCTGCCGGCGCCCACTCTGGCAGCGCCGCTTTCTCCCGCCGCCTCCGGACACGGGTTTGTGTCTCCTAGCTTTGTACCGCCCGTTCCGTGCATGAACACAAGCACCTCCGACGGCCTGGGCGAACTCTGCCTTGCTCTGCTTCCGACTTTGCTGTACTGTGTTCATATTGGAATTACTAGCTCTCAAATCTTTTGTACTTGCCTTGAGACCACTGAATCCTTTGTACTTGCAGTTGCAGGACGCTGTGCTCAGGCGGCACAGGTGTCCGCAGCCAGCCAGGCAAGACAAACGAGGTGTAAAGCCGACAGGTATGCTGCAAGGTTTCCTCTGCTTATTGCAACTTGCTAGGGTCAAACGCTTTGGGTAGAGGAGGCGGCAAAATGTAACTGTAACTGCGATTAGTTAGTGAGCTGTGTACAGCTCCCATTTCAATTTCATGATTCATCTCTCGCATCCTGAGCTTATCAATCATGCTCTTATTGTAATCGATATATCTAATTTGTTGCTTGATTGATTTTGCGTAATAGATCTGGTACCATGAGTATGAGCAATGGGAAGAAGTATAGGGGGAGGTATAGGGGCTATTGCCTTGGACAGACGATATGGATCAGGCGCTACTGGATGTTTTTGTTGACCATTACAACAAGGGCGATCGCACACCAACCGGGTGGAAGCCAAATGTGTACGCTGCCGCGGTGAGGAATGTCGGGAGAAGTGTGAGGTGGACATCACAAGGATCATGTGATGTCAAGATGCAAGACTTTTGACAAGCACTGCAATATTGTTAGCAGGATACTTGCCCATGATGGATTTGAGTGGGATTACGACAGGGACAGGCTCTTGATTCGCGATGGGAATGCTTGGAGCAGATACATAGAGGTAGGATAAATTCATGCATTTTTGCTGTTTGCTACTGGAATGTCGTGTAGTATATGATTCAGTGTATGGTTACTTTGCAGAAGAACAGAGCAGCTGCTGGCTATCAACATAAAGTTATCAAGAACTGGGATGCTATAAACTTAATTTTCTCCAGAGAACATGCTGCCACAAGTGAAAATGTTAGCACAGGTGCTGAGAATGGCCAAGAGATGGCATCGAAGGGCGCTGAAGATGTTCATGAGGTTTCAAATTCACCTTCAACATCTGCACCGAGCAGTAGCAACCAAGGTCATGGCAGACCACAAGCATTGACTCAACCAAAACAAATAGGCAGTAGGAAGAGGTTCAAAACAAATGAAGCACTCTTTTGCATGTCTGGTGAAATCAAGAATTCATTCCAGATATCTATCAGCTCAGACGAGCTTCCTGAGGAGCCACAGAATACACCTCCTAAGGAAATCTTTGCAGCGCTTCAAGAGATACCAAACTTAGCACGTGATGATTTGCTGAAAGCCTTTCGTATTCTCACAACCAATGATCGCAAGTTTGAATCTCTCTTAGCACTACCAATGGACATGAGAAAGGATTGGTTGCTGATGGAGATTGGGAAGAAGTGATGCTTAGCCGATTTCAAGCATTACATTAGGTTTATCAGTATGCTAACTAGTAAATTTTTGTTTGAATATCGCCAGCTCTTCAACTAGTTATGTAGCTATTGATGTGTCCCTGTTGTTCAAGATATGTGGTGTACCGTTGACTGGTACTTACTACCCATCTAGTTTTGCATAATCAATATGTGCTTATGGGTTTAATAAATTTCCATGTTCCTGTTATGCATCGTGTAACAGCACATTGGAGATCAAACCCGCCTGGGTCACATATATCATGCGTATTGCAAAAAACATCCAGGTCTTCCATTTGCAATGTGATCATTTCAGTGATGATAGACAAAAGCCAATGGTATAGCAATAAATTAGAATACATTATATTTGTATTGCTCTGCACAAACTCTACAAAAATCAGCATCTAAGTACACCTTGAAAATAGCTGGAACTATAATTCCATGTTACAATTCAATGTCTCAGCAACATGTTGGAAATTGGAACTATAGGCCAATATCAATTCCAAGTTCCCAACTCAAATCTTGAGCTCACTAGTTCTGATAGACACTTTTTGATTCCTGTACCAAGCTCACGCCTCCTTGGTCCCCATGTATTCAGGCTCCCTTCTGCTGCAAATGATCAAGGTGTACCTATCTTCACCCGACCAATTAGGAAGACAGGTGAAAATATCCTAGTTATGTCTTGCTTCAAAGCAAAGTGTAGTGGTCAGCAAATGTAGCTTCACCTGATGAACAAAAACCATTGCTCTCAGTAAAAGCAGATACTCGATAAACTTCCAATGTAGATGAGAAGAAATGAACAAACCAAGAAGAGTACTAAAGCTAAAGATCTACAGCAAAATGCAACTACAAACATCAGACAAATACTAACCTTCTGGAAGATTAATAAGATCCGCAAAACATTTTGATCCCATCAGGCATCAGGTATCCATTATTATGCCTAATTTCCTATGCAACCCTCATGTCTTTCATGTATCTTAAAGCTGACCGTAGCATTGCTCTAGCTTTTCGATCAGGGGCGCATCCTGATGTGATCATTTCTTCGTAGATAACAGGAACCTGTTAAATCGGCGGTAAAACCACATGGTTCAGAAATTCAGATCATGCATATTAGAGTTTTCAGTTTTACAGCAATAAAAATCACGCATAACTTACAAGTTCAAATACAAAGCTTGCAATTTGCATAATGGAACTTAATGAGCGAGAAAGGTTTTGATCTGAGTTATCTGCTCATCATGGCGAGGCGATAAGACATACACAAGAGTTAGTGTTTACCTTGTCAAATTGCTCAACACGTATTAAAGCTTTCATTAGTGTTGTGTACGTTATAACATCAGGCCTCAAACCCTGCAATATGAAATGCATAACATAGCAGACTATTATTAAACCATAATGTAGTGCCTAGAAACAGAATAACACAGAAAGTAAAATGAATCCATGAAACATGTCAAAACAAGGAAACTAACACAAGAACAAGACTCACATTTTCTTTCATAAACTGGAGCACTGAGAAGGCTTCAACAACCCTTCGATCCTCATCAAAAGCATTAATCAATGAATTCAGCACTACGGTGCTAACCTCTAGGCCATCTGCTTTCATGGCCTTGACCACATTTAACGCATGGTCTGCCAAACCCTGTAAATGTTCATTGTTTTAATTTTCAGAAGCCAAAATTATAATTTGAATAAGGTAATCTTCTAGCAGAAATATATGAACCTTGCAACTCTGATTTATCTACCCAAACACGCAAATTGATTATATTGTATAACAACTATACAAGCCAATTAGGTAGTTTATAAATCAGAGCATACAGAGTTTTATCATTAGATCATGCAGAAATTTTGTTTATAAAAAAATAACTATCATGACAGAAGATTCAAAAGATAACATAGCGCGTTATCAGCATTAGTTACGTGGGAATAACAAGGCAGCAGGGAATGTTCATTGGTAATCATAATAGCAAAATAAGCAACTTTGTCTTACCCTTTGAGCATATGCATTGACTAAGGCATGGTACATAGTAGGTGATGGCTTCAGGCCATCAGCTTTCATCGTTTCAATGCAATCAATTGCTTCCTTGTACCTACCCGACCTTCCATAGACATCTACAAGAGTAGTATATGTGATAATGTTCGGTACAAGACCCTGATCCTTCATCTCTGATAGCATTGCTTCTACCCCCTGCCACCGCTCTTGCTCTCCTAGTAAATTGATCATGATGTTATATGTGGTTGTGCCTGGTGGACAGTTGCTTTCGCGCATCTCCTCAAACAGCTCCATGGCACGGTCATGCCGCCCTCCCTTACAGTGGGCATCAATTAGAGTGTTCCATGTGACAACATCTGGCTCGATCCCTTCTTCTCGCATTCGGTCAAATGCATCCATGGCGTGCCCAAGGCAGTTGTATTTCCCAAATGTATCTATCATAACATTGTAGAAATGCCGGTCTGGCCTTACCCCACTTGCCTGCATCTCTCGGAGCACTGCAAATGACTTCTGCCAATCACCCCTGTCACGGAACCCAGCAAGAATTCTGCTGAACACATACGAGCTTGGTTTAACTCCATCGTCCTCCATCTCCTTGAGCAGTATTCTTGCACTCTCCCATCTCCCAGCCCTTGTGTAGGCGTCAACAAGCAAGCTGTATGTTGCCTCATCTGGCGCCACTCCGCACTGCGACATTTCGTCGAGCACCTGCTCCGCATTCTTGAGCGACCCAATCCTTTCATACCCTTTGAGCAGCGCGTTGTAAGCGCGCGTCCGCGGCTTGATCTCCCCGGCAAGGAAGAACTCGAGGAAAAGCGCCTCAGCCTCTGCGACGCGCGCCGCCGCGCCAAGCGCGGAGATGAGCGCGGTGACGGCATTGGACCGCGGCGTGAGCCCGATGGCCTGCGCGGAGGCGAGGAGCTCGAGCGCCGCGTCCGGGAGCCCAGCCCGCGCGAAGGCGGAGATGAGGTCAGAGAAGAGCGGCGCGTCGGGCTCGAGCCGCGACTCCCTGAGGTCGCCGAGGAGCCGCTCGAGACGCGCGGCGTCGGGCGGGTCCCGCGTGTTGAGCAGCGAGGCGAGGAGGTGCGAGTAGGAGGCGAGGTCCGGGAGGAAGTCGTGCTCGCGGAGGAGCGCGAGCAGGCGCAGCGCGACGGCGGGGCGCGAGGCCGCGGCGGAGGCGGCGAGGAGGGAGTTGAGCAGCAGCGGCGAGGCGGGTCGTCGGAGAGCGACGGCGGGAAGGAGAGCAGCAGCGAGTGCGGGAGCAGGGCGGCCGGAGACGGAGAGCGAGTGCAGGAGCGACGAGAGGAGGAGGTCGAGCGGGAAGCAGAGGCGGTGGCGGTGGAGGAACGGCAGCAGCGCGAAGGCGAGCGGCAGCGACGCGTCGCTGGCGGCGAGGTCCCGCAGCAGCGCGTGCCAGTCGTGCGAGGGGACCGCGGAGTAGGACGCGGCGAGCTGGTGCTCGGGCGCCGGAACGGAGGCCGGCGGGGACGGCGAGGTCAGGGAGGCGGACACGGAGGGGGAGGAGAGGTACGCCAGCAGGGGCTCAAAGTCGTATCGGCTCGCCGGGACAGAGGCGGAGGAGGACGCTGGCGTGGCGCAGCCCGGGGGAGCGAGGCGGCGGAGGCGTTGGGGCAGGAAGGTCGGGGGGAGGAGGGAGGCGGGCATGGTGGCGCGGGGGCGGAGAGAGCGAGTGGTGGAGGGGGGCGGGCGCGGGAGGAAGGGGATGGAGGCGGGGTTTATCCCGTTTTCTGATATTTTTCCGCTCGACTGGTTGAAGCCAGGACTTCCATGTCGGTCCCTCATGTCAAAAGGACATGTTTGGACCAAAGGTCTTCATTCGTTTCCGGTTCTTTTGCAAACTACTAGGCCAAACAATTTATTTAACTTTTTTCTAGTTGTTCGAAAATGAATCGAATGAGCATCATATTCATTCCAAAAATCAATTTCTCCCAAAATTGAATGCATCGTCTGATAGTGTAAAGAACACCCATAAAATTAAAGTTGGTAAATAAGAGCACCAAACTAGTAATGACGCTGAGATAAATAGTAGTAGCGTCCAGTTTGGAACGTCAACAAGAACAGCATCCTTGCCTGGTAGTACTATGTTTGCATCGCTCGCTTCTGGTATTGGCCACTATCCTAGCTAGAAGGCCTTAAAATGTCCTATATGTGAAGAACCAGACATTTGTTTGGGTGCAAACTAACATGATACCAGCGTGGCATTGGTTACACCACTATCAACGCCCAGTGGCTCAGCATCCATATGGAATTCGATGGTTGTCTCTGGGCGGCAGAATCCTGCAACCGTCTCAAGCTTGCCCGAGCTCAACTCGGAAGAAGGGCCACCCAATGCACGGATGACAACTCTTTTAAGGTCTGCCCCGCTGCTGAGCAGCAGCTGGTTCACCATGTCAACGTCGCGGTCGTGCAGCCAGTAGAAGTTAAGCTCTAATTCTTCGAGTGAGTCCAGGACTAAGCCGTCGGTGGTCAGCTGGTTGCCACAAGAAGAACGTCCGTGTTCCTTCTTTATAAGGAGTGATGAATAATCTGAGACCTGGAAAGAAAGAGAAGCATACGGTGTCATATATATGGGACTCTTTTCAACCTTTTTGTTAGGTGTCAGTGCACCGCACCACTTCTATCATTACTTTCTTTCTTGTGAAAAAAAAAATATGAATAGGTAAGAGTTAAGCTTGAGAGAAGATGTGGGACTTACTAAAAATTAATTATTGATAATGGTATACTCCAAGCTTGAGAGTACATATGAATGTGAACTTTATAAATTTTACGCAAAAAGAACGACATGGATTTTAAAATCCAAACAAGATCATGTCACAATAAGAGCATGCACAAACGATTATACAAATAGACCGGCATGGAATTACCTTCTCGCCGTGGAGGTCCAAATAAAGAACAAACTTTCTTGCATTAGCACAACTCCTGAGGAGATGTAACACAACTATCGAGTACTCTTGCAACCCATATGGGTCAATACTTAGTTTTAGAACCTTGCATTGTGGAAGCTTTGCCGTTTCCTTCAGAAAAGCATTGCATTCAAAGTTCCCCTGGCAAAACAAAGAAAAACATTGAAACTGTCAATGTTGGAACGGATTTCATCATCTATAGAAGAAGCTAGGACGTTAAAAGGCCGATTGAGACCTCCTGATGACGCATCAAACTCGGCAATGCAGCAGGTCCTCCAAACGGGCGCAGAATGCCCAGCCCTAGTCGTGGCGGTGGTATTCTGACGCGCAGGTCGAGCTCGTCGACGGTGTCAAACCGTTGGAACAACGCCGCCACTGGCAGCGATTGCGACGACGGAAGGCAGTAGAGCCTGACCTTTAGCCTCCGGAGATGGCGCGTGGCCTCAGCGATATTGTTGTGTTGCGGGTCGTATGTATCATGCCACGTCATCTCCGCGAGGTTCGGCGCGGCGATGTGCGCCCTCTGCAACCTGTCTAGCCCAAACAAGATTGGCATCTTGCACCGGACAAGCCTCGGCGTCTGGATGGTGATGGTGCCATTGACTTGAAGGCCAAGCTTGAGCCGCTCGAGCGAGTCCGAGCGTATGGTGAGATTGCGCCGGCAATCGTTGTTGTTGCACAGCGTGAGCTCCTGCAGGCGCGGGCACTGCGACGACACGGCGCGCTCCAGGCTGCGTTCGTGTAGGCGGAAGCTGCCGGTGATCTTCAGGACCCGAAGCGCCGCGAACGTGCCGGACGATCGGAACCGGAGCTTGATGCCGCAGTGCTCGACGTGGACGTCGATCGCCGTCGCGCGCTCGCAGACAGGCACCTTGAGCACCGCCCGCGGCACGGAGCTAATGTCGATCCACCTGTGCCGCCGGGGCCGGTCCAGCCGGAGGCTGAGCTCGCCGGCCAGGCGCCGCCAGGCGAAGCGCAGCCACGGTGCGACGCGGGCGGCGATGTCGACCTCGCGCGGTCGCGGCAAGTCCCACTCGCCCTCGAGGGAGATCGCCAGCCGGTGCAGCGCGGGCGCGGCGTGGGCGGCGAGCGCCGCGTCGACGGCGTCGAGGATCGAGACGCACCGTGCCTGGTCCCCGTCGGTTAAGGAGATGGCCGGGACGCCGGTCCAGACGCGGCGCCAGCGGCGGGCGAGGACGCTGGTGCGCGCGGCGTCGGCGGTGCACGGCAGGCGGAGGAGGATCTCGTGGAGGAGTTCGTCGGGGAGGCCGCTGATGCGGTCGATGCCGCGGCTGCGGCGACGGCGGCGCGAACGGGCGCGGCCGGTGTCCATGACGCGCGTGCTTCAACTTGCTGGGTTGATCGGTTCGGATTGCTTTGCCCTAGTAGACAGATCACAGATTTGGCTCGGAAGGATGTGCTCCAGGCCATGCCGTGCACGACTGCACGGTGTCGGCAGCCTCAAAAGTAAACGAACGCGAACAGCGCCTTTCCGGCTCGACAGATGGGCCCGCTTGTGGACTGCAATGACAGATGGGCTCATAAGAATGGGCCGAACGTTGGCCTAGTACACGTACAACATCTGTGATCGAACGCAGTCCAGCCTCAAACACGAACACAGTCCTCATCTCAAAAAAAAAAAAAAAAAAAAAAAAAAAAACAGAAGAAGGGTACCTAACCACGATGCGGAAATTCTCAAAAAAAAAAAAACCACGATGCGGATCCCCTTTCTTCCTCGCCGCCGACGGGCGCCAGTCGCATGCTCGCGCGATCTTCCACCGCACCGAAGCGGTGGAGTGGCCCCGGCAGCCGACATCCCTCACCGAAGACCTCCTGGAGGAGATCTTCCTCCGGATCGGCTCCCCGGCCGACCTCGCCCGCGCCTCCACCGCGTGCGCCTACTTCCGCCGCCTCATCGCCGACCCGTCCTTCCTCCGCCGCTACCGCTCCCTCCACCCGCCGCTCCTCCTCGGATTCCTCTCGGGCGGATACAGAACCTTTGCCAGCGCCAATTTCGAACCGGCCAATGCGCCTTCCCAGCGCGTCTGCAGCCCGCGCTCTCGATAGCGCCGCCGACTTCTCCTTCGATGACTACCTTCCCCGCAGATGGAAACGCTGGGAGTCCTGCGACGTCCGCGACGGCCGCGTCCTCCTTACTGGCTACGCCTCCTCGGACCTCGCGGTGTACCCTATGTCCCGGAAGTACCTGCTGGTACCCCCCATACCCGACGACCAACTCGACTCAGTGCACGACCAGGATGAAGATGTACCGGGGTGTTCGGTTGGAGGATGCAGTTGCAGTTGCAGTTTGAATAGTGTGAGAAAACACTGTAGCGGAGGAAATAGGCACTGTAGCAACTCCGTTTACTGTAGCACCAGCCGCAGCAGCAGCCGGGTCCTACCTCCTGCCCTGCACAGATGAGGAGGATGAGACAACATTCAGAGTGATGAGCATGACGCACTGCTTGACAAACTTGGCAGTCTTTGTCTTCTCTTCTGGCTCAGGGCTCTGGAGTATGGGTACATTCAGACTGACTCCAACCCGATCCCTAGTTGGAGACCCATACCAAAATTGGGTCTAAAGAGGGTAAAACACAGCCTCCAACCGGAAACCCAGAAGAAGCCCCATTGTGGGTGCGGTGGAGGCGGGCGATCCACAAATAGATCAATTCCAACGCTCCCCTATTCTCTCTGCGTTGTCTTCTTCCGCGAGATCTCTCTCCGCTGCCGTCACCGCCGCCTGCTCCCGCTCCTCCTCTCCTTCTCCTTCTACCGCTCCCATCTCCTTCTCCCGCTCCCGGTCGGCGACGGCTCGGAGGGCGAGCGCGAAGGACGAGCGGCGGCGGCGCAGGGGCTTGGAGGGCGCGGAGGCTGGCCGCGGCGGCGGGGAAGGGAGGCACGGGCGTGGGCACGGCGGCTGGCAGCGGCGGCGGAGGCAGGGAGGCGCGGGCGCGGGGCGCGGCGGCGGCGAGTGTCGGCGGCGCGCGGGCATCGGCGTGACATGGAGGACGAGATGGAGCGGCGCCGCATGAAGCAATGGTTGGAGGAGCGTCGCGAGCCGCTGCTCCTCCTCCGCCGCCCGGCGCATCCCCTCCCCCTCCTCCAGCGCATCCCCTCCCCCTCCTCCGGCGCGAGGAGCGCATCTCACTGTGTGGGCGCTCCGCCATCACCGCGACCAGCTCCGTCGTCGCCCACTCCCTAAGCCGCTGCGGCCTCGCTGCTCCGCGCACGGGAGGGCGCGCCACCAGCCGAAGCTCCTCCGCCGTCGCCCCAAGCCGCGGCTGCCTCGCTGTTCCGCGGACGGGAGAGGAGGAAGGCGACGGAACAGTGCCGAATGGGGTGGACGCTGGGACGTCGGTTGGAGATGGATGATTCTGGGTGTTGCACTTCCACGTTCATCCACACCTATTTCATGATTTGGGAGTGGAGTTTAGTCTCTCGGGTTGGAGTCAGTCCACTTGGGATGCTGTGATCTCCGACCCACAGCCAGAAATAGGCAGTATTGACGGAGCTCAGTGTGTCTCTGGCTGCTTCTACTGGAATGTAGACAAGGAGAACCACTTGATCAAACTCGACCTCACAAGGATGGAGTTCTCTACTTTTGACCTCCCGCCTGATGGACATTTGAATATTGCCATTGTGGATGCAGGGGAAGGTAGGCTTGGGATGTTAAGCTACAAATATGACAGTGCATCGGTGGAGTATTAGACCATTATGCAAAATGAGAACAAGAGGGCAGATAGGTGGCGGATGGAGAGTACAATTTCAGTGCCCCCTGATTTAAGCTTTTTCATCCATGGTGCACCTGAAGGATACATTTTCCTGGTGGGAACGTCGAAATCCTTGGATAAATACGTAGCGGAATGTTTCTCGCTTGAGATCAGAACTTTAAAGATTGAGTGGGTCTGTAGAATATGGAACCCCAACCGTTGTGTCTATGCATATGTTGGGTACCCGCCATTCATGTCGCCGACAAGAATATGAAAGTGGTAAGTACTTCGTTGCCTTTGGCATTAAGCGGAATGTTTGAGATACACTTGTGTGTCAAGATGGAGCACAATATTTATGCACGTACTGGTTTTTCTTTGTTTTCCTAATATACTAATAAAACATGGATTCTGGGTGCATCCAGCTGGTCTTCAATATCCTTGTCTTATGCAACATTTGTGCTTTCGACATTTGTATTTGTATGATTTCAACCATATAATTAATCTCTTTTTTCTATTGTTACAGTTACTCCAGGCCAGTAAGGCATTTATGATCTGTTTTTGTATTTGTTAAATAATGTATGTAAATGGATGGTTTAAAATAAACTGTGTAAATGGTGCATTGTGCTGTGGAATCCATCTGCAGATATCTTGGAACTGTCAACAATATTTAAAAAATTAGTAGATCAAAAGATTGTTTTACAGGACTAGTTTATCCTGAAGTTATTGCTTGCTATACATTGAAACATCAAGGCTAATATGTTGGCTTCCTAAAATTCCATGCAAGCCAAAATGCAATGTAGGATGTGATTTCATAATTTCATAGGTGATAACACCCTTTGTTTTCTTATTCACTGGGGTTGTTACTCTGTAAAAATATGTGCTCATATTAGTTACTGGTTTACCACCAGGATGAGAAATCATATCCAATTTATTGTCTTGTCTAAGGATGCAAGTGGTACCCAATGGGTATTTGTGGGTCAAGGCTTTAGTTCATTTGATCTACTAGCTTTCTAAAATGGTTGGAAATTCTAGTTCTTGTTAGGAGAGTTTTGGGTCGACCCACGACCCAAAACTTGCATCCCTAGTCTTGTTTTATCATATTTCCTTAAGGAGTGGGTACTTTAGAATTTTATTGTTTGGTCTTGCCCTCATATTTTTTTTTTAAGTAATTCTCTGAATGTTCTGTTGTGTTAGTCACATGTCTGCTAATTTCCATAAGATGTACTAAGTATCAAATCTGTTACAGCAGTGTTTGGTTACCATATCAAAATTATGAATTTTTTTCTGACAGAGAACTTTCAATGGATCATGTTTGCTGGGTCTCCCTGTTTTCCAAGACAGGTATGCCATTGTGGAGTGTCTCATCTCCCTGTTTTTGCTGGGAAAATGTTTCTAATTTATCCATAGCATTGTCCATTGTGCCTTGTTGAAAAGTCAATCTGGGTAATGTTTGGCTTCTATTCATTTGCTGCATGCTTCATATTCAAGTTCATTAAACATTGGCTATAGGATCGATCAGCTAAGTCCTTAGGGCCTGTTTGGGATAGATATTTGTAAGACTAACTGTGACTGCCTAGCCAGATTGCATTATATAGTGGTCGTCGACAACATTGAGTGGTGTTTTCTTTTACCAACTGGCTAGTGGTCTTGTATCTTACAAACTTATTGTATATGATAACTGATAGCCCTAATCTTGGCCAAGGCGGCCTTTGTTTTGATGGGCTTCCAGCAATTTTCACTGCTTCTCATGCATTAGCCTCGGCTATGGTGTTTTTCATTCTCACTCTAGCTACTTTCGCAGTTTTGCCTTGATAGGTGCTGTTCTTTTAGTCATTTAATTTAATAACAGAGAATTCATCCCTATATGCTTGAATATGACATATATTCTCAATAATTGCTTTTCTTGGGATAACAAATAGGTCTGAACTAGTTATGCCATAAGATTTGTTTAATCCCATCTTCTAAAGTCTTTTCATGACCGTGAATTAGATTCATCTTTGTGTTTTTAGTATATTTGAAATCAACTGAATAATTTGAGTCACGTGAGCTACTGAAAGAGAGAATGATACTATTTTTGCTACGGTTCTGCAGGAGTGATTTCAAAGTTTTGGATCCAGGATTAAATTTGCATCCAAGTTCATGGCTTCTTTAGTGTGGTGCCACTCTGCTGGTGTGGATAAGTCGATGCAGGGTTCTGTGTTGCACTCCTGTATCTTGTTATCGAACTTATTTCAGATACAAGTTTCAAGTGCTACCCAAGTAGTTGTAGAAGTATATGATAAAGACCTTTCTAGAATTTCAAGCGTGGCTCAAGCTTTCGCAAAACTATGTGATTCTAAGATTTTACAATGCTGATTGGGGCCACCGTGCCAACTACTAGTGCTCCTCTCGAGACATTTCTTCTTCGTCACAATGTCACAAGATCAGATCAGCACATACCAATGTTCAGATCAGCCTTTATTTCTCTCCCTTTTCTAGCACGCATGTCAAAGCTTTCCCCGTCGTCTCATTTCGTTCCAGCAGGATAGCCGCAATCGCAGGCCTTGCAGTGGCAGCACGTTCTGAGGCAGGACTCTGGGCTGCTGCGGCCATGCCTTTCTTCGTGATTTAGTTCAGAGATGAATGATATTTCGTATGAAATAGATGGTGCGACAGAGCAGCTCTTGGCCTCCATATCTATATATTCTTATAAGTGCAACCAACTAAAGGTCTTAACTTCTATTTCTCTGCAACCACGTTGAGCCACATCACCTCGAATTCTTATGACCGTTAGATCAGTACTTTCTATTCACATCTGTCCATCTGTGTGGCCTGGTTTCAACACCAATCTTCCACCGAATGAGTTTAGAGCATTTATCCCACTTGCTCCATCAAATGCTCATGCATGTTTTCAGTTACCATTTGTTTAGCCAAACGCATTAATCTAGTCCCTCCTATCTCAATTTGCCTCTCTGAATCTTGCGGTCATTTTTCTTCCAACTGCTCGCCCCTCTCTTAGAGCAACTCCAACAGTTATGTATAACCAGTCCCTAAACACTAATTAAGGGCATCATCAGGAAAACACTGCTTCCAACCGTTCTGTAAACATGGTCTCCAAATATACGCAGAACCCATTTTTCCCTATCTACTCGCCACATTTGGCGATGGTTTTCGCACTCCCAACCCGAGTTCCCGCAGTTCTCGCGCGTGCGATTCTGCGCCAGCCCATCCCCAAGTTATTCTTCTCTCTCCGGTGCTAGTACCGAGCTGCACCTTCCAGGGCCATTCCTCCTCCTGGAGCACCTTCTTGGCGCAGCAGGACAGGACCGCGGGAGCACGAAGCAGGCAAGGGGAACAGAGGCACACAGGACTGCGTGGAGAAGAGCATCGCGGCGCCACCAGGCTGGCCATCGGCGATTGAACTGCCATATCGTGGCTCCTCGTTTTCCGCCCGCCGGTGCTCCCCGCGATGACCGCCGGTGGGAGATAGAGACTTCGTTCCCGTCCAGCACTACCTAAGTTTCCGTCTCAAATGGATGCGCCATAGCCCTAGGATCCGATTCCCCCACTCCTTGGCCTCCCTCATCCCTTGTTCGTCTCTCTGGATCGAGCTCCTGGAGTTCGTCCATGGCGGACAGAGCGGGGAGCACGATGATAGGCATGAGCCCATGGAAAAAAAATTGACGTGGCCACATTTGAAATATTTTGGACACCAAAAATTGGGAACGGTTGGAAGAGTGAAGTTTTTCTACTCCCAATAGATCTTTAGAAACTCCCTAAATCAGTATTTAGGGAGTGTTTTTTTACATAACTATTGGAGATGCTCTTAATGCATGACCGGAAACTTCCGCCGCAATTGTGCAATCAAGAGACCAAAACAATTTATTAGCGCTAATATCCCCGTCTTCCTCCACCCTGAATTCAGATTATTGCATGAAAACTGCTGCCATTGAATCGTGTGTTAACGTGCCATTTCTCTTCCATTTCCTCTCGCAGCAGTATATATGCACACCTGACCATTCCATTCCCTTGCAGATGTCGATGGGATGGTGAAGGCTACCTGCACTCAGTCCTAGGTTGTGAGAAGGCTGCTGCTTCTTTTGGAAGTTGCCAACAATATAGGTTTGTAGAATGTAAATCATTCGTCTTTCCACTTTCTCAAGCAATCTAATTTTTCCACAGGTTAGTTAATCAATAAAGTCAGGTGAAAAGAATCTTCCAACTAACAATATATATATCTTGGAATTATGCTACTCTTCATACTTTTTTTTTCTGATTTTCTTACAGGTGAATGATCGGATACTTTCACTTTCAGTAACTTTCTAATTTATATTGGGCCTTCAAGAATCTTTTTCACTGTTATGAAAAATCATAATTTCTTTTTGTTTCCCTAAATTTTGCATCACATCATGAGAAATATACCACCTTTGAATAATTTTTCTTATCCTTATTGTCAGAGTGAAGGCGCTTCACCTCCTTTTGCTATTTATGTACCAGAACCCATGTATCATCTACTTTGTACAATGTGCTAACAAAATATTAGAAATCCACCCATACTATTGTCCTCATTTTTTTCAGACCAATGGCTTCCCTGGATACAAGAACTTGTTGGAGAGGTCATCACTGATAATTCCATAGAGAAAAGAGCCCATATGCTTTGGATCATCATCTCTGACGTGTTGGATAGCAAGAGATTTATTTTTCATGTGTGCTAATAAAAATTCGACATGTTTTGTACCTTTTTTACCCAACGTTCCAATTTACACGTCTTACAGCAATGTTGAGCATCTTTACTTCGTTAGCACTACAGAATTGAAAGAGACATCTGAGATGGATCCAATTTACAAGCATTTTATTTTCAAGTTGTTATATCTTTCTTTTTTTTCAAGTATTCCATATGTACATATGTCGTTATGACACATGCAAATATCCCGCAGCAACGCGCGGGGTATTCATCTAGTATATAGTGGGAGAACATGGCTACAATTCACTGTCCTAGGATTTCAGGACGGTTTCCATTTGTCTCCTCTAAACGCCTATCATTTGAGGAAAGAAACTACATAGTCATTATTTGGCAGCTTCCACTGTTGTTTTGTGTTCTTCACATGCACAGAAGTGGCTAAAAGTCTACTCCAAATAATAAAAATAAAATATTCCCTCCGTCTAAAAATATCTGTCGTTGTTGACTTTTGATCGTCACATTTGACCATTAGTCTTATTTAAAGTTTTTATGTAAATGTTAGTTGTTTTTTCATAACATGTTTATCATGCAAGATAGTATAATTATGATCAATTTGTTTTAATATTTGAATAGGGCGAATGGTTAAATATGATGATTAAAAGTCAAAAGTGACAAGTATTTTGAGACGGAGGTAATATGTCACTGAGGCGACTATGCATTTTGACAGAGAGATGAAAGCCATACCCTCACGGGCCGCATTGCGCAGCCAAGGCTTGACGACAGGCCATACGGCTCAAAGGTAGTCGGCCCAGTAGAGAATGCTGGCCTAGTACACACGTGGTCATGGACTGCAATGACAGATGGGTTCAAAACAATGGGCCGAACGCTGGCCTAGTACACGTATAATCCAACGCGTCGCTCAAAAAAAAAACCGTATAACACCTATTTGTGCTTTCAGTGGTACGCGACGCTCCTGTCGACAGCGAGGCGCCAGTGGTGACGTCGTATCTCTGGATTTGCCGGCTCAGTCTTCGAAGATGCTCATAAGGGTACGGTTTGCGTACGTGTGTTCATAGGGGTGAGTGTGCGTGTGTTGTGAGTATCTGAGTTGTACTGTGTAATCTTAAAAAAAAAAAACGTATAATCCAACGCAGTCCAGCCTCCAAACGAACGGCAACCGATCCCCTTTCCTGGTCGCCGCCGGCAATGGCGTCGCCGGCTCGCGGGATCCTCCGCCGCACCGAAGCAGCGGAGTGGCCCCGGCAGCCGGCATTCCTCTCCGACGACCTCCTGGAGGAGATCTTCCTCCGGATCAGCTCCCCGGCCGCCTCATTGCCGACCCATCCTTCCTCCGCCGCCTCATTGCCGACCCATCCTTCCTCCGCCGCTACCGCTCCCTCCACCCGCCGCTCCTGCTCGGATTCCTCTGGAGCGGATACCGATCCTTCGCCGGCTCCAATTTCGTACCGGCCGAGGCGCCCCGTCCCAGCGCGTCTGCAGCCCGCGCTCTCGAGAGCGCCGCCGACTTCTCCTTCGAGGACTACCTCCCTCGCAGAGAGAACCGCTGGGACCCCTGCGACGGCCGCGACGGCCGCGTCCTCCTCCAGCACTTCCGCGATACTGGTGACGACGACCAATTCCCAGACCTCGCGGTGTGCGACCCCTTGTCCCGGAAGTACCTGCTAATGCCCCCCATACCCGGCGACCAACTCGACTCAGTGCACTACCAGGATGAAGATGTCCTCTACATCGGGTCCTACCTCCTGCCCTGCACAGATGAGGAGGACGAAACATCATTCAGAGTGATGAGCATGACGCACTGGTTGACAAACTTGGCAGTCTTTGTCTTCTCTTCTGGCTCTGGGCTCTGGAGTATCGGTACGTCTACCACTTGGGATGCTCTAAGCTTCAACTCACCGCCAGACATAGGCACTATTGACGGAGCTCAATGTGTCTCTGGCTGCTTCTACTGGGATGTAAAGTACATGAACCGATTGATCAAACTCGACATCACAAGGATGCAGTTCTCGGCTTTTGACCTCCCACCTGATCGCCATTTCAATATTGCCATTGTGGACGCAGGGGAAGGTAGGCTTGGGATGTTAAGCCACCAATATGGCAGCGCCTCGGTGGAGTATTACACCATTATGCAAAACGAGAATAAGAGGGCTGATATGTGGCGGATGGAGAGTACAGTTCCATTGCCCCCTGATTTAGACTTTTTCATCCATGGTGCAACTGAACGATACGTTTTCATGGTAGGAAGACTGAAGTACCTCAAAAGATACGTAGCGGCATGTTTCGCACTTGAGATTAGTAGAACTTTAAAGATTGAGTGGGTTTGCAGAATAAGGAACCCCAACCGTCGTGTCTATGCATATGTTGGGTACCCACCGTTCATGTCACCCAGAAGAAAATGAAATTGGGGTAAGTACTTTATTGCCTTTGCCAATAAGTAGAATGTTCAGATACACTCATTGTTGTGATGCAGCACAATATTTATGCATGTACTTCTAGAACGTTCAATGTTTGTATTTGCATGATTTCTACAACATAATTAATCTCTTTTTTCTAAAATATTGTTTTGTAGGACTAGTTTATCCTGAAATTTTTGCTTGCCATATATATTGAAACATGAAGGCTAACATGCTGGCTTCTTAAAATTCCATGCAAGTCAAAATGAATATAGGATGTGGTTTCATAGGTGATAACACCCTTCGTTTTCTAATTCACTGGTTGTTAATCTGTAAAAATATGTGCTCATTGTAGTTACTGGTTTACCACAGGATGAGAAATCATGTCCAACTTGTTATCTTGTCTTATCATATTTCCTTAAGGAGTTGGTACTTTAGAATTTTATTGTTTGGTCGTGCCCTCATATATTTGTTAAGTAATTCTCTGAATGTTTTGTTGCATGTCTGCTAATTTCCTTAAGTTATGTAACTTTTTATTTTTTATCTGAGCAGAGAACTTTCAATGGATCATTTTTTGAGGGTCTCTCTGTTTTCCAGGACAGGTATGCCATTGTGGAGTGTCTCATCTCACTGTTTTTGCTGGGCAAATGTTTCCAATTTATCCATAGCATTCTCCATTGTGCCTTGTTGAAAAGTCAATCGGGGTAATATTTGGCTTCTATTCGTTTGCTGTATTCTTCATATTCAAGTTCCTTAAACATTGACTATAGTATCAATCAGCTAAGTCCTTAGGGCCTGTTTGGCATAGATATCATTAAGACTAACTGTGACTGCCTAACCAGATTGCATTATATCATGATCGACGATAGCATTGACTGGTGTTATCTTTTACCAACAGGCATCTGGTCTTGTATCTTATATGCCACAAACTTATTACGGTATGTGATATGCCTAATCTTAGTCAAGGAGGCCTATGTTTTGATGGGCTTCCAGCAATTTCTGCTGCTTCTCATGCATTAGCGTAAGCTCTGATATTTTTCATTTTCGCTCTCGCTACTTTTCTCGCTCTAGCTACTTTCACTGTTTTGCATTTGTTGGAATTTTGTCATTGTGGATGCAGGGGGAGGTAGGCTTGGGATGTTTAGCCTCAAATATCACAGCTCGTCAGTGGAGTATTACACCATTATGCAAAATGAGAATAATAGGGCTGACAGGTGGCGGATCGAGGGTACAGTTCCAGTGCCCCCTGGTAGATACTTATTCGTCCGTGGTGCATCTGAAGGATACATTTTCATGGTAGGAACACTGAAATGCGTCGATACATATGTAGTGGGATGTTTCTCACTTGAGATTACAACTTTAAAGTTTGATTGGGTCTTTAGAAAAGAACCCGAACTGTTATGTGTATGCATATGTTGGATACCCGCCATTCATGTCGCCAGCAAGAATATGAAAGTGGTAAGTACTTCGTTGCTTTTGGCATTAAGCAGATGTTGAGATACACTCATGTATCGAGATGCAGCACAATATTATGCATGTACTGTTTTACTTTGTGTTTCTGTTATTCTAAGACACATGGATTATGGGTGCATCCAGGTCTTCGATATCCTTGTCCTATGCAGCATTTTTGCTTTTGATAGCGTTTCAGTTTGACTTCTACGCCGTTCTATGTTTGTGTTTGCATGAGCCTTCTACCACATAATTAATCTCTTTTTTCTATTTTTGCAAAAGTTAGCCGCGGCCGGTAAGGCATTTATGATCTGCTTTTCTGTGGAATCCATCTGCATATATCACGGAATTGTCAACAATACTTAACAAATCAGTAGATCAAAAGATTGTTTTACAGGACTAGTTTATCCTGAAGTTGTTGCTCCATTGATTGATATGTATATATTAAAAAATTAAGGCTTAAATGCTGGCTATTTAAAATTGCTTGCAAATCAAAATGCAATATAGGATGTGATTTTATAGGTGGTAACACCCGTTTTCTTATTCACTGGTTGTTAATATGTAAAAATATGTGCTCGTTGTAGTTACTGGTTTACCACCAGGATCAGAATTCATGTCCAACTTATTTCCTTGTCTCATCATATTTCCTTGAGGAGTGGGTACTTTAGAATTTCATTGTTTGGTCTTGCCCTCATGTATTCGTTAAGTAATTCTCTGAGTATCCTGTTGTGTTAGTCACATGCCTGCTAATTTCCTGAAGTTATGTTTTTGTTACTATTATGAACTTTTTTTTTCTGAGCAGAGAGCTTTCAATGGATCATTTTTGGAGGGTCTGTCTGTTTTCCAAGGCAGGTATGCCATTGTGGAGTGTCTTGTCTCCCTGTTTTTGCTGGGCAAATGTTTCCCATTTATCCATAGCATTGTCCATTCAGCCTTGTTGAAGAGTCATTCTGGGTAATATTTGGCTTCTATTCGTCTACTGCCTGCTTCATATTCAAGTTCCTTAAACATTAACTAAGCATCAATCAAGTCCTTAGGGCCTGTTTGGCATAGATATCTGTAAGACTGTAACTGTGCCTGCCTAGCCAGATTGCATTATATCATGATCGACGATAGCATTGAATGTGCTATCTTTTACCAACAGGCATGTGGTCTTGCATCTTATATGCCACAAACTTACTGTATGTGATAAGCCTTATCTTGGTTAAGGCGGCCTTTGTTTTGATGGCATCCGGCAATTTCTGTTGCTTCTCATGCATTAGCCTCAGCTCTGATATTTTCATTTCTCACTCTAGCTACTTTCACAGTTTTGCATTTATAGATGCTGTCCTTTTACTCATTTAATTTTATAACGGAGAATTCATTGCTATACACTAGAATAGGACAGTATATTCTCAATAATTGCTTTCCTTGGGATAACAAATAGATCTGAGCTAGTTGTGCCATAAGATTTGTTTAATCCCAATATCTAAGTTAGTCTTTTCATGATCGTGAATTGATTTTATCTTTGTGTTCCAGTATATTCGAATCAACCGAATAATTTGAGTCACGTGAGCTACCAATAAAGAGAGTGATAGTATCTTTGCTATGCTTCTGCAGGGGTGATTTCAAAGTTCTGGATCCAAGATTAAATTTGCGTCCAAGTTCATAGCTTCTTTAGTGCGGTGCCACTATGCTGGTGTGGATAAGTCGTTGATGCAGGGTTCTGTGTTGCACTCCTATATCTTGTTATCGAACTTACTTCAGATACATTTTTTTTTCTTTTTGCAAAGTAGATACAAAATTCAAGTGCTACCCAAGTAGTTGTAGAAGTATATGATAAATTAAGACTTTTCAGTTTCAAGCTGCAGTTGGTTACTTTTTATGTCTCAATCTAGTGGGTCTTTTTTTTTTCTTTTCTTTTCTTTTTCTTTTTTTTTTTGTAAAACGATGTGATTCTAAGATTTTCCAATGCTGAGGCGACCGTGCCACTCCTCGTACTTCTAGGACATTTCTTCTTCGTCACACTGTCACAAGGATCAGATCAGCACTGCACACCAATGTTTAGATCAGCCTTTATTATTTCTCCCCCTTTTGAGTACGGATATCAAAACTTTCGACGTCGTCTCATTCCGTCCCAGCAGGATAGCCGCAATCGCTGCATCCGCAGGACGCGAACTGAAGATCGCAGCCGGACCAGTCGCAGGCCTTGTAGTAGCAGTACGTCCTGATGCAGGACTCTGGGTTGCTGTTCTTGCGGCAGCACTTGCAGCTCCCGCGCATCAGGTGACTCGTCGAGTTCGACACCAAGCCGCTCGTCGGTGCCGCCGCCGGGGCAAGCGACTCCAGCTCCAGCAGCACGTACTCGGCCTCCGCGCCTTGAGCCTGGTGGTGGAGGAGGGTGGTCGAGGTGAAGGCCAGGAGAGCCATGGCGAGAAGGATCACGGCTGCTGCGTCCATGCCTTTCTTCGTTATTTATTAGTTTGGTGATGAAGGGTGGGTGCTTTGTATGAAAAAGATGGTGCTACGGAGCAGCTCATGGCCTCCATATATGGAGAGAGGGAGAACATGGCTAGAATTCACTGTGTCCTTGGATTCCAGGACGGTTTTCAATTTTCACCCCTCTCCTCTAATTAAACGCGTGTCATTTTAGAGGAAGCAGCTTTCTAATTTTAACGAGAACACAAAGAAACCATATACTCATTCTTTGGCAGCTTCCGCTATTGTTTTGTGTTCTTCACAGGCTGAGATGTGCCTAAAAATTGGCTCCAGATAAGAAAATGGAGTAAGCCATTGAGAGTAGCCTTAGTTCGGCTATTTTTGGGGCTAAATATTCTGTCACTTTGAAATCAGTTAGGAGTTCCGGAAAGAGAATGATCTGAAGAGTTTGGACTACCGGTTATGATAACGGATCACTTTCTTAGTACTCGTATTATTATTCCCAACTATATATAACACGTATAAACCCATGACATGCAAAAAAACAAATTTAACTAAATCCCTATATATGAGGGGTAACAGATCGATCGTACGTATGCGTCTTTTGAGCCGGCCGAGAGTCTGGCTAGTTAGTTGGCGCCGCCGCATCCACCGCACCCGCATTTCTGCTGCACGAGGGTGCACCTGCCGCCGGGGCTGCAGTTGAAGGTGGAGCAGCAGCCGGTGATCTGGCACTGGGCAGGGTTCGACCTGGAGCAGCACCGGCACTGCAGGCACACCGGCGCCGCCATCGTCCCCACTCCGCCGCCGGGCATCGTCGCCATCACGCGCTCCGCCGGCAACACGGGCACCATGTCCCCCGCCGCCGCCGCCGTAGTATCTTCCGTTGCCGAACCTGACAGAACATATTTCCATGCATCGGATAAAACTGCTCTGTTACAATTGAAGCGGCGGTACGTTATTTTTGGAGATTTATACCTCGAGCTTGCGTGCTGGCCAAAAGGAGGAGGGCGGTGACGAGACCCGGCCATTTTCATCACGCTCGGCGCCATGGTTTGGTTCGACGAGGATCAGTGATAGGTTCCGTTTCTTGAGATTTGCTTTGTCAGGGCTCGCATAGTCGTGTATATATACCACACACGCACAGGAGACGGCGTAAATGTCGGGAAGGTCATTTCTCGGCGACCATCCATGTACATTGAATTGATATTGTCTGTTTCACTTCTACTGAAGTAATAGGAACCAATCGCAACTGGCGAAGGAACCGCCCTGTTACGTAGTGGCCATAATTAATCTGCAGTTTCTTTATGGTGCATTTATCCATTGATCTAAGTTTATTTCGTGCTTTTTCTAGAGCGATCAAATTAAGTGGCTTAGTATAATGAAAGGTTTATATTCTTGCTAAACATGTGAATTGCGCGATAAATTACCACTCGCCTCAAAAAAAAAAAAAAAAAGGTTTACTCCTGCTTCATCTCATCTTGGAATCGTCCCTGGCCCGACGTACTAGTACAACAACTGGGCTCAGTTTTCGGCCCATGATGCATAGACCAAAAAGGCTTTTCCCATTGGGCCTGCATAAGCCCAAATAAAATACCAATGCTCAACTGAACCACCGAAGCCTACTACTGCCTAGCGATGTTCTTCCACTGGACTCGCAGCCACTCACCAGCCTTTCTTCTTCTTCTTTCCTCTTTTTTTTCCCTTTTTTTTTCTTATTTTTTGCGAGGAAGCCTCACCAAGCATCATGACTTCATGAGTCTGAACGTGTCAGACGTGGCAGCCTATGTGCAGAGTTTTCTGTGGAAAGGAAAATAGCAACCTTGCATATAGAAAGACTCCGCGGCCAGGCCAGACCGCCAGAGTAGGAGGAGCAGGAAGGTGATAGTCGCGTCGAGAGACGAGCGCACGTGGCCATCCGCGTCGCCTAGTTGTAACCCAAATCACGGCACGTGGGCTGTACCGAGGCAACGCACCACAGCTCTGTCAGCGGCCACATACTATGTAGGCAGTCTGCGTCGCTAATAATCAATGGAATCCCCGTATCAAATCATGCACGGCGAGATGGAGGGGAAGGGGAAAATGGCCATCTCGATCCGGCACGCAAACGCACGAGGTGGGGCACGCAGACCGTTTATCTCGGATCATACACATTGATACATATACGTACGTGAAGGTGATAGATACGTCCGTCCATGCGGGCGTGCCATTCCGCCGAGCGCGAACCTTAGCTTAGCTAGACCTGTCGCGGCTGAACGTTAACCCTTTGTTTTTTTTTCTTCTTCTTCCCAGAAGCGATCGGTGAATCTGGCGAGTCAAACCGACCAAAGATATTGTGACGTCGATCGACGCGCAGTACAAGTTCGTCCAGCCGACAAAGAAAACCTCGAAATAGACCTTTTGGCGCAGAAGAATCCCTGCCTGTCTGCACCAATTTTCAACTTCGGCGGTCCGGATGCGATATGGCGTTGGTCCCAGGCTCCCAGCCTCGGCGTTTCCAATGTTTTTTTTCTCTCCCGAAGACTCTACTCGACTGGCCTGGACTGAACTGGACTGAAAAAAGGCCTGAGCGTGACTTGCTATTCGTGCACACTGCAGGATGATGGCCGTGTTTCCAATCCGACACGATGCTGTCCGGCCCGGCCGGCCGCCGGCAAGTCGCTCATCACCCGCCGTTGGGAAACCAGCCGAGCGAGCTCTCGTTCCAAACCAGAACACTGCAGTACGCACCGCCATAAATGAAGCATAGCCATGGCGTGAGCGGACTGTTCACGGCTGCTGCTGCTTCTCATCAAATCATCATCGACACAGATCCATCGATGGATCATGGATCGATCGGCGTCAGGTCAGGGCACTGTGGAGCTCGTGATGAGGTAGGAGGAGCGACCACGTGTAAATTAACTACCAACGGCAATAACTGTTGCTGGTGTGTCGATCAGAGGCCCACGTACGCCCGAAAAACGAAACGCAGAGCCGGGTTCGCTAGCTTCAGATTTTGGTCTAGAGTGTAAATTCACTACTACTACTCATAAATTTGAACACGTGAACGTGGCGTGCGGGGCGCGGGAATCAAATTTAATAACGAGTTCATTCAGTTTAATTTATCTTCCTTCAGCTTCGAGTGGTACTCACTACTGAAAGACGTGGAGACATGGCGCAGGAGCTGCGAGAAGAGAACCAAAACATGCCATGCCACACCAGTCAGTCTGCAGGTGGCGGCCAACGTTGTGGGCCAGATCCAGTGGCCATACTGGGCCCCGCGCCAGCTCCAATCAGTGACGGCCTGGCCCGCACCCGTTCGTTACCTAGTACCCTCTGGCCCTGAGCGTCACTTCAGGAGAGACTGTAGGATCAGTGTCTCGGCGAGAAGCTTAGTAGGATTGGTGGCAAGCTAGGACCTCTTCAAATCTCGGTAAGCATGCAAGATGCAACGCTGGCTCGACTGCCAAACATAGTACTATCTGATAAATGTGATTAACTTTACCAAATCTCAACATATACCTGTCAGTTCAGTCCCACCGACATTCTAAAGAGGCACCAGTCCAACAAGTTTACTAGCATTCTAAAGAGGCACGAGTCCAACAAGTTTACTAGTAGGAGTATACGTGAGTGTGATTCGAGCCATTTGCTCCGGTGCACGCACGCATCGTGCTTCGGAATTCGGAGGTTGGCAATGACATGATCGATCTCCGCCTCCGGCTTTTAGAGTTTGGACAATTAGTGCTTGCTGCTGCTGAAACTTCCTTTTCTTGTTCTACGTGACATGTACGTACGTACGTACGTTCTACATAAATATGCACTGGAACGGCCAAAGGCCAAGACGTTGAACTGTTCACGTGCACGTATGTAGGAAGACCGGAGCCGACGGGGCCCACGCGCCTAAACTAACGGGGAAGGAGCGACAAAACGGCAGGCTCGACTGTTGACGTGTGAATCCTGATGGATCGATGTGCCACCACCGGAACTAGAGTTTATTTTAGTTGGGAAAAGGCGTAGGATTTTTTTTTCTTTTTTGCGATTGAAAAGGCGTAGGATTGAGACGGCACCACAAGAAAACTCCTGCGTTTGGCATCTCTCACGGCACACCGGTGAACGGATTAAAACTGCTCATCCATCCAACTCATCTTGCACATATTCTGGTAAGAGGATGATGTGCTTACACGAAAATTGTACCGGGTTTTCGTGCATCTGAATTCTCATGCATTCTGGATGTTTTCACCTAATTATCTGATTGCGCATATATACGTGGCAGCAGTTGTAATGATGTATTATTTGTATGTACTAGGACAGTGTGTCTCGATACAGAAGTGTGAGATCGTTTGCTTGATATCCTAGGTTTCGATATGGGAGTATCAGCTAGTAAAGCCTACAAGCAATAGGTCATTATGCAGGTTAATTAAGGTTACTCAGGCATCGATCGTGCCCGAAAGAGGAGCAAAACATGATGGCTTTCTTTGGAAAAAGGAGCGCAAATGCAATGATTTAGTTGTGCATTTGGTGGAACATGACCACGCTTTCTTTCTCCCTGGAGACCGTAAACACGGAGGTTTAAGAGAGGAGTGGCTTGACACAGCCAGCAATTCTAAGGAGGCTACTACTAGGATTTATTATTCTTGTCTTGATCCAGTGCCTGAGCATTGCATATTTGGGACGATATGATGGCATAAACAAAATTCAGGCTTTGTTCACTCTGTTTGACTAAAATTGAGGAGAGGCTACCTAGCTAGCCAAGACAATTCAAGGGGAACATATGCTGTCATGTTTGACAAAACAATAATGCCTTCCAAGCAACGAGTCAACAAACTTGTCGAGGTGTGAGACAAATTCAAACAAAATAAATACTACATGGTCGATCATAATAGTTGGCAACGCAGCAGCTTACGTCGTGGCTGTTGTCCACAACAATGCACTTCGTTTTGAACTTGAACTTTGTACTATATATTATGGATGAGATACCTAACATTTTAACTTTTTTTTTGCGAAGGCTAACATTTTAATTGCGTGTATATGACGTTCTCAAGGTCCAAAAACTGTACACCATGGCGGCATATGTATCCTTCTTGGTATATAACCGTTGTTACTCTGAAGCATTAAGTAGTGCGGCATAAGAGAATTTTTTTTTTTTTGCGATTACACAATACAACTCAGACACTCACAACGCATGCATACTCCCTCCTATGAACCCACATACGTATACCCCCGATGAGCATCTTCGAGGATTGAGCTGGCAAATCCTCGAGAACTATATTTGCTTGACATTGTCCAGTAACGAAAACTAGTAGTAACCTTTGTATTTATAATGTTAAGCTAATTTTGAACTATGCACGCTGTCCGGACGTCGAGAGGGAAAAAACAGAGGAAGTATAGGAAGAAGATGCATACCAAAATTGTCAACAACCCCTAATCAGTAGCACATGGCTAATGTACTCAAAAGGGGACAATATACCCTTTCCAGTGTGATTAGCAAGAATATTAGTAACCAATACTTGTACCTCAAAGTGGTCGTTACGGACGGCTTCACCGAAATATTATTTAACAGCATGCATGGGAACACCAAGGGGTAGCTAATGCTCGTGATATTACAATTTCCATATTTTTATAACAGCTTTATAGGGAGTAGTATTATTTACAGAGTTAGGCATTTGCTTATTGGACATGGGTAAGGATGCATCTTGGATTCTTGTTAGGTTAGGTAATAGCTAGTGCAAACATGAGGCATGGTACGATGGGAATGGCTAAAGGGACCTTGATTAAACTACCGAGGGAATTCTTTGATCTCAATGATTGACGTCCAAAGCGTATCATTGGGGAAACTTGAGCCCAGAGGCATTACCTAAAAAGAAATCAAATCAAACAGTTTGTTCTCACATGAGATTGGGGTCCGGTCCAGGCCACCGGTCCAATCAATTGCTACGTGCACCAATGGCCTCTCGCCACTCTCCAGAACAGCATGCAGGACCTCCGGCACCTCTCAGTGGGCCCAATGTATCAGTGACCGTGAGGAGCCTCTACATTGGAAGAACTGTTGGTACCCGTAGCATTGCTCAGTGCTATTAGCAGGCAGCTAATAATCCAATCAGAGGAACATGCCCATGCTTGGAGCTGTGAGCCAGCCGTAAACCTCTGTTGCCTAGTTTGTGTGGTAGCGCTAGTACGTACTGCTGCCACTTGTGCAATGGTTAACTTAACCATGGCTAGCTAAATTATATATTAAAAAAAACATGGCTAGCTAGGGAAGTTTGTTAGGTTGCTTACTCTCCCTACTGCTGATTAGACCAATTTAGTCAGTTGATTAATCCCGAAGCATCCGGGCTTTTGTGCGTTAGACTAGCCTGGCCATTGGATCTAATGGTTTGTTAATTTTGCAGGCTAATCAGGTTGGCATCTTCTATGGGGCTCCACTTGGATGGCTTCATCGGCCGATAGCATGCAGGGGCAATTCCTAGCTCCCTGATTATTTGCCGGTCAGAAGAAGGTTCTTGCGTCAGACACGGGATCGGTTGAGGATTCCGAGCATGTGTATTGAACACTGGCTCCTGGACTACATGGCTAGATTTACCTTGTGAGCCTCGTGTTTTTTTCTTTTCTTTTGTTCACATTATTCTATTGGTCTTTGAATATCTTATATGGTACAGAAATAAATAGTACAGCCGAAGCAACTGTGAATTATAGACTAATTTTTCTTTTCTTTCTTTTTTTGAAAAACAAAAAGTAAGCATCCTCCCTCAAAAACTTGTAACGCTAGGAACCTGGGTTCGAGTCAGGTGGACGAAACATCTGACACCATTACCTACAAAAAGGAGTTTTTCTGTATAATTCGTAACATGTCCAACATAAAAGGATACCCGATATGTATGCTGAACTAGTTTTCTTCCTCCCCACTAGTATAGTGGTAGGCGAAGAAAAGAGGCCGACCTTAGATCTAGTGTTGATTTTCTCCGATTTTGTTCCCCCTACATGTACTCAAAGCCGAGGGGGAAGAGGGTTCGTCCAGTGATGTTGTTACCAATGACTCCTCTACGCTTTTGCTTCTCTATACATCTTCAACTTTCTCTTCGGCGACTTCACACAGAGGTTCGTTAGTCTAACCTAGCTACCATCACCGGGGCGGAATGAAAGCTAGTATCTAGTATCCTTGTTTGCTTGCTTTCCTTCGGCTTCATTGGATCCTAGTCCAGGAGTACTAGTAGTAGATTTGAACTTCAGTCTCCTTAATTACTCATTAAAACATGGGTAATAAGTAGTTGATTTTTGTTATCCCCTTTCAAATTGAGGGGAAGATGATTTTCATTCAAAGATTTTCCAATTCCATGTTTAATTTTGTGTTCGGATTGTTCTCTTGCTGCTCTACCCAAGTTGTAGCCCCCTCGTCGCTCAAGGATATCTCATTAGCATCTATAGCATTCATCAGCACCAAGCTTGCCATGACAACCGTACATAAGGCACGGGCTTGCCAAAGACGATGAAGAATTCAAGATGACAAGGTTCGTGTTTTCATTGTATTCTTTTCTCTAAGTTCTAGGATATAAACTACAGTTCCAGATTAATGCAATCCAACCTTACCTGAACAAAAAAGGAAAAAAAACAAATAAATGCATACTGCATAAAGAAATCCGATTTTGAGTAAGACAGCCAAAGTTAACATGTATATTGTATATTGACACTATTAATCAAAAGGCTGTGCTGAGGTGGTTGCTAATTTATCTAAAATGGTGTACTATAGAACATATATTATTTAGAAAATAAGTATGTCCAGCCCAGTGCATTGTGCTGGCCTTCCCTGATCTTTAGCACAGCACAGCTAGCATAAAACCACCAGGATGGGCTGGAGTTGTACGTACTCCAACACAACAGTCGGAAATTAATGATTGGAAAGCCTGAACCTTTTGTCCCCGACGTGCAGACTTAATCTACTTCTTTAGTGTGATGAAGTAGTTAGTAGTATAGTAGTGTGATCGATGCTAATTAATCAGCACCGTCCTGTTCGGACTGCAAGCGCTTCACATGAATTTCACTAGAAATTGTAACAGCAAATTTCAAAATCCCAGCCAAATGGAAATTCCCCTCTCCAAGCAAGGACCAAAAGAGCCCAACCATTGCAAAGTCTGTAACAGCGTACACGTGAGCTCGAACAGAACAAGATAGATGATCGACACGCGCTCGAGAACAGCATGCATCCTCGTAGTTCAGTTCCTGTTATTACTCACTCGCTCACTTTCGTGCGCCGTGATACACGCTTCCTTGCCTTTGGCTTTACCCATCACATGAGAAGAACCTTAGCGAGAGTTTCTGCCGTAACAAACCGGAGGAACGGGCCAAAAAAGATGAACTGGCCGTTTGCCAAGAAATCTGTTCCGGTACGGACAAAATCCGTTTCATCTTTGACGCCGGAGAACAGAAACGGACGTGCAGTTCGTGTTTTTTGTTGCGATGCATCAGGTTGCACGTACCGCGCGCCCCTGGTGACGCTGAAATGGCCCGGGGCCGAAGAACTTCACGTACAAGGTACCACCAGTGACATGGAAAGATAAGTATGGATTTGTTTCACGTACCACCCATCCGTTTCGTATAATACTACCGGACCACGCTATTTCACGGGTTATTTGTGTGTGAGCACCTAGTAGATAATCAAGTGATCTCAGTCGTTCTCGAACTTCAATAATATATACGGCTCTCCAAACATGAATAATATGTTTCTTAAAAGGAAAAATCGTGAATAATACGGTGGAAATTTTTGTAGAGTGCGTAGTACATGAATAATCAGTGTTGCTGGAAATTACTTTGCCATATTACTTGATTTTTCCGCCCCTTTAGTCTGCCATTTTTGCGAGGCTGTTGACAGATTCCACCGTGCTCCTGTTCTGTTACGTCTCACACATGAAACGCCAAAAACAACGGGGCTGCGCCAACAGGAATTGACATCCCATGACACCTCAATAATACACCATTTGCTGGTGGCTCATGCTGCATGTGGGGCCAGCTGGGTGCTTGGCAATTGGACTAAACTGCCCCTGGCCAAGAATACTACTCGTACTGAATAATCCTCACTGTTCTGCTCTGTTAATTAGCTCCATTTTTGTTGTGCCAAAATGGGACTTTTTTAATTGAATCATGGATACAAAGTTACAAACGTAACTTAACATTACAATCGCACATGAAAAATCAACAGTTTTCTCTTGTTTACAGAGGGTCCATGATCACCAGTTAACACATAGCAGTTTGGATATCCTGAATATATTAGCGGTTATTTACTTTCTTTGAGAGGGACTAAATATTTAATTAAATTGTAAGCCATGAAATGTACATAATGAAACATGTACAGCAATTGGTTCAACTCGTAGGTTCGTATGGTATCCATCACTGTAGGTCGCAGGTTGCTTCTTTAACACTCGGCTCAAGGCCCCAAACTAGTAATAGTTCGTAACTTTAGAGACAAATTCACAGATATGAAAATGACATGTGCTACACTTTAGATGATACGATTGTAACCGTATGCTAAAAGATGTACCAAGTTGTGTGATGCCCTCTGTAATTATGACGTTTATAATCTATTGCTAATCGTGTAAGTTAAACATGCATCCTGCAACACCCATTATTATTAGTTGGAAGAAAGCCCTGATCACACGGGATTTTGCTAATCTTTGACGCAAATTGAGCGCCCAAAGCCGAATAAACGTATTGCCTTTCATGTCACTATCAAAAATAAAGATTTAAATTATTTATAATAATTAACTCTCGACTTGTTGATTTTATTAGTGTGTGGAGATAACAACACCATTCTAGAACAACCCGCTTATGATTGAAATGAGCTATTGTGACAACCTACTACTAATAATACCGATCAAGAGTCAAGACAACCATGGGCCACAGTAGAGATAGCAAATTGACATGATCCCAAATCTTGTAAGATGATCAGCCATATGCAACTGCCATTTTAATGACTTTTAATGACGTGTGTAGGGAATCACAATGGAGGAAATGATGTAGGATATCTGTACTTATAAGAACCCATTAGAATAGAAATGCTATTATCTTTATAATTATTTGGAACACTCTTAGATGGACACTAGACATGCAATGTTTTTAGTTTCAGAAATTTGTTAATGAAAAGGCTGTTGGATCAACTGAGTCTTCCCAGTAGCTCTAGCAAACTATACAACCCCGCGGGCATTTTCCAAACATTAGAGTTGGCCGCAGTCGCATGAGAGTAGGATTGGTGTGCAGTTTTTCTTGCGCAAATGTTTCAATCTATATGATTCACCATATATAGGATACATTTTTTCAAGGTATAGTAGAAAATGAACCTGGCCATGCATGCTTGTATTTGGATATAAACACAAATCTGTGTCGGACAAAATTGTATACACACATTTGTAATTTGTTCGAATGATTCATTCCACATTCCATGCAACAACACAACTTGTCGCTGGCTTATTGCACTTTGGAACAAAAAACTACTTATATATGGTGTGTGTCAAAATCACATGGAAAAAATTGAACAAACAAACAAATCCATTTAACATTATATGCAACATATGCCGCTCACATAGCACGTCCATAAGTTGTTCAATAGAGAAACGCTTAATGCTCAACATGAAAGCCTTGACAGAAAACTTGTTCAACTTACAAACTTGTTTTTCATGGTAAATACCATAACAAAATAACAACCAATTACAATTAAACAAAGTCTCCTACAACCATTTTCCTTTCCTGTTTAGTCATTAGGTTAGCAAAGGGGAATGGTGTCTTTCATCACCCAAAAATAAGTTATTTTACCGGTCCAGTTCACATCGAACAAAATCGTATATACTTATTTGTACTTATTCGGTGACTTGATCTACATTCAGTGCAATGGACGTGCCTACCTTGCCAATTTATCGTGCGACCAAAACCGACAAACTACTTATCTTTAAAATCCAAACGGTAGCGTGACAAGGTCATATGGACATTATAGAGCAAACAAACAAGCCAATCCGAAGATCGTGGGCGTAAGCGACAGCAATGAATTACCGAACTCGTAATTTGTCCGACCGAGAGAGTAACGCATAACGCTTGAAAACTAGCCTCTGATTTGTCGGATAGAGTAACGCTTAACGTCGAAAACGGAAATTTTGGCATACACCTAGAATTCAGCTTACAAGCTGATTTTTTGGGTAAATGCTGGTTAGAAACCAACCGGACTTTGTTGGAAATGAAGGAAAAACCCCTGAAACCAATTTCCTTTCTCATTTTCTTACCAAGTCAGCAAAGGGCAGTACTGTCATTCCATCACAAGAATAACAAACTAACAAAAAAAAATGGCCAAAGCAAAACCAATTTCGTGCCTCTTCACATTTCTGAGCCCCCCGGTTCGTTTTTCCTATTTCTACTACTTTCAAATCCACCCCTGCTTTCCTTAAAACCTCCCCCTCCTTATTCTCCTCCCCTCCACCTTCGCCTCCACCTCACCCCACCTCGCCGCCGCCGCCGTTGCGCCGGCGCCCGACTCCCTCAGATGGCAAAGCTCCCACCTATTCCCTCCCTGCTCGCCGCGCTCCCCCTCCTGTGCCTCCTCCTGCTTGCCGCGCCGCGGCCCGCGCTCTCCCGCGCCGCTCCAGGCAACGCCGGGAACGGCAGCTCGATACACAAGCTCCTGACCGATCACGGCCTCCCGGCGGCCTGCTCCCGCGCGCGGGCAGTCGTACACCATGGACGAGGCGAGCGGGCTGCTCGAAGCCCGGCTGTCGGCGCCGTGCTACGCCATGTACGACAACGGCAACCTGGCCTACTTCGACACCGTGGTGCGCGGCAACCTCAGCGTCGGCGCTCTCCGCGGCGTGGAGGGACTCGCGCAGGAGGAGCTCTTCGTGTGGCTTCCCGTCAAGGGCATCATCGTCGACGACCACCAGCCCGGGGTCATCCTGTTCGACATCGGGTACGCGCACAAGAGCCTCTCCAAATCACTCTTCGAGGAACCACCGGTCTGCAAGCCGTCAGCCTCCGGCGGGATGGGCGCCGCCGAGGCCGCCAGATGGAAGACCGGAAAAGGTGAGATTTTGCTGTTCAGATTTGTTCGTGCCTTGTTTTCCTCGATTTGTTAGGACCCTCTTCCTCGCTTGGCCGGTAGGTAGATGGTTGGTTTCGTCGAGCTCGGTCCGACGTCTGCTCCGTGGAATTCTATCCCGAGATTCCTTTCATTCGTGTGAAGGTTTTGTTGAATTCGTCGAGTCTAGCCACTGATTTGATCCTCAATTGCGAGTTCACTTGTCGATTCGCTTCCGAATCGATGCTAAATCTCAGCTCAATGGATTAGATTCAGTCGCAAGCATTGGATCGTGAGAGCTGATTAGAGTTGAAACAGTGATCTCGATACTGAATTATTTAAGTGCTTCTTGGAGGGGATCAGTGGACGCCATTTACGAGTTGGCAAGTAGGCGGTTCTTTAGTAGATTCGGTATGTGGGGAGCTGGAAAGATTGAATTGTAATGGCGTGATGGAGTTGGAAGCTTGTGGAGGAGTAATACTCGGATGGGGTGGGAATTGATTAATGGCTTCGGTTGGAGCCGAATTCAGGGTCATTAACTCTGCAGGAAACTGGTTCATCTGGTATTTGCGAAATCAAGGCCATAGTTGGGCAGTGGATTTCTGAGCCTTAGGAGCATTTATTACCTATAAAATATCTCTATTATTCAGTGCGACTGATATGCAAAATTGAAAAAAAAATCTTTCTTGTTTCTTTGTCACTAGTTTTTGTAGCAGCTTTGCTTGATATGTGGTTGATTAGGCTCACGAAGTACTTATGTTAGCTTCTTTGACCTGATCCAGTGTCATTGGATTCAGGTGCAAGAGCTCTTGTTTATGTTGTAGGTCAGATCAGTCAGGTTACAATTACATATAGATAATAAAGGTGGCAGCTTTGAGTTAGGATTATTGGGTTGATGATGTTAAGGGCAAGTTGTTGTATGCTCCTACAGGTGGCAAGAGGAGTAGTAAGCATTAGATGCTTGCACTCCTGGTCTTCTTTGCTTTTGAAGAAAAGATTTTCGCCTGATGCAGGATTTTGCCTATCTATCAAGCTTCATTAGGACTCCCATTTTCTTCCTTAAACCTCTTTTCCGAGTTTGTTATAGGCAGGGCTGTTGCTTTTGGACGTGCCTCTCCTTTGCAGATTGTTATCTTTCCCTGTTAGAATGTGTGTCTCATCTCATCACCTGTCCTTCCATGGCTTGTTCCTCGTGCTGTCTTTTCTCACCCTCTTTCCTGCTGCTGCCTCCATTGGGAGATGGAAAGCTGGTGAAGCAAACAGGAACAATGCAACAAGGAACACCCATCTCCATTGCTAGGAAAGGGTGGAACCAAGATTGGTGTCAAGAGCTCACTTTGTTGCCCCCAATGACTATACTTCACATGATTGATGTGAACCCTAACATAGTGTGTCAAACCCCAAAAGAAAAACAACACGCCTTTTTTCGGTTCTTTCTATGGCTTCACTGCATTGTGTTGTTTTGTTCTTTATATAATTTACTTCTGGAGTCTAAAAAAGCTGCTTCTTTAGCAGGTCTTCCTGGGATGGGGATCAGGAGGAGAGAGGAAGGGGGAAGCGGCCGCCGCCAGGACCAGCGGTGAGGAGCAAGAGTGTGTGCACCTGAGAGACAAGAAGATCAGACAATGCCGAGCCAGTTTTCCCCTCTGTAAAATCCTGTGGTGAGATAGTAGAGTTATGCTGCAAGAAACAACAACAACAACTGCATCTGCCTGCAGCGTTTGGAATGAAATGTATGTATCTACCTAAAGGGAGATGTGGGTGCTTTTTGCAGTTCTTTTCTTCCTTTTTTGCCTCCTCTTCTCTCTTGTTGATGCACCTGAGTGATATTAAGCATGTGTTACTAGTAGCAAGGAAAAAATAGAGAAAAAAGAACAAGGAAAAAAAAAGGTTGTCCGAGAAGCCAATTGGGGGCCGGTCTGGTCTTTGAGATTCCTCTTCCCCCAAGGGAAATTCTCCGGTTGAGTTGGTAGCGTGTGCGCCAGCTCAGCAGGGAGTGAGCTGGTCACAGCACAGCCTCCATGTGAGCTTGTGTTGGCTGGTGGTTGGTTGAGTGCTCCTTGTGCTTCGTCCTCCTCCTGCCCTGGGATGAGTACACACCGCAATGATACAATACATACTACTATTCAATTATTATTCAGCTAAGTTAGGCCATACAGCTAGTAATTTAGTACTCCATACAAGATATAATACTAGTTCCATCTCTCTCAGTTTCAGTTTTGTGGTTTGCAAGCTTTTGGTGAGGGTATCTATCTGCCCCTGCCTACCTGTCAATCGTAGCGTTCCTTTCACTTGTGCATTCTTCTTCATGCCTTGAGCCAACGGGAAACCAGCTACGACGACGCGTATGGAAATGACATGAACAGAAAGGGACGCCCGTTTTGTATTGTTTTCCTTGTCCCCCCCCCCCCCCCCCCCCCCCCCCCCACCCCACCCCCCACGCTCGCTTCGCCATTTTCTAATCTCTAATTGATTTTGTATATCATACGACGCCTGATCACTTCGAGTGGGGAAAATATCTCGTGCATATGAACGCGACGAGGAGGAGAGGAGAGGAGAGAAAAATTAGTCGGTAATGACGCAGACGAATCACTTGCTTGACAAGCTACGGAGCAGGCACTCTGGGACGTTCGTTCGTGCGCCGCATGTTCTCTCTTTCGGCGCTTTTATCAACGGGTCCGTGGATACGGAAAAGCTGCTCTGCCGGATCTAGGATTCTTCTCTCGGAACCTTAAGTTCTGCCGGACATGTCAGACCGAACTATATTGTTCTTCATTTTAATGGCATGGAAGGGATGAAAAGGCACAAATATGCATTAGGGGTATTATTGTCTTTTTACCCCTCTCCTTTAACAGCTTTAACACCCCAATCTAACGGATATGGCATATAGGGGATGAAAAATTTAAAGTTATGGCATAGAAGGGATGTGTATATTTTTTATGGCACATAGGGGATGGGCTATATTTTTCTATGGCATAGAGGGAATTTGCTCTATTTTCTGCCGCGCCGCCACCTGGTCCTGGCGACCTGAAGAACATGGCGGCATCTAGAAGATAACCGAGATCTAAGAGCAGCACCAGTGTTTCCTCTTATGGTCCGAACGAGGTTACCACATTTGCACCTTTGCAGAGGTTACAAAATACAGGTAGTGGTGGTGCGGCGTCTTTCGCTAAACCCTGGTGCTTACTAGCTTTTGCCCTTTCAACACGGCGCCCTAATGGCACGCGCGTAGGCGCACTAAATAATTCTGCCGGCGCAGCGCATGATGACGGTGGAGTACTAAGGCCAGGCAGAGTCCTTGAGAACGCCTTCCAACGCGTCATACTGGAGTACTACACTCGTAACGTAGGGTAGCATTAGCAACGCCAGAAAGAGCACGGACGAACAAAACCGATCGAAAGCATGGAAATGTGGATGTACGCACAGCAACACATCGATTGAGAAACGACCCTACTAAAACCGTCTCAGCTAATTTGGTCCGATGAAACGCGTATAAAGGGTATGAGACGGCCACTGATGGCTGAGATGGCACCACAATCGTACGTGCACTTAAAGAGCAGAGGACCCAAAAGGTTTGCAGCTAAACAAAAAAAAAACAGCGGCAGGGGGCGAGTCATATGATGGCATCTCACAAAAGAGCAGAAAAATCACAACAGATGGGTGGAGCCATGGAGGGAAAAAGATCCAAAAGGTTCGACATCGCAGGGCAGCAGACCGCACGGCACAACGACCAGACCGGAACAAAAACTAATGCCTGTACGTTAGACTGGCCCCATCAAGCCACTACTGAACCACCCCATTCCTTCCTGCGTTGCTTTCTCCAGCACATTTCAAAACCACCTGGACCGACCGCAACCGGCCGGCAGCGCATTCCCACATTTCTACAAGGACTTACGATAGTATTCAACAAACATCACTATCGAACGGCTAGCGAAGGGTAGATAGCTTTATATACAATCTCTACGTATCTAAACGCTGTGCCGTTCTCTTGAATTTGATTGGTCCGGGTACTGTTCATGAGCTTCCCACCGTCGATTTGCAAGGGACGTCTCCTCCACCGTTCGTTGCTGCCATGTTGCCGCACGGCTCGACGAGAACCTTCGAGCGACTGCCCAGCCATCGGCCTCTTCGCCCTGCGTTCACTCAGCCCCGTCGCACTCGGCCTCTGCTTCTCTTCGCCCAAGTGCTCTCTACACCGTCGAGCGCACCCTGCCCAATCCTGAGTGCTCCGCTGCTGAAGCTGACGGACGCCACCGGGTTCAGCATTCCACGCCGAGCTCCGCCTCACTCATGGCGCGACGCCAAGCCCCTCCACTGCTGCTCTGCCTCTTAGAAGCCGGAAACGCGGGACGTCGCCACGTCCCCTGTTCCGGAAACTTCGTTCGGAAACGGGGAACGGGAACGACGCGGAACGTTGTCTGGTTCGTTGCCGGGGACGCGACTCTCAGCTGCCGGTTCGTTCGATTGGAAAGCGTACCTGGAGCGCGTGGGAGGGATGAGGAAGAGAGGCAGGTAGCGAGCGGGGGATGCCTGCTGATGGAGGGAGGCGGCCGCGTCCTCTGCTTGAGCACGTGGGAGGGAAGGCAGCATGCAGCGGCGGCGCGGCGAGTGAGAGAGGCAGGGGCATATGCTGGACGAGCTCCCGGTGGCGGCGTGAGACGACGAAGTCCGATGCTCCAGGTGCTACGGGCGTAGGTAGGGTAGGCATCGATGTGGGGTTATTTGCTGATTAGATCTTGGGCCAATACTTACATACTGGGCTGGATAAGTGGGCTGGGCAATATAAATTTGTTATTTTGCCTGTTTGATTTGCTATGGGTAACCATCGTCCCCTTTTATCGTTCCCATTTTACAGGGTTCGTGTTCCCGTTGTCTAGGGGACGATTCTAAGAGGTATACCCCCTTTCGTACCATATTTTCTGAGCCTCCGTTCCCTGTCCCGCGTTTCCGTTTCTCGTTCCCATCGTTCCGGGAACATTGCTTCTAAGCTCTGCCTTCCACGCCGCAGCGCCACTACAAGCAGCCTTCCACTGTGAGCGGCCGTCACCTAACGGCCTCAACTGCAGGGCAGCCAGCCTCACGCTCATCTCCCCTCCCCTGTTCTTTTTGTTCTCTCTGCATAAACTCCTTTCCTCTCTACTCATTTCTCCCGTTCTGTGTCCTGCATCCGTTATCTCTTCTCCCTGAGACTGAGGTTGGTAGAGTGAAGAATGAGTAAACAAGGAAAATAGAAGACATCAAGCTGCCCACCAAATGATTTTCGCTCAATCTATGTTCTCAAAAGAAAAAGAAAAATCGCTCAATCTAACTGACCCCTACATGTAAAATCTTGATTATGTCTCTCATTTTATTTTAGATGTTGATTATAAGTGCAAGATTCAAATCTTTCTATTGAATCTTTAATTCGTCCGTACTACATGATCAATATATAATCCTGATTGCATATCAGTTGTAATTAGCACTCTGCAAAATCGAGATCTACAACTAATATTTTTCTTAGGATGCCTCACGCTCACGAAAGATTTTGGATAAACTATTTAACCTTTTTCTATTGGTTAGCTGTAATAATATTAACTTGAGCAACATTGGAAATAAAAGCTACAAATAATGCATTACTACCTATAATATTTATGTCCTACTGCATGACCATCTTGAGAAACCGCTTTCTTTGTCAATAGCCATGATCTATGAGTTACAGTTATGTTATGTTCTTAGCTTTAATATTTGTACCTCGAAGCTTTTGATTAATCTGAATATATAATGCTCATCAGATGTTTCCTATAACTTTCACAATTTTTTGCACAGGAAATTACAATAGTACATTTAATTTCCAACATGTGATGAAAAGTAGGATCCTTTTTAGTTATGTGATATGCATGCGAGCTATACGATTCTGGAATATGAAAGTTAAAATAACAACGGGACTAGCATGCATGTTTTATTCAGGCAAAATCATATTTTAAGTCTCACGTGTTTCATATATACAAGCCATTTTTCTACTTAAATTGTATGTGTCCTTTTTTTCACAATGAATTACTCTCACCTCATTGGACGCTGATTATTCTACCATTGGCTGTTAGGTTCCTTTTAGACCCTAAGTGCAGCATAAGTCACACTGTCGCACTAAATTAGAAACAAAGACGAATGGTTTATTCCACCATGCAGATTTGAGCAAAAGCAGAAGCTAAATTATCCATGATCCGCACAAATCACTCAGCAAACTCTATATGGGCAACACGGCACGTCAAACATATGAAAAATCTTTCTTATTTGGCACATAATCCAATAGTCTAATTTTGGAAATAACCTTGTAATTGGATAGGCCATATCAAACACCGGGCAACTGAATACAAGCAGCGGCGGCGCGCAAACTGCACGCCCTTTTTCTAGTTATATTCATTAAAACTGCAACTGAGGGAACTAAAATACAGAGTTTCACATCCATTTTTACATGAGCATAGATGGCAGCTAAAATCACACAAAGCACTCTCTAGCTCGGGATGGCAAACGAAGCCATGTTATTTCAGAGGGTAGGGAAGAAGGTCGGCTTCTGAGTCTCAGAGATCTGGTCCTTGCTGGAAGAACTCGAGGTCTGGGTGAGTGCTCCCGCCCGGATGCCTAGCACGCCTACATGAGTACAGAAAAAAAATATATTTAGCTCCAATAATCAGACCAGAGGTTCAGAGTTCAGACTTTGGATGGCTATCAAAAGGTGCCAATAAGCATATACAGTTTCAATACGATGTCCTTGAAGCTTCCGTGAGGATGAGGAAGAATATGTAAATGTGTAGTCTATTATTAATCTACACAGAACATGACGCAGGATAGCAACCCGCACTAGGAGAACACAAACGCGAGGAATCTTTTAGTTAATTAGTCATGGGTTCTAAAGCAGCATCTAATGCAACATTAGGGCATCTTGGTAGTTATAAATTGGTAAGAATCTCAAGAGAACGCCATGAATGATTGACTTACCTAACAAAACGAGATGGTTCAAACCCTGGAACATCAGGCGGGCCAATTGGATCATAGCGACCACCAGGTGGAACACTCCTGTTTTCAAACATTCAATTTCATTCAAAACCAAATAAAAACTGTCTCATGAGATGAGTCTGAAATGATTAGTGGAAAAGATGAGACATACCCAGGGCCACCAAATGGGGCAGGAAAGGGATTAGAAGGAAAGAAGCGTGGATCATTTGGACCTGTTTAAAATAAGCTGTAAGTCTGACTGTAGATACAGACAAACAGAAAGAGAAACATTCGGGAAGTGTTCAATGGATGTAATATTACCAATATGCATGCCACCATCGCCCCCAATACCACTGCAAAGAAAACAAAAGACAGTTAATTATGTATGATCGTACCAATCCATCAAGTTACATGAAGGTTAATGGTCAAAAATATACCTGCGAGGGTAGAATCCTGCACCAGGTGAAGGGTACAGATCATCGGAACCAAGTGGAGCAACTGGAGGATAAACTAGGCTGCACCATAACGAAACAAAAATAAAAACTGATAAGCCCGAATAGGAAAAGAAATCACTACAACCATGTATATTTACTAACACAAGCATTCATTAAATATACCAATCAGACAAACTGGAGGATAAACTAGGCTGCACCATTACAAAACAAAAATAAAAACTGATCAGCCAACAGGAAAGGAAATCACTGCAACCATGTATATTTAATAACACGAGCATTCATTAAATATACTAATCAGACAATCTATGTGTTTGTTAAGTGAAACGAACATCATTTGCTACTTTATGGTCCAGTGGTGTATATTTACCAGTAAATAGCTAAAAATACTAGATGCATTCAAAAGTTTGATCATCAGTCACCATGTTTCCAACTTAATAATTTACAAATTAAGGTGGTACGAAGCACAATTATATCAACAAAATATACAATAAAAAGAATCTTACAGTTCTAGTTTGTGAAAAAAAAGGCATGTAATAATTCATGTGGGAATATAAGAACGCCCCATGCTCTTTTCTTTATAAATATTCTACTGTTTCCGTGTATCTAGGGAAAGCAGAAAATTGAACCAAACTGACAATAAATTACAAAAAAGGCAGATATAAAGGATTAATAACCCAACCCATCATAAGAGCTGAAGAGATGTAATAAGCAATGCTCGTATTCAAAGAAAAGGAGACCAAAATGTCTAAGATTATACCCTGAAGGATCAGTAGTCCTTGGACCATGATAGTCTGAAGGTTCACCAACTCTTGGACCAAGATTTTCGGAGCTGCGAGATAAATGTTAGGTTAGCAAAAAAAAAAAAAGACTGACACCTGATAAAAAGTAGATATTAATGAAAAAATTCAGGTTTCAATGATATACTTTTGCAGAACTGTTAACTATCACAGGCTTAGAGAAAACTTCGGAATACCAACTATAAGCTAACATTTTCTTTACAAGTTATAACATGTGATTATGTAAAATAGTGACGCCAAAAAGAAAAAAAAACAGCAGTACTCACGAAGTCGCTTCAATGCATATTTTTAAAGATGGAAGAATTCCAAATTACTCCCTTTAACTTTGCCATAAGTCTGAATAACCCCTTGAACTATAAAACCATTTATTTAACCCCCTCATTTCTCAAAACCAGATCACTTTACACCTTTGCCTCTAAAAAAATGTGGTTTTGCATATGTGGGAGTGGTTTGGCTAACTAGGATTGTCATGCGGGTTTTATTCTTTCTATCGGCGCTACTGCATGACTGCATTGTCCCCTTCCTCATCTTCTTTCTCATATTGCCTCCCTCCCATTGATATCCCTCTTGTCCTCTCTCTCTCTCTCTCTCTTTCCCTAGATCGTAGCTGTAGGGAAGCAACTCCTCGCCAGATCGGCGGCGTGCTCCATCAGCAGACGGCCTGATGCAGCTTCTCTATTGATGCAATGTACCGTCGTCGCGGGGGTTAGGGTCTACCGAGGGGAGACGACAAAGGTGCAACACGGTTGTGCATCGATAATGATGATGGATGTGTGGTGACAATCAAGAACTGGAGGTGGCAGTGATCCACCGCTGGAGCTGAGGGAGATGTGTTTCTAAATGACAGTCCTAATCACCGAAACCACTCTCGCATATGCAAAACCACTTTTGTTTTATAGGCAAAGGTGTAAAGTGATCCGGTTTTGAGAAATGAGGGGTTTAAATAGACGGTTTTATAGTTCAGGGGGTTATTCAGACTCGGGGCCTTTGGGGGGAGTAATTTGGACTTTTTCCAAAAATTGGGGTGGAAAGTAGTGCCAAGACACAACATGACAGCACACTTACATTGATGAACTGCTTTCAGCATCATTCTTCTTGGCAGCTGCGGCACCAGCATCCTTCTCATCCAATTTGGTCAGCACATGTGAGTTGATATTTTCAATGAGGCCTGCAAAATTCTTGTACATATCACTGTAATTCTTGGGATTCTCCTCGGAGAAGAAATCTTTCACGCTGCATATCAGGAATAATTGTCAAAATTCGAGAACATAAAACTGGAAGCTTCACATAAGTCAGGTGCAGTTAAAAATTGATATAAGTTAGCCAACTAAACAAGTATCCTAACAGATAAAAACCGGAGGGAATATACTCAAGCAAGATCAGTGTTTCACAAAAATTGTTTTGCAAACAATTCCCTTTAGTGTTAGGAGTTGGAATGCTCCAGGAATCTCATGGGATCAAAAAATATGAGTTTCAATGATGGCTGCCGCGAAACTGAGTTTCAAAGATTTGACAGAAGTGTTAAGTATGGCATCAGGACACATCGGGAAAATGCTGGAATATTTTCAAATTTCAAAATTCGCACCTACTTTTCAAGATTGGAGAGAATCAAGTGGTTATACAGGGTCAAACCCGGCCTTAAAGATCGTATTCAGTCACATGTTAGCTCATTCTCTTAGTTGTGGCTACTTACTTTCCTTGCTTTCAATTCTTTCAATTTATTTAATGCCTGTTGCATGCTTCTTTTACCTTTCACTTGTTTATAGGTTTTTTATACTCTAACTTACCTTTATATAAATCCACACGGTCGAGACTACCACTACTGTAACTACCCTAAAAAAAATGATTTGCCAAGTTGAAAGGATATAAATTAATAAAAGACGCTTGAAGGTACAGTTGCAGAAATCCTTCTTTTTACTTGGTAAAGCAAAGAAATAGCAAAGCATGATGATTGTTCCATAACTATTGTAGCCTAGAACAGAACACTCATTTTCATGCTATATAACAAATCCCCGGGAAACCAAAGGATAGTGCCAAACAAATGAATAAGTTAGAGGATCGAACATACTTGATCTGGACATTGTAAGGGGCCTTCTTCTGTTCCTCAAGATCCAGAGCATCAATGGCAAGTAAGTCACCGATCACCAGAATTTTCACTAAAACCCGTTTCTTCTTGCCCTTCTCCTCCTTGTTATACAAAAAGGCATAGCAGTTCTCCATGCTGTTCCAACCATCAATGCCCACCTCCTCGTCGCCTGAAGCAAAAAAAAACGTTGCACAATATAAATCCACACGAGACTCAATTGTTCGAATTACTACCCTAATCAAAGAAATTTAAGCAGACAGCAACAAATACTCAAGTCCCAATTCTACACCCTCCTAGCCTGCAGACCGATACTACATCTTTAATCAACACTTATAACTCTTTCCCTATCCCTAAACTCTAAGCTTAACTCATAATGTCCTGTCCTCAACTGCAGGCCATGACATTTGAAACCTGCTCGCTAGCCAAGGCCTCAACCACTGCGTAATCATCCATAGTACTGCTTGGGGACCCACATGCAACCAGCAATACGAAATTGATCTTGGGTTGACCATCAGTTGGAATTTGGCTGTAATTTCCAGACTTAAATATCTTGTTCATGAATTGATGAGAATTGTAATCATCGTTTGGTTTCAATTACAATATGCACACGGCTAGCATCAATTCCAAAGCATGGGACTACATTGAGCTCTTTTCAATGGAACTGAATCAATTGAAATAATGGCCAGAGATTGCCTACAAGTGGCGTCACCCTTTCGATTTTGACACAAGTTTGAGAGTAAATCACACATGACACAATGATTTCGGAGCCTTATGCCATTAACACCAACAAAAATTAAACATGTTGCAGTACAGTACTTGTACACAGGAATCTACCTACTCAGGTATCAGAACCAAGATGCGCCATCCTTAATAACAAAAGCAAAGGAAGTATGAATGAACCCTAACATTCGGAATGCGGAACAACCAAGTAACCAACAGACCACCGGTTATTAGGGATCACACCACATGAGAAGGCGCTCCTAGGGCTAAGGGCAAGGGCGGGGAGCGCACCTGAGGGCGGCGGGTCGGTGAGCGCGGCGGGGCCGACGGCGCAGAGCGAGTAGCCGGCGGCGAGGAAGGCGGCGTGGGCGGCGAAGGCGACCCCGTCGTGGGGGCCGCGGAGGGCCGGGCGCGCCGCCCTCACGACGGCCATCGCGGCGGCGTCGGTCACCATCGCGCCGCTGTGAAGTGCGGGCGGTCGAGCGGCGGGGATCCGGCGTTGGAGAAATGGAGAGCGGCGGATGGGGGAGGGGAGGGGAGGGGACGGGGGGCGGCGGGGTTTGGAGGGTTCAGGAGCAAGAAATCAAGCTGCCACGCTTTATTGCTTGCGGGAGGGGAAGGTTCGTGTTCCTTCTCCTCTCCTGCCGCGGACTTTGCTTTAGTAAATGATGAATGAACTTGTAGATTAAGGAGAGTTTTAACAAAATTTAAGCAAAGAGATGCTAAGTTTGTTCAAAATGTTTGTATTTGGGAAGTCAGGCTTGGTCACCTATACAGCAATACAATACTCCTACGTAACGTGTCATATCACCAAATCATTTGAAAAGGAGACAAAACTTCTTGAACACACAAGTCCTTATCAAACCAAAATCCACTTGTACATGTAAACTACACGACAGCTCCACTCGTATATGGTTGGATCTATGTGCAAGAGATTTACAAAAGGGCACATTTGCACATGTAAACTAAAAATAAGCACCGACATTCACGTTTTTTTGAACATCTCACGTCTGAATATAAATGTAGTATCTGTTTATATACATTCGAGGAGATACGACTCACTCAAACACACACAAACTCCCCTACATCTACACCCAGAAAAACAACCGCGTCCATCGAGAGAAAAACGGAAACATCCGAAGCACGACTGTCACCACGCGGCGTGAGAGGTAACAGAAGACAGAAGTCCAGACAGATTACAGAAGAAAGCCAGCATTACACAATGAGGCCCCAAAGAGCCCCACAGCTCCGACGCAGCAGACGCACTTCCAATCGTCAAAGCCGCCGTCGCCCGACGCGCCGCTGACCGCCAATGCCGTCGCCATATCGCGCCGCCAACCGCCACAGCTCCGACGTCGCCCGGCGCGCCGCTGAACGTCGAAGCTTGAACACCAACTAAACCTCTGCAATCCCGGACAAGCTCCCCTGATAGGCGACTCCCGAGAGACCCCCTTCTCCACAAAGCCCGGCGACGGCGCCGGAGAGCAACTCACCGCCGACACGGAGGAGGCTCGGGAGAACTTATTCCAAAGACGAGCTGGTGCCTCCGCATCACCGGCACCGCAGGACAACAGGCTCCCAAAACGGGGATAACCTCCCACCCCAATCTCGCCGGTGACACCAGGAACACCTTCATCACCAGGAAAACAGGGTAGGAACAAAAACTTCACCAATCCGACGAGGCCACCATCAGCACCGCCGGAGGGAAGACACCGACTCCAGCTCCATCTCCCCACCTGCTGAGCAACTCCATAGCATGGTGATGCCGCAAGATCCATCGCCGACTGACGGACCGGAATCAGCAGACTCCGCAACGACACCCACCACACCGGCAACAGAGAGGAGGAGGAGGAACAAAAGCTTCACGCCGCCAACACTGCCGTCGACGGGGAAGAACCAACCACCCCATGGCACAACAATTCCATGGAGGAACTTATTTAGCAACTAACCTAGAAGACTAGAGCTAAACTGTACAGCAGCCGGAGGAACCGGCTTCCCCTCCCCCTTCGGCGCCAACGAGGGCACCAGAGGGGAGGGGGAAGTAGCAGATTCGGTCCGGCGCCGAGAAGATCGCCTTTCTCCGCCGCTTTGTACTGTAGCGCCGAGAAAGTGCGAGAGAAGATTCACGTTGTTCAAGGACGAAAATTGTGTCACGAGTCCATGGACCAGATTTGCCCTCTCTTTGTTATGTTGCTCTCGCTTCGTTTTCATCAGTTGCACCGGCCCATGCTGGTCAGATGGGCCTTGTGCAAGGCCCAAATAGACTTGTGCATCCATCCATCCATCCATCCATAGTGACTGGTGACTGCTGCCGTTTCCCAGTTTTATCTGTTAAGTTGGATGCACCAACCAACTCACCCAAAAGCCTAAGCTGATGGGAAGAGGTGGGCAATTCACTTATAGTTCAACATTATCGAAGTCGACCAATGTTCGCAAAAATCACTGGGAATGCCGAGTTCACAGGCAGAGCTCAAAGAAACCAAAGTTCAGAGCTTCATCACGAAAACTTACTGCGTCTGCATCACTGAGCAGAGGAACTTGAAGCTGCATCGGTCACCAACTCACCACCCAGGAATCGCATGTAATGGCAGTGATCTGTTCATCTATGATCGTCGATGTACAAACACTAGTACTGCTGGGTAGTCATTTGCTTCCAGTTTGCTTCATTCTGAAGCCAAGACAAATCACATGCGCTGCTGGCTGGACGGAACGCAAAGCTAGTCGAACTGACAGAAAGTTATCAGTACTTAGTACCGATTAGTTCTTTTCAAGCAATTTAGTACACATTATCAGTTACAAGAACTAACGTGTGATCCGACTCAAACATGAGCAGCTGTACTATCTGATACGATTCCTCGACCGTCACCAGAAACCAATCAGCTCAAGCCTCAAGGTAGGTGCGGGTCGAGTTAGTTAAAGTTGATGCATAGAACATTGTAAAGAAGAACACGTTCATTATTAGTTGCACATGCTGAAGGGGAAGACATGCGGCGTACGTGTTCATCGAAGCAAATAATGCTGCAGCTTTGATGCCGCTCTTTTTCCCAACTGATCTTTAGGTGCTGTGCTACCAGCACCAATGGAGAAATTCAGATAACCACAGACAAATCCGATAGTCTTATCATTAAAATCAGAGCTGGTGGCGCAATACACTTGTCCAAATCTTATGGCTTCATCCTAGAATAGTAGCTTGGTAACATTTTCTCTTGGAAGATAACAGATCACATGCCTGCATTAACTCCCAGATCAGGAAACCATCTTGTTAGGTCTTTGGATAGCAACTCATCGCCATCCAACCCCGAACCACAGACCTCAATTAGGATCACAGCTTAACCATCCATGCAACAAAAGCTTTTGATCTGCATTTCATGGAGAGTAAGACTTGATCTAGTTCATTCAATCTACTAGTTTATGAACACGTACTGCACTTGGAATCTGGCTTACTACATTATTAGTCCACGAACACTGTGATCATTCCCAGCTTAACTTCCCTGCAGAGGATTTCAGTACTGGACAGATAGAACAGCTGGCCTGTATGAAGGAGATGAATCATCTATTCGTCACAAATCACTTGTTTACATGTTACAACAAATCTAGGGGGTTACACTGCTTGTTTCGCATATATCCTCAGTAGTATTGTAGAAGAAGGGGAAAATCTTTTTTTTTTCTTTTTCAGGAAACCATAAGAGTATAGTCAGCCAGCATTGCGTTCCTCAAGATTTGGGCTCCTCGACGACGACCTTCTCCTTCTTCGCCCTGGTGATGCGGATGTAGCAGAAGACGGCGACGATGATCGCGGCGGCGAGGCCCCCCACGATGATCTTGCCTCCGGCGAAGTTCCGGTCGAATGGGCTGTGCGAGCCGTGGTGCGAGCCCAGCGGCGAGCCCGCAAACCTGTGCTCCAGAAGGGAGTGCACGTGCAGCGCGCCAGGAGCAGACGGCGCTTCCGCAACGCCGCCGCGCGCCGCCATCACGGTGGTCACCGCGAGCTGGCTGGACACCAGGCAGAAGAGGAAGAACCGAGGCATCTCTTCGGGTCCTGATGAAACTGATGAGAGGCACCTCCTCAAGAGAATGGTGGACGCGTCACGCGCGTGTAGGATGAGATCGAGCTGTTGCGATGCAGAGCAGGAAGAGGTAGCTAGCTAGCTCTCCTCACAAGTGGACTGGCTTCTTGGTGATGGGTAGAGGAGGCCATGGATGGGAGGGCTCTTATATAGGAGCTGGCTCTCCTGCTGTTTGCCAGTTCGATCTGCTTTGCTCCCTACCCAATGATCAATTGAGTAAACAAAGATGGGAAGTGTTGGGCAAGGGCTGGCTGCATGGTCATGCACGCACCCACTCTTTGTGGATCTTGATTTTTGCTGGCAGTAGTACGTGCCATCTATATGCCTCTGAATGGCATCTGGAGTTGTAGGAAGATGCACCACTGCGTGCGTCAGCAGCTCGCTCAGTGTCCAAAAGTCAGCTTTGAGGCTACAACTGGTCCAGGTAAGGTAAGGAAGCCTCGGAAACAGTAGCTGCCTAGCAGCTGGACGTTGTGCTCTGCCCAGGAGTTGACAATGGGGCTTCTGGTTCTAGGGGCAAGTTCTTGGAAGATGAAATTCAGCATGTATATATATGCAAGTCTTGAGATGGCTAAGTGCCTACAAATAAGGAGATGTAACACCAGGAAGGGGGAAATTTTCTTGGTATCAGTGGGTAATGTATGCCTTTGTTGAATTGAAAAGCAGAGTAAACTCAAAGAAACAAAATGATGCCTCTTTTCTCGAATGGATGTCCCCCGTAATCGCCTAGCCTGCTCTTAGGATTGACCCGGTTGCGCAAAATCTGGTTTAGAGTAGCCATGTAATTTGGAATTTCTGGAAGCTGAAAGTAAATTCACTGTGTTTTAGATGGGTCCTTGCTTTCCTTCTTAACACAACAGGACAAAACAGCAAATGAAACATATATCGAATAAGAAACATGACTTGACCGAACTTCCTGACTTGATTTATTTGGCAGTAGGAGCGATGGAACAGCTTCTGCAGTTCTTCAAATTGAGTTCAAAAGTGGAATATGTCATGGAGAAATCTCATACTAACAAATCAATGGGACCAAAACTTCTGATTTTGCAGTGTCGTCGAGGTCAGAGCTGTGCCGTTAACCTATGACCATGTGATCGGCGAAGATGCTTTCTCGTTGTTTATTGCGCCCTTCGTGCCACCACATGTGTGGAGGAATCACCAGACAGAGCTTAAACAGCAGCTCAATTTAATACGTCGTTCAGAATATAAATTGTTTGTGTCTTACAGGAAGCCAACACTGGAGGCACAGCACCAGTTTGCAGATATTAGGTGCTGCGCTGCAGGAGCGACACCATCGTTGAATTCGTCGTCCCCTGAAGATGCCATTTCACTCTTCTAGAGACACAGGATGGGTGGCCGAAGCTTCTTTCCGGAATGCCTGTCGAAAGAAGCACAGAGTACTGCAACCATGCCCCATGGGCCATGGCCAAGTTCAGTTGCAAAGGTGCTTGAGCCTTTCTTTCAATCCTTTTCTTCCAGCAGAATATCAGATGACTGTCCTTTGACAGAATCCATGAATGTAAGGAGTATTCATACTCACTTAAACTGAATTCTAGCATCATTTCCAAAAACCATACTGACATATTAAATTTCCTAGTAAAATTTTTCAGTACTGAATAAAACGGCGTGCCGCTGCAGAACTAGACTACTGTCAGCTAACTCATCTCATTACCTGATATACTTTTATCTCAACTAATGCGCGACAAAGCCAATCTAACTCCATAGAAACGAGGGCATGATCCATCGCACATATGATCATTGTTCCAGAAAGAAAACACCAACGAGAAGATAACATGGAGCGCTCCGCTCCCCATATATGCAGTCCATCCATGTTCATGGATCACGGCACACTCCAGCTGTTCCCTTTCCTAGATCACGAATCTAGGGAGCGTCTCTCTCAGGATTGAACGGCATTGTTGCCGAGACTCAGGACCATTGCGTGCTCGACATAGCTGTAAACAGCAGGCCAACACGCGTGCACGCAGGGCGCCCACAATGTCAACTTAATTATCAGGAATGATTAACACGGGGAGACAGAATCGAACCAGCACACGGATGGAAGAAGCTTCTTCCTCCTTCCCTCCCTCCGGCGACGCATGGCTGCGACCGACCGATTCATGGCGACCAGACCAGCCCCCTCGTGCAACCAAAGCTGCAGATGTCTTCAGACGCATCGCTGAATTCTATAATGCGCCAAATATTCAGATTGTTTTCTCTGTGCGAACCACTGGGCGGCAGAGAACGGCGAATATGAGCTGTCTCCAGGACCACTGACTGATTCTGTTCTGACTGTGCTAATAACCTGCTGCTTCAGCTTCACCATCCGATATGATTCGGACATTATGAACCTGCTCCGCGGACGACATAAATTGGCGTTTTATGGCCTTGTGATTGCGCTTGTTAAGATCTCCGTTGGGGAGCAGATCGATCGTGATGCTGTTTCAGTGTTCTGTATCTTGGTCACCCAAGAGATTCCTCAGTGTTGCTGCCTCGGACGTAAGTTGACATATTTTTGCATTGGGTTGTTCAAGCACACGTCTGACGCGGCTGGAGGTACTGTCGCCGTACTTCTGATGCGCTGATGCTGTGAATCATGTGATCAACTTGGTCCTGTCTCTGTTTTATTATTCAGGTGAAGTTTCAGTGTAAGTGTCAACGGTAGGGAGCAAAAGACAAATTTGGTAATACCCGCTTCAGTATCAGATGAGTGTTGCAGCTAAAGGTCTGCTTCTGGGTTGAAGATCGGTAAGTAACTGACTGAATTGTTTTTGAGTTTGCAGGGAAACTTCCTTTGCCTCAGTAAGGCCCACCTTTGGGTTGAAACGCCACTGAAATTGAACAACCCTCTAGCTTACACGAATTAACTGAAAATTTTCATAAACAACAGGAATTTACGACAACATCTAAAACACAGCCTGGCAAAACCAGTCATTGACAATGATGGCCAATATCAGCTCGATTGGGGATAAAGATCATTCAGGGCAGCATAAGGAATAAAAACGATTAGGATTCTGGGCACAAATACAGCGCACTAAGAGTACAATATACCTGAAGATGGGCCCTTAATAATATCATACAGTATTGTAACTCATCTTTTGGAGTTTTAGTGGGTCCATATTTATTTGATACGACTCTTTCATCTTTTGTGGTCTGAATAAAGTGTTTCAACAGAAGCAGTTTATCATCGCAATACAAACATTTTCTTAGGGGCGACATCCGTTTGTTTCACTTTTATTCTCTTCACCTCAAATCACTCGAGACAAACTGATGGTAGTCAACAACTCAATACATTCGTGACCAGGAAATGGGATACATTCATGTTCATCAAAAGTAGGCCCTTCAAGAGGTTAGGCAAGGAACAGCATGAATGTGGCCACTGGCTAGACTATAGTTCTAACAACCTATCATACAGGTGGACCCAAGGTATACTATTTTTGTCTGTCACTTCTTAGAAGATTGTGTTTCAGACGCACGAAGTTGCACTTGCTGCAATGCATAAAGGGCCTGATATCTGTGAGGTTGCCTGAACAACAGAATTTGCACTATGACATGGCCACCTAGTCCAGAGATTTCACCAGTGACAAAATATGTGTAACCACAGTAACAAAATCCAGCCATCACAAATCAGAATGACCCTTTTGGTTCAGTCAAACCGGTTTATTGCTTTTTTGCAACATGCTCATCCGATCCAGAAACCAATTAATATCTCTGTGCATGACCGGGGAAAAAAAATTGCGCTGCATAAATCAGTGGAGGAAGTGAATGGTCTGAGCAAGTCCGTGTGGCTATGAAACCCATACCTCACTGCATGCCAAATATTTCTTCTGGAGGATCATAGATATGCCTCTCAGGGAATAACTCTTCAAAATCTTGCTTCACTCTGTTTCTTAGTAGTGGGTGAGGTAGAAGACCCTTCAGCAATACTCGGAAAGGCAATTCTTCTGGTGGATCAGGTGATTTTTTCATGTCCTCATAAATGTTCATTGCATCTGATGGGGAACCATACCTCAAGAATCCTCTTATGACCTCGGCATAAGTCTGAGAGTCAGGAAAAATGTTCTCATCTCTCATGTTTCCCCAGATTACCATTGCTTCCTCCATCTTCTTGCACTTGGCTAGTGCAATAATCAAGTCCTTATACATGTACATATCTGGCTTATACCAGTACTCCTTTTGTATGATCCTAAACATCTGAAATAGCAAAGATACAAGCCCAACAATGGCAAGCATCAGAATACAATCTCAATATAACAGAAGTGAAGTTATATTGAATACATCCATTATTTTTAGTCTGATAGGTAGAAAGTACAATTCTTATTGGACAACCAGCATACGGTTATGTGCACATGAGCTGGGAGTCAATCAAGAAAAGAACTTTTCCCTAGAATCCATGGATTTCTTTCAGCTCTTTGATTTTACTTTATTCTTTTGCGCAATATCACCTACGTAGTTCAGAAACATCAATATTTGCCACATTTTTTTTATCATTTGAAAACCAAGTTAACCTCTTGTCTGAAATTTCATACACATCAAACATCACATACTTCAGTGCATAAAAGCAGAGCATCTTGAAAGTTGCAAGTGAAAATGCAATCGAAGGGAATGATCACTCTAGCCTAATAAAAAAAAACTCATAATAAAACCAACTGAAATATATTTCTAATTCTTGAATCCATCTATTCCTAGGGAAGAAATCACACGCTGGTATTTGGTAACACTTTGTACTACTTCTCACCCATTCTCGAACGCAAAAATTCACAACTATCAGGCAACAGCAGAAACATTTCAGTATACTCACATAAGTACTGAAAATACACATATAATGGAATGAACCCATGTCCTCGTGGCTAATGGCTGTTATGTAGGCATGCAGCAATCAGGTGAAAGGTAGAAGTAGCGCCTAGTGCTGTAGTGCATAGGTGAGCTAAGTGGCCACCTTTCATAATAGTACAAAAGTAAATTCACCTTGACATTATGCGGTTCCTAATTTACTCCCATCACCTCTGATGTGCAATCCATTTATCAGTTAAGGAAGCAACAAACATTTCACCAAATTGGACAAACGGCAGGGCACCATCAGAATTCGATTTTGCAGGCTACAAGATGTCTTCTGTTTCCAAATTATATGTCAATCCACTCGACAGAATTCACCTCTACAAGCCAATCGAAACAACAATTCTAGCATAATCAAGCTTGCGACCAGCTCTCCGCACACTAAACCTGAAAGAAGACGGGAGCGGGGGAGGGGGGGAAGGGATATGTTCTCACCTTGACGGCCAGATCGACCTCCTCCTGGCGCTCCAGTTCGCCTAGAACGGCGAGCTTGTCGGCCTTCAGCAGCCGGGCGACGTGCCGCTTGACGAAATCGCCCAGCTTCTCCTCGTCCCCCTTGAACCGCTTCAGGCCCTGAATCGCGAACAGGGCCTCCTTCCCGATCAACTTCTTGCTCCGCCAAAGCGGCCCCCGTGGGCGGCCGTCGTGGAACGCGCGCCGCCATGCGCCGCCGGGCGACGGCGGCGACCAGAGAGAAGATCCAGGGAGGAGGCCGTGGGGGGAGGCAGAGGAGGAGGAGACGGCGAAGGGTAGTTGGATCTTGGGGCTTCGGCGGCGAAGGTGGAGGAGGAGGCGGGCCAGGTGTGCTCGAGGCATCGCCATGGCGGCGGATAAACCCTCGTCGCAGCGTCCGTTGGGTTCGTTGGGTTTAGAGTTCCAGCCGTGGAGACGGCGGCGAGACGGTTGACCCTGGTCTTGCGAAGAACTTGTCCTTTGCTTTCGGTTTAGTTGGATTTTTTTTTGGAACGGTTATTTTTCTTTGAGATGGAGATTGAATTTCTGCTTAGCTATACAGTTGAGAGCATTGCACCATATGGGCTTCAGAACCAGGGTTTTCAATCCCGCGGTAAACCGGACCAGTTTTTGGAAAAAAACAGCAAACCAGTTCGGTTTACCAGGATGACGGTTTTTATTTTTAAAATTTAAAACAAAAATATGTAAAAAAAAGTTAGACGCAATTTGCAGCGCAATGGTGAAATAAGAACACAAAAATTCGATCGTTTGATGGGTAAAGAAAATCACACAAGCTTTCTGGGTTGAAAAAGGGAAAAAAAGGAAAAAACATTTTTTTTCTTCTTTTTCGAACAAGCAACCTTCCTTGATTTTTTTTGACCGAGCAAACGACCTAATTTTCTGTTACACCATTGCACTGCAAAGTGCATAGTTATTTTAACATATTTTTGGTTTCAATTTTTTTTCAATTGTTCAATTTTTTTAAATTTTGAAATAAAAACCAACGAACCGGGTAAACCGGACCGGTTTTCTGTTTTTGCAGCGGCTTTCCTGAAATTTGGTTTGGTTTCCCGGCTGATCTGGTTTACCGCTCGGTTTGCAAAATTTGGATTCAATTTTGTTTTTGAATTTCGTCTGATTTTCAGACTGGTTTTTCAAAAAACTGGTCAATCCGGTGGCGTCCGGTTTTTCCGGTTCATTTGGAATTTCAAACCTTGTTCAAAACTTGAAATGAAAATCCGTGTTGCAAAAAAAAAAGAGCAGTTATGATTGCCATGTGTATTGATAAGATGGTGGAATGGTACATAAATCATGTGATACATGGCAGAAACCATTCTGAAAGCACTTGGAATGAACGTTGACATTGAAACAAACAACAAACTAGTGAGGAGAAAGTTACATACTGCATGTTACGAATTTCATATGCTTCTTCTATGCTGACCATTGTTTTCCGTAAATGAAATTTGCGTGCTAGTTTTATGGTTGTATTGGACCCTTGTTTAAATTTGTTTACTTATCAGCGTATGCAGAGAAAGAGCAGACAATAACTTACGGAATATAACCAAACAATAAGTAGGCCTATTCGATATTTATGAATGGTGTGTTGAAATAGTATATCTAATATTTTGCATTTTCATAAAAAGTCATAAACACAAATTATATGTTCTTATGTAATTAAATGTGTGCAATATCGGTGTTCATGTTATTTTCTCAAAGAACAATCATCGTGAGAAATATTTGTGTTTGTCTATCCCTCCCACACCCTTTTGCTCATATTATTTTTCATGAAACCACATTTCTTATTATTTATGTATAGTAAGATGAACCAAATGTTGAGGGGGCCAAGGCCCCCATTGATCTCAATGGCGCTTTTATTTGCAATTAATTAGATGCCACATCAACAAAAATGGTGACATGGCAAGATATTTAATATAAAAGAGGGGATATGCCTTTCCAACACGATGAAAGCCTAAAGAAAGTGGACTGAGAGTCTTACCTTTCATCCTCAAAAACCCCAACCAACAAATGAGTGCCACTTAGCAATAATTTAATGTTTTGACAAACCTATGAAACTGTGAAATGAAATTATGCATTGAGAGATGCAATTTCATTTCAGTGAATAAGACCACAAAGCTGATGTATCATTTTGGAAATTGTGAGATGAAAGGTATCCATTAAGACTGGCCTTAGTGCACCACCTCCAATAATCACATCTAAAAAAAGATATAACGTCTATCGATTTGCCCTGAACCTAGAGGGAGAGGTGAGACACCCCTTTAATAGCAGTACTAGCACTACTCTAATAGTGGTAGCATTCATTTGTAATAAGAGAGAAGAGAAGTATTGGAAGTTTTGTCATTACACAGTAGTGGACTATGCGTTGACCAAATTTCTCAAGTGGTTATGTCCAAACAAATGGTCGAATTGTGATGTTTCTCCTGCTCTATGAAAAAACACGATTGAGATGCCAAACTACACGAGTTACTTAGAAAAAGCACGAGACGTACTATAACCCCATCATCAGCTGGTGGATTGTTCCTTAATAGCTATTCTATCTGTTTGCTTTGTTGATGTACTAGAGTCCATGCTGTCAAGAGACAAGGGTCCTAAAAGTTTGACCACCAATAGACATGAAGCTACTGAAATCCTTCAGAAAAGGAAAGTTCTACATGACACGAAGTTAGTCATACATAAGCTGTCATTTTTATGTGCCAAAATATCTTCCAGCCCGACGTTTGTAGTCCCCACAAAATCTGCCAGAAATAAGCCAGGTAATCATGCAAAAATAGCAAGGCCAGGTCTTCATGCACCAAATAAGGATGAGAACTTACACTGCCGTATTATTCTCAACCTTTTTGATGGTATAAATAAGCATCACAGCCTGCAGCTCAAACATCGCCAAGCATACACCTTCTCTGAGCTGAAGACCATGGCAGGAACAAATAACAAGGCCTTCCTGTGCTTCTGGCTCCTGACGCTGCTCGCCTTGTCGTCAGGTACACCCCATCCCTCCTTATCTCTGAAAATTCTGATGCGTAAAGACCACATGCATCGATCTATTTCTATTGGTAACCATGTCCATATGCAACCGAATAATCGGCCAGTTCATTTCAGAAACACAAAAACTTAAAATGGTCCGTAAAAATGCTTGGAATCAGTCACACACCATAAGCTCTGATTCATTCTGTTGGTGCAGAAGAGGTTCGTATGTCGGAGGCGTCTTGCAGTATCATCCTTCACCCTTTCTGCTTGCACGATAGGGACTGCGACCGTCCATGCGTGAAGGAGTCGGACCCATACGCCGGCGACAATAATACTAGGGGCAAGTGTAGAGACTTGACATGCTTCTGCTGTCCTCCCGACCATGCCCACCACAATCACGGCATACGGAAACTAGGGAGGTAGGATGATCGGCCGTCCGATGGTTGTAACTTTTGGCGGTGTTGTTGATTGAAATAAAAATGCGTATCATGTTTCCATGGTTTCAGTTTGAGAAATCTTGTTCTGATGCTGCACACTGGTTGGTTAGTGCATGAGAGGAGAGTAGAACAAGAGCTGAAAGAACAATAACAGTCTGTGCAAGCTTGCAAATGGGGCATCATGCTTTGTATAGGAGTAAGAAAAATTAACTGACAGGAAATAACCGAGAACTGCATTTTACAACACTCGAGAGATCTCGCTGCATCGTGATTCAGATAACTTTCCTTCCTTTCTACAGGAGTAAGCAAAATCCGACGCTCGTACCACCTGAATGTACGTACACTGCCGGCCCAAACGGCACATCCAATCATCACAGTGCATCTTTTCAGTTACCAAATGGCCAGTGCAAAGAGATCTCATCTCAGCAAGGACCACGAACAGAGTACACACTTCCACCGCAGCGTCTGCTGTGAGTGCGTACCAGGAGCAACGGAATTCGAGAACAAATTAGTTTCAGAAGAGATCTCGCCGCCGATCGCTCGATATCTGCATGACCCGGCCATGATCTTTGCCCCTTTTCCCCATGAATTCCCATGACCCAACCGCAGCTCATGTCCCTGGCATCTTTTCAGTTACCTGCGAGTCGAGTCAGTCCGGTTCAGAGGAAAGGCAGCGTAACCAACTCGGGCAGCAGCGCAGCAGGCAGGCGCCGCTCCAACCAACTCCCCCCGGGAACAAGGAAGGGAAGGCCGTCGCCATCGCACTTGCGTTCAAGGCATCGCCTTTTTTCTCTTTCCGTCGCGAGATTCCTCAGCCCCGCCCCGCCCTTATAAGCCAGGGCGTTGGGTCAGTGGCGGGAGTGTGCGGCACTGAACTTTCTCTCCTATTCTCTTCTCTTCTCCTGTGGTTTGGTTTGGTGTGGGGAGACAGACAGACAGGCAGGGCAGCAATGCCGCGGCGGCAGAGGGCGCGCAGCAGCGAGGAGGAGGTGAAGGAGGAGGACTTCGTCGCGTCGGTGCTCAATTTCGGCGGCGGCGGCGACGCGGGAGGAGGAGGGGGCGACGAGGAGGAGGAGGAAGAGGAGCGCGGCGGGGACGGGCAGCCGGCGGCGACGGGGTTCAAGTCCAAGAACCTGGAGGCCGAGCGGCGGCGGCGCGGCAGGCTCAACAACAACATCCTCGCGCTCAGGGCCGTCGTGCCCAACATCACCAAGGTAATAAAATATGATCATAAATTCATCATGGCATGGCATAGTATGGCAGCGCACCGCTTCCTCCAATTAGCGATGCACACATACAACTAGTCACAACCCATATTCAGTCTGAACATGATACTGCACTTCTTGTGTCTCCGAATACAAGTTGATAATTTCAGCCATACTACTGAATATATCAGTGAACCTCATAGTACTGATGTTCAGAGACTATGATTATTTACGTCTCTGAAATTCTGAATACGAACTGGAAATTCAGTCGTACTGATGTGTGTAACGGTGGATTTGTCTGCTGCTGGTTCAGATGAGCAAGGAGCACACGCTGTCCGACGCGATCGACCACATCAAGAAGCTCCAGAACCAGGTCCAGGAGCTGCAGCGACAGCTCGACGACTCGCCCGGCGAGGCCTGGGACAAGCAGGGCAGTGCCTCCTGCTCTGAATCCTTCGCGGCCACTGAAAACATGCAGTACCAGGTACTCCTACTTGCTTCTGAGACGAAATGATTGATACCAAAAACTTCGTTCAACTAAGTTGAAGGAGAATGCTAGGACAAAATTGGGCTTTAGGATCGATCGCTCTGCATCCTTTCTGGAACTGAAAATTCCATTCAGGCCAACAGCGTGCTGCCACATTTCTTAAACTGTCGTTACTCGACTTCACCACAATTTCGCCATAATCGATCTAGTGCCTTTCAGTACCTGATGATCATTGGCAAATGGTCCAATGGAATGTATTTTTCACTCGAATAGACTTGCTTATTTGATCTAGTAGTATTTTATTGTCTAACTTCAATAATGAACCTACCATTTACACGGAGGTTAAGCTCTGAATTTTCTTAGAATGAGTGAGAGCTAAAAACTTGTTCTGATAATAATCGATTTCCACCCAAAAACTTGGATGCAATTTTCCACTGATTCCTCACACACTCTTCACTGTGTAACTGAAACCTGCAGGGCCAGGTGGAGTTGGTTCCTCTCGGGCCACATAAGTACCACCTCAAGATCTTCTGCAAGAAGGCCGGCGTCTTCACCAAGGTGCTGGAAGCACTCTTCAGCTACAATGCACAGGTTACCAGCCTGAGCACGATCACGTTCTACGGTTACGCAGAAAGCGTCTTCTCCATCGAGGTGAACTACTCCTCTCATGAGACCTGCATACAGTTCCTGTTTGCAGACTTTTACCGGGGTTTTTTAATCCACCATCGCGCGTCCTCTGACGGTCAAATGTGTTTTTTTCTGTGTGTAGGTGAATGGTGAGCAGGACGTTGTGATGACGGAGCTAAGGAGCCTTCTGTCCAGCATTGTGGAGGTCCCAAGCAACTGAGATCCTTATAAAAATAATTCGTAGTGCTGGTTTAAAAATAAGTGCAAAAGTACTGATTCTCCAAGGAAGAACTCAATAGCAAAAAGTGTAGGCAGTGTAACAAGGCTACATGATAAAGCGATAAAACTGACTGAAAGGACCACCGGGTTTGATGTTGAACTTGAACACATGGCAGAGCAAATTTGTGTTTGCTCTGAAAGAAATGAAGATGCTGGTTGTGATTGTGAACAAAACCGTAACTCCTCATCTTCTATTCTAATACTTCTTTTCTTCACTTAAATAACCTGTTAATTTGAGTGTACTTTGTAGTACTTTCTAATTCATGCACCCAACACTTGGAATTACTATTGCAGAACATGTTTTAATGGTCAGTTTACGCTTGCTAGGCTGGGATTAATATTTTCTTAAAATCACGCTAAGTTGTGGACGCAGACCACATTGCAACTGAAATTTCGCGCTACCTCAGTCAGGACCAAAGTCTTCACTGCATAACCGATTTCTACGATCGATCCATCAGGCCCCAAGGAAAACAGCAACATGTTCTTGATTCAAAGCATCAGGAAATCACTTCCAGCTTCCAGGGAGCAGAGACAGTGGCCGCACCTTTGCAGCTGCCGTGCTCGCGACCGCGAGCTATGCCCAAGTTAAAGAATGAAGAAGGGTCGCCGACGAACTCCAACCCGGCCACCGCGCGGCGACGAGGCCAGCTGGCCAGGGGAGGGAGAAGAAGCTATTGTTGTCCGATCCCAACTCGATGCCAGGCTAATAAACAAAACAAATTAATTAAACAAAAAAAATTAGCTAACAAATACTCCCGTCTTCAAGATTCGCGCGGCGGTACGGATCGCGATTCAGGCGCGCGGTGGTGCAGCGGGGCACGACTCGTCCACGTGGCCATGTACACGTGGGCCCCACGCCGGTGCGGACTCGGCCACTCGTCTCGCGCTCATCTCTAATTACGCCCGTCTCTCTCAGATCTCTCTCCTCCCTTCTCCCGTCTTCCTCATCATCGTCGTCGCCGCGAGCCTACCGATCGATCCGTCCCTCCTCCACCTCGCCGGCCGCGCCAGGTGAGCAAGAGCCGGGCAAAAATCCAGTCTTTCGTTCGATTCCGCTCCCGCCCGCGCGATCTCTCGCGGGATTTTCCGGCCGCGCGGGGCTCCGTCGTCGCTTCGATCTGATCCGCGGGCGGCTTCCGATCTGACCCAGGCTTGGTTTTGCAGGCGAGTTCGGGGGCGGTGCTGGGCCTCCCGCCACGATGGATCGCGCCGAGCTCACCAACGAGCAGGTCAGTGCCTGGGTTGCTGATACCCGCCTTCCAAGCCTGTTTAGTGTTCTGATGGTGATGCTTGCTTAGCTTCCGTGTGCTCTATACCCTTCTTTTAATTTGTTGATGCGGGGGTTAGTTTAAGCGCCCACATTAAGAGGATGTAGTGTGGTAAACAGGGACGTGCTTTGCGAATTGCAACTGAACATTGTTGACTAGTAGCAGTAGATAGGTTCTGCTATTATCTTACTTGGAAGCAGGTCATATTTCTACCGACAGCAATATGCACGTCTCCTTTGTTGCAATTTGCAACCTCGATTGTCCTTTACTCATTTTGTTCCGCTCTGTACGAAGTAGTCCAGACGGTACTCTTATTAGTCATGGGTAATCACATAATTTCTGCTAAACTTGCAGCAGTGGAGATAGGTGTTGTGTTGTTTAAAAAAAGAAAGTAAAAGGGGGGTGGGTTACTATCTGTATACGTTTGAAGCAGAACCTAGGAGAATGTAACCATCTTTTGTTGTGTTATAAATGATGGATAGCTAATACCCAGAGTTAATACAGTACTGTACTAGTCCATGAACATGAATCTGTTCTTGTTCGCTGGAGATCGAAGATAGTTTCCAGACAAAATATGCAGTGTGCACCTGTATGTAAAATGTAATAGATGCCAAACTGCCGACAACATACTGTAACGCCTATTTTTTCAGCAAGAAGCTGTAATGCCTCATGTTTGTTTGATGTCACTTTGCACATTAATTTTGATGTCATCAGAAATAAACAACTTGGAAACGATAAAAGATCGTATAACATAGCATAGGTTATCTTTCTTGTTTGGAAAAAAGAAATCCTTTCCCTTGTTCTAGAGATGGATCTAGGTTCTAGGTAACAAGTTGTTTGTTTTCTGCACTGGATATGGATCGTGTGCATTTATTTCTTTTGTATAAAAAGTCCAATACTAAGCATTGAACATTTGAACTTGATAATATCATTTTATATATAAAGTTCATGGAGAATTAAAATTTCTTAACATTAAAAGAATGGAACATTCTTTTTTTGTTGTTGTTAATAATTATGGATTATGGTTTTGCATTTCAAAGGTTCTCAAACGGGACATTCCATGGGATCATTATCTGTCAACTAAGCTGATTTCTGGGACGTGCCTTCAGCATTTACGGAGATATGACCATAAATCAGAAAGCGATCGAGCTCGTTTGCTTGATGAGGTGAGTTACTTAGTCATTCTTAATGATTGTGTGGGTATAGAAGCTTAGACAATACTGTGTTGTTCCACTTTGTTTTCCATTTTTCAGATTTAGTTGTATATTATCATTAGTGTTGTCTGCACGCCACGGTTACAATGTTATCCTTTCTCTCTATTTTTTGAATTTTGTATTGTTACGACTTTGGGTTTAAATTCATTGCTTTTACCATGTGAAACTGATGTGATCAAATGCAATCTTTTTCCTCATTGTTTAAATCCATTCGGTGTGAGGTAGAGTGCATTTTAACTGTTTATATTTATACTAGTAATTTGAATAACATTACTTTCCATCTGCTTCAACTGTCTGTTACCTTTTTTTTTTCTTTTGGGTTCTCCGTCTGGATAAATCTTTATCCTTATGCTTGGTTACCCTTAATTAGTTTTACAACATAGATCCTTAAAATTGTGTTCTCTCAGGATGGGCCAGCCTACATTCGAGTGTTCCTGAATATCCTGCGGAGTATCTCAAAGGAAGAAACTGTGGAATATGTGCTTGCCCTCATTGATGAAATGCTTACAAGTGCGCAACTATTCATTCTCTTCATTAAACTATTTGGATTATGTGTTCTTTTGTTACATTTGTTTTTACCATTGTTTTCAGCAAACCCTAAACGAGCGGCACTGTTCTATGACAAATCTCTGTCTGGTGAAGATATTTACGAGCCTTTCTTAAGTTAAGTGTTCTCTTTTTGCTAAAGTCTTAATTTCCTTATAGTACTCTTCGTATTTCAACTGCTGAAGATAGATGTCATTAAGATGTGACTAGTTTCTTGTGCCTGAATAATCCTTTTGTAAAAGGGGTAGATGACAATGCTTTATTCTTAGAACTGATGGCTATAACTCAGGCCTATTATACTTGAGGAAGGCCATAGGACTAGTTCAGCCATCTTATATCGGCTAGAGCACTAAGCCCATCTGTGTTGTGCTACCCATGATGGTTCTGCAATAAGTTGTCAGGAAATTCCCTGCAGATCCCACTTATTTCTCCGGCAGACATCATATCATCCATGATCCCAACATCCAACTCCTTCAAATGTTCAAATTAACTTGGTCACTAAACTGACTTATCAACCAAACACGTCATCTTGCACCAGGCCAAGCAGAATGCACTCATTGAGGGAAAACTTCTGCAGATTTACCCTGTATTTTTTTTCATTCTCTTATATTTAACTAACAAAATTACAATTTTCAGATTGCTTTGGAAAGGCAACTGGTTTGTGCAAGAAAAAAGTTCCAAGATATTGACCCGTATAATAAGGTAAGTTCATTTAAGATTTAAATGCATGTCTTGTGAACTTGCGTGATCGTTTTTATCTTACTTTGGTCGATTACAGTGCTCGTCCCAAGCTTCAGAACGGCATGCTTCCAAATGGAGAGGCTTCAAATTCAAAGAGCAAGCTTACGTCAACTCATGATGTCCTAAGAGGTTTGATTGATTGGATCTGTTCTCAGGTCAGTACACATGAATTGTTCTAGTTCGTTTTTTGTTTGTCTTTGTATAACTACCATTCAGGAATTCTGAACTATTGATTTTGGTCTGTTTTGCAGCTGAGGAACCCTACTCACCCGAACTGCTCTGTCCCTACTGCTATCCATGGCCTGTCAAATTTACTAAAAGAACCATTTGTTAGGACATCGTTTGTCCAAGCTGATGGTGTGAAACTGCTCATTCCGTTAATAACTCCAGCTTCCACACAACAGTCAACTCAGGTAATTACTGAGGTCATCAATCATATTAAGTGGAAGTACCAAGAAAATATATTTGAGGGGATATGCCTCATTTGGATGGATTAGTGCTTCATCAATTGCAGACAATAAGCATAATTGTTGTCTTCCATGATTGTTTAACTAATTTGTTCTTCTTTCTTCCCATCTTTTTTGTGTTTTATGCAGCTTCTCTATGAAACTTGCCTCTGCATCTGGCTTTTATCGTTCTATGATGCAGCAGTTGACTATCTGTCCACTACTAGGGTTATGCCAAGACTAGTAGAGGTTGTCAAAAGTTCTACCAAGGAGAAGGTAAGGTTCAAGATTTTCATGTACTGATTAAATCTAAGATTCATATCCGAAACATTAATATAATTAGAAATTTTGAAGGTTGTCAGAGTTGTTGTCATGTCGTTGCGTAATTTGCTGGCAAAGGGCGCATTTGCTGCCCAGATGATCGATCTTGGATTGCCGCAGATAGTACAGAATTTGAAAGCTCAAGCATGGACTGATGAGGTGAGGAGCTTTCCAATTATTTTCATGAAATCTTATATCCCACACATGCTGCTTTACTAGGAAAAAAAAGAAATGCATCTTGCTGAGTGACAAGCATATGCTTTATTAAAAATCAGCCATCTGAAATCAAAACCTTCCAGTGGTCTAATAAAAGGAAAAGTTGTACCTTTCCATACTTTTTTGTATTCAAGTTTCAAAGTTTTCTTAAACCTGGTGTACTTCTACGTAATCTGCTTTTCACTAACACTATATTTTGCTATTTCTTGTGCACCCAGGATTTATTAGATGCACTGAATCAACTGGAAGCAGGACTCAAAGATAGCCTTAAGAAGTTAAGTTCATTTGACAAGTACAAGCAGCAAGTTCTTCTTGGTCACCTTGATTGGTCTCCAATGCACAAAGATCCAATGTTCTGGCGTGAGAACATTAACAATTTTGAAGAAAACGATTTCCAGGTATGTAACTGCAAATACAACATCAGGAGGGTGTGCAATGGTTATGCCAGTTTCAGGGCATTCCTGTCCATGCAGACTTGTTGGTTAAAAAATGGAAAAAGAGAAAATAACGATCACTTGGGCTGGCTTGTGTGGTTTTTATTTGCGTTAGACAGGCATTTAGCTCTACAATCCTGATCCATGACCCCTTCAAATTTGCAGATTCTGCGTGTCCTCATGACAGTCATCGACACGTCAACGGACACCACTGCTCTCGCCGTGGCCTGCTACGACCTCTCACAGTTCCTTCAGTACCACCCTTCAGGCCGAATAGTGGTGGCAGACCTCAAGGCAAAGGACCGAGTTATGAAGCTCATGAACCACGATAACACCGAAGTGAGGAAAAATGCTCTCCTCTGTGTGCAGAGGCTCTTCCTTGGTGCGAAGTATGCTAGTTTCCTGCAGGCTTGAGGCCGAGGAGTTTTGTATTTAGACTTGGAGGACTCCTGGCCATTTTCTTCAGAATGGCAGAACGATGATGATTGAGAAAGACCTCGCAAATTCTTGTCCAGTATACCTGTTGCTATTTGATTCCCGGGAAACCGATGTATAATAAATAATCAGCCGTACCTCGCTCGATGTAATAAAGTGTCATGGGCTTGTTGATTCTTTCGTTTATCAGAACAGTTCTCTCGAATGTGAAATACACAAATGTATGTACATTTTTACTTGTAACTTGAATAAGTACTCTATGTTTTTGTTAATCCTCTCGAACACTCGCACGCACATTGATGGGTGATTCGTCTGTGCAGAGATATTCATGCGTGAGATTCATCTTTTTGCTATTAGCATTTAATGAGTAAATATATTACATAATGCACTTCGTTCAGTCTGAGCAGCCTTGAAGTGCAGTCCAGTTGAGTCTCAATGTATCACTAGTGGAAGGCGGCGCGCCCTTGCACGCCGTTTGCAAAAAGAATATCATTAGAAAAAATAGGCGATGAAAAGGCAACAATGAGGTAAGAAGGAATTGGAATAACTAACAAGTCTGAAGGGAAAAAAAAATCTTATCAGCTGGATCAACACCCTTAATCAAGTACTTGGCATTATTTCCCTGAGTTTATAATTGATCTTTGCACTGGTTGCTGAAAATTATGTTTCAATAAAGTGATGCAAATCACAATGACACTGATTGGCTGCTAAATACATGTATGATCACATACATGATAAACTACAATGTAATCTAGGTTTTTAATTCGTATAGTATTTGTACAGGCAAAGCAGCTGGGAAATATCCCAGCACACCATGGAGTACGGTAGCTGATCGTAGGTAGTACAATGCTTCAAACATTCCACAGCGCAAAAAACGAGAATCCTCTGGTCATACTTGACAGTTTCACTGATGCGCAAAAATGACATGTAAATAAATCTGTTTCAAAGCAGAAACACATCATACATTCTTTTCTTGTTTCCCCTTACCTCAATAGATGGATCAATTAGGCAGATTTAATGTACAAAGATGAGAACGCTATTAAGAAGTTTAGCTGAAACTTAACACTACACACACACACGAGAGAGAGAGAGAGAGAGAGAGAGAGAGAAGGAAATCTCTACATTTTTAATGATCCACTGCTTATATATACCACAATCAAGCTACCCATTTTCACTTCTAACACAGGGCACCTGGAACATTGTTCAGTAATCAAGAACGTGTTGTTTCACTTGCATCGAATACCAGAGGATCTCAAGAAAAATCTCTAATCTCTGTCTTTTGTTGATTACTTCCTTCTTTTCTCCTTGTCCACACACACCTAACTTTTCTTTTGACCCGTGGGGAACTCTCCCATCTTTTTGCATTAAAAAAAACTAAAGTAACCAAACACTGAATGAACATCATGAAGCAAATGGTGAGAAAATGTACAAATTTCTTGAGAATAATTCAGATGCAAGCATGTATAACTGGCAGGTTCACACGTATTTCAGCCATTTAACTAAAAAGGGCACTGTGGAGTGCGACGTCCCTCGTCGCGCATCGGGGCTTGATGGTCCTGATGATCTTTCGATGGACGCGAATTGCTTGTGCTGGGTACAGATGTAGGGGTGTTCGTGTGCGTTGGGGTGCATCGTCGTGGTTCGGCGTCTTTTACGTGTACGAACAGATACTACATTTATATTCAGTTTTGAGAGGTTCAAAAAAAAAAAAGAGCACTGTAAAGTTCAAGAAGGTTAACTGCAAGTTCTGTTCAAGTAAAGAGAACGACATATTGAGAAACAGACCCAATCTAAGAATGTAAAAAAGCACCTTTCATAAATAAGAAAACACATCCAATTGTGATATTGTTTTCAAGATAATTTAATGTGTAATGTGCTAATACAGGAGCCAACATCTTTTCTTTGTTGGGAAAAAAACGTCGGATTTCTTATCAATAACCAAGATTTTGCAAAGATATGAACCATCTGAGAATAGCAATGGCAGAATTTCATTTAGCAGAGTGAAGAACTTTGAAATGTATTGCAGGTGAGTAAAGCAGTGGTTTACCTTCTGTAACAGATGTTTAACTCTTTTTTGTTGGCGATCAAACAGATGTTCAACTTTGGGTTATTGAGTTAACATTCCATGAGCTATATACTTGGCTCAAGCAGAGCAAAGACAAAGATTATTAAGAAGACCCAGGGTTCCAGTTATAGCAATTAAGTTCCTACCCCACGTCAGTCATACACCTTTCCACAACTCGGTTTTAATCAGCGATAAGAGGGCACACTATAGGATCTATCAAATCCATTTGTATGCTCGTGCAGAAAAAACAATCATGAATCATCAGAAATAAGGATTTTTTTACGGACAGGAAATATGGATTATTCATGTACAATATACCAAATCCTTTCACACAATACCAAGTGCTTCACTACATTAATTTATTTTATAGTTCACTGAACAAATGTTTGCTGGCAATATTTTGTAAGCCTTAGGACATTTCCATATGGGGTTGCACAAAAAAGAATACTTTGGCAATCTGTTGTGCGTATATGGCAAAATCGAGAACTTTCAGTTATGGCAAAGAAGATATTGTAAAACAAATAAGATTACCATCTATCAATCTCTGATTTTTGGCTCAGCAATGCAGCAAGATTTAATCAGTTTGCAGAAGACAATTAATAGCTTCAACAGACAGCATCATTAACATGTGTGATGCATGAGCTAAAAGGCAATAAGGCTTCTCATATGCATTGAATTCCCAGGCCACAAAGAATAGATGTTGAAGTTTTCAAGTGTTAGATTACTTGAATTTCATAAGACACACTGCCACAGGCCCATATTGCAGATAATAAATTGTCACAATTTCAGCGTGAGCAACGCTCTGCATCAAGTTCTACTCGGAATTGATTTTCGTGTATCAGATATTCAAAATAATATTCTAACGGTAAAGCATAAGTCTGGAAAACTATTTTATCTAACTGAAAGGAGTTACTACTGTTTTGCAGAGAACAAAATGGTAATTAGAACTATTAATGACACTAACTGCATTCCATGACACGAAAGAAAGACAAACGAAAATGATTCTTTAGCACTATAGAGTTTAATACATATCAGGGTGCTGGAGCCCATTGGCAGCAAGTGAATTTGTTAACCACATTCATATTTGAATGTATGTATATTTTATTGAATAATTATTAAATGAAGGAATATGAAAATGATTCTTTAGCACTATAGAGTTTAATACATATCAGGGTGCTGGAGCCCATTGGCAGCAAAGTGAATTTGTTAACCACATTCATATTTGAATGTATGTATATTTTATTGAATAATTATTAAATGAAGGAATGCTAAACGAAACAAAGATCATAACGTTATTCAAAACTGGAACAATAGTTGTCTAAGCACCAGGCTCAGTAAAAGCAACAGATGCTGTGAAAGAACTGTGCTACAGGCAAGGATACAGATACAAGCACATAGATAGATCAACGATACAGTTATAAGCACATAGATCATATTCCATGGTTCAAAGTACTGTAAAAAGGACATTCCGTAATTATGCAAGGTAGCCCCAGATCAAAACAGTGTACACCAAAGCAATTTAAAAGTAACATACCTTTCAGTCTTCATCGGCTAGGCAAGATAACCAATAAGCCTGCCCCTCAACGAAAAAAAGAAGTCCCAAAGACAGCAGCAACACCTGTCAGCTATCATAGCTATCACCTGAACCATGAAGATATATACTTATCCAATAAGGATAGAGTCCAAATAATTAAGAAACCATGGGAGTGGACAACTGCTAGAGCTGAAATCAAAATGTGCCTTCAATGGTATACAACCACGCAATATGGTATCATAAAAAAAAAACAAGGACACCAAATACATAGCTTCCAATGGGACCAATATTCAGTTATACACGCACAAGTATCTTGCCAGCTACAGATAGTATATAAAGTTCACCTAAAAATAGGGGTGATTATGGTCTTTCTATCTAAGCAAAAATATATTTTGAAACGCAGAATGGTGCTAAAATGAAAAACAACAATTTACATATGTAACGTCAAAAATACGCTGAAGCAACTATGTCAAAAGTGAAATAACACAGCTTAGTTGCAAATTTTCAGATTCAATAACATCGTCTTGAGTCTCTTAGATTATCGCGCACTCACCTTTCCCCAAACATGCAACCTTAAATAATGTGACTGTCCCAACAAGCCGCAACTAAACAAGGTGGGCATCTATATATCAATTTTAGCAAATAAAAAAGGACTACAACCAGTACATATTTTGAAAGGACAGGGCACTTACTCAAGAGTATCTTATTCAATCCACCTGTCTGCATTGTGTTCATTAAGCAGTAGTGATGCAGCTTGCTTGAAAGGCTTTTCCCCTGGAAACTAAGAATAGCGAAACCAAACTCATTTCAAATGTTGTTGACTCATACCATCTTTCAAACTAATCATGTACATGTATTGTCTAAAACAAGATATAACAAATATCAGCCGTTTTATTTTGTATTATTTAATTTGAGCAGAAAATATGAGAAGCTTAAGAAAACGAAAATTGTTCATGCAGAATGTAGAGTACTCACAGATACAGGGACGACCACAGTTAGCTATTTGCAAAGGTAATAGCAGCTAATTCAGAGATAATGTGCCTTCACTAATTTCTAAGAATCAAATAATAAAATCAGTAATACTCATTACTGTGTCCTTGCTATTGGAAGCAGAGTCGTTGCTGCTTCTGGGCATATCAAATGTATTCTTCAATGTGTAGATGGAGAGGTATGCGCCAGATAAACAACAAACTCCCTAGAACTTTTTTTTTTCTTAATGAGTGTCCTATAAGGACTAACCTCATAGTCTTTTTCCATGTCGAAATACCATGAAGCAATGTCATTTGGCATCAAGCTGTTGCAACCAAAACCAATAGCTGGTCTCACCTCACGTGAAATGGAACAAGGAAGACTCCTTATATCTGACAAACAAATTTCAGCCTTTGCTAAAGGGAATTTGTTATGATAGCTACTGCTCGCACTCTCTTAATAAGTTAAGATTTTTTACACTGTAGATTAGGAAACACAAAGCGTGTTAGCTAACAATCAGGCTATTCATTTGGACAATTATCGCACGGAGTATAACAACTCTAAATTAATCAAAAAACATGATGCGTAAATTAATTTGCGAATTTGAGATGTATATCCATGTAGCAAATTACAAAAATGTCTCTATATAATTAGAAGGCACAGTTTGTGGATCAATTCTTCATTAGGCTAAATCACAGGCATCAGCCAGCTAGCACCGATTTGAGCAGTACAAGACTACAAAACACACATATTCGAACAGCTATTGCACAGTTCAATTTCATGAAAGCAACCATCAGTTTCAGTAAAGCATCAACTAAGATATTGGCACAGGGTGAGCTATAGCATTATTTCAGGAACAGGAGCGCTTATCTAGCAGCGAGAAGCTGCTCAGGAGGCTCAGAAAATGGCACGTGTCCTCCATTGCCAACAACACCTAGTCACCAGGGATCATGGAGGCTGCCACCATGCCGATAGGGCTAGACGGAGCTCACGAAGGTCACGGAGGGTTTCTTGAATAGCAAAAGCTAGAGTCACCTGGACACGCTGATCATTGAGAAGCTGGACGGAGACCTGAGAGGCATCACGAGATGGTGAAGGAGACGCGACGGACGAGGAAGACGAAGGAGCGATAGGGTCGTCCTACTCGTCAACCAACAGCCGCTGTTGCTCAAATCGATCTCCGCGATGGCGGTCATCTTGCCGCCTCGATGTCGCCGTCCCATCGGATCGAGGCATCGCCTTGCAACATGCGTCCTCCCGATGCGCAAGGTCGACACAGCCCTCAGGTATCCGGCCAAGGTGGCCACCGGATCCATAGGAAGGAAGAGGGGGGCGGGGGTTCCGTAGTTGCGGCGGCGGATCGGATCTAATGGAGAGAGGAGAAGCTAGGGGCCTGCGGCGATGGAGGCATGGAGAGAAGATGCGTCGCTTCGCTGCCCACCAACTGCATTTACGTCGGCTGTGTGAATGCACCGAAGCATCAGGATTGAGGAGCAACCAAGAGGCGGCGGGGCGTGTCCCATGCAGCGCGCCCGCCGAGGGGAGGCGACCACGGCAGCTGGTGCCGTACACGCTGGTTTTTTCACCCATCTCAATTTTACCAGCATCTGCTACCCATCAACGATTAGCATCGCACGGTAGAAAGTTATGCAGTTAACGTGGCCTAAGTGTCTGCGCTGGGTGGAGCCGGGAACTAAAGAGGAAAATTCGTGAAAAGTGAAAACATCTTTCTGCAAAGACAGCAAGTTGAGTCTTTACGCGCTTTTCAATCGAGTCAGTAATGGACTAATGCTCGAGGGTGCTACACCGAATCAATTCTTTTTTTTTTTTTGTGAAGGACTACACCGAATCAATTCGACCGACAAGAACCGTGGCAAAGACTGATTGCGGTGGAAGCTGCCGTGTCTAAGACTCTAAGTACTGGCCATCGAGTCAGTAATGGTTGAAGGAGCATGTACGGAGTATACAGAGATCATTTGTCATGTCAGATGAACATATCAAATGTTGGGCCTGTTTGCCTGGCTGCTTTGCAGCAGCTGCAGTGTTTCAGTTATTTCTTCAGCAGCTGCTACAGTGTTCCCAGCAGCCGCTACAGTGTTCGCAGTTATTTCTTCAGCAGCTGCAGCTGCAGCGCAGCCTGCCGAACAGGCTGGTTGTTTTTTTGATCATGTATATCATCTGCACCGTATCCTCGAGTTTAGAGAGCTAGAATACTCGGGTTTGTAATTAGAGGTAAGTTGCACCGCAGTTTTTTTTTTAACTGAAGTTGCACCGTAGTTGAGCGAGGAAAAATAGACTTCTTCCTAGCTGTCGAAGCGATACCTAAATGAGAGCTGGGCCGGGCTAGAGATGAGTTTTCCAACTAGGAAGCCCATGGGACCCCGAAATGAGGCAATAACTTATGGCCCATCAAGGAAACTTTCTCCCTCAAATCCGGCCATCCCTCATGCTCAATAAATAAATAAATAAATAAAGAAATAAATAAATAAATAAATCCGGCCATCCCTCGCGGCCTGGCCTCGCCGCCGGTCGCGCTCGTTCCGTGGCGGAGGCGGCTGACCTAGCTATAATCCCACACAAACGCCGCCGCCAGACTCGTCTCCTTCGATTCCCCAACTGCCAACTCTGCAGTTCGCCCTGAAGCTCCTCCACTTTCAGGCCCCATCGACGCCGGCCAACCCTCACGGACCACGCATCTACCTCGCTGTCACGCATTCCGCTGCAAAGCCCAGGCTCCTGAACCCCTTTGTGCATCATCTTATCCGCCCATCGCCGGCAATGGAGTCGCCGCGACAGCCACCGCCCCTCCCCGACGAACTCCTGGAGGAGATCTTACTCCGGATCGCCTGCCACGCCGACCTCGCCCGCGCCTCCGCCGCGTGCGCCTCCTTCCGCCGCCTCATCACGGACCCCGACTTCCTCCGCCGCTACCGCTCCCGCCACCTGCCGCTCCTCCTCGGATTCGTCGGCTCGGTCGGCCTGGATGTCCGCAAGGGCTTCCACGCCCTCGAGGCGCCCCACCCCAACGCTCGGGCGGCCCGTGCCCTCGCCAACCTCTCCTTCGACTTCCTCCCTCCGACACTGAAGAAGTGGTTCATCGGCGACGTCCGTGACGGCCGCGTCCTCTTTGAATGCTACGAACATGATGATGATGATGGGACTGGCATCGATGCGCACCTTGCGGTTTGGGATCCTTCATTGCGCACGCGGCAAAACTTGCTTCTGGCTCCGGTACCTCACGGTCAAAATCTCCAATATTTTGAAGCTGTCTTTGACCCATGTGCACATGAAGACGATGATACATTATTCAGAGTGATCAGCGTGATGTACTATCACACAAAGTTAGTGGTTTTAGTCTTCGATTCGGCTTCCGGCAGCTGGACGATCGGACATCTGCCAGCTGGGATGCCCTAAGCTTTAGCAACGAAGATCCATGGCGAGATTTCTCGCTTCCATTTATGCGTATGGCTGCTTCTACTGGAAAGATAACCAGCAGATGCTCAAGCTTGACATTGGAAGGATGGAGTTCTCCACAGTCAACCTCCCACCTAGTCATGAGGAACATTATGTTGTTGTTGTGGAGGCAGGGGAAGACAGGCTTGGGATGTTTAGTTACAATCCTAACAACGGCAAATTTCTGAACTATTACAACAGTATGCAAAATGAGGATCAGAGAACCAAAGAGTGGCAGATTAGGAAAGTGATCCCATTGCCGGTCTACGATGACCCACGGATGTTTATTGCACATCAAGGCTGCGTTTTCATACAAGCAGATTCAAACGTCCAAGACACAAAACGCACAACAATTTACTCACTTGATATCAAGACTTTGAAGCTTGAGATGGTCTTTCAGATGAGCTGTTCTTTTCATGGCTATCCGTATTTCGGGGGATGATGCAGCCCTTTGATTGTCGTCGAACCAAGTTAACGGGTCGTGTCCGGTGTTAATGGGCTGTTGCAGCGAAAGCTGGTTTTCGTACGTTAGACGTACAACATACAGATACAACACAACACGGCACAGGAGTACACGATCGCTTCTCGCTCTCACCTTCCGCCGCAACACCCAGGTTCTCATCTCCTTCGTCGTCTCGTCCGCGGATCGTCGGCAATGGTGACGCACGTTCGTTCGGTCCGAGGGTCGCCGCGGCAGCTGCCGGCCCTCACAGACGACCTCCTGGAGGAGATCTTCCTCCGGATCGCGTGCCCCGCCGACCTCGCCCGCGCCTCCGCCGCGTGCGTCGCCTTCCGCCGCCTCATCACCGACCACATCTTCCTTCGCCGCTACCGCTCCCGCTACCCGCCGCTCCTCCTCGGATTCCTCAACCTCGATGTCCGTGAGGGCTTCCACGCCGTCGCGGCACCCCACCCCAACGCTCCGGCGGCCCGTGCCCTCGCCAACATCTCCTTCGATTACCTCCCTCCGACGAACCTTAAGGACTGGTACGTCAGCGACGTTCGTGACGGCCTCGTCCTCTTCAGCTGCAGAGAAGAGATTTATGGGACTGTCGTCATGAAGGGCCTCGCGGTTTGCGATCCGTCATCGCTCTCCCAAAGATATCGGCTTCTGCCTCCGGCACCCGGTGACCAAGAAGGGCAAGATCTCCAAGCTTTTGATGCTGCCTTTGCCCCTTGTGCTCAAGAAGATGACGAGAAATTGTTTCGAGTGATCAGCACGATGTACTATTACACAAAGTTTGTGGTTGTTGTCTTCGATTCGGCCTCCGGCTGCTGGACGATCGGGACATCTTCCAGCTGGGATCCCCTAAGCTTGGGCGACTATATAATAGGATACCCTTGCGCGTTTCTCATGCGTCGATGTTATGCGTATGGCTGCTTCTACCGGAAAATCGACGAGCAGAACAAGTTGCTCAAGCTCGACGTTAATAGGATGGAGCTCTCCACAGTCAACCTACCACCTGGCCATGAGAAGCATGATGTTGTTGTTGCGGAGGCAGGGGAAGGCATGCTTGCGATGTTTAGTTACACTCCTGACAACAGCAAATTCCTAAACTATTACATCAGTATGCAAATGAGGGTCGGAGAACCAATGAGTGGCTGATGAGGAATCTGATCCCCTTGCCCGTCTTCGATGACTCACCGAATATTGCTTGTGCACTTCAAGGCTACCTTTTCATACAAGGTGATACGAAAGTCCAAGACTCGAAACACACAACAGTTTACTCACTTGATATCAAGACTTTGAAGTTTGAGATGGTCACTCAGATGAGCTGTCATTTTCGTGGCCTTCCGTATTTCGGTCTCCCACCATCAGTAATATCACCAGGAAGGATATGAAATAGTAAGTTTTCATCAGCAAGATTGGAGGAAAACAAAACTCTGCAAGGATATGTGAGATGACCTATTCTACTCTTGGTTGCATAATCTTGAAGGGCATTATTTTTTTATCATTCTTCGGATGGAATCATTGGCAACGTTATGATCAAAGTGCAGGGCCTTGACCAAGTGTCTAATTAGTAGAAGACACATCTATGATTATAAATAAATCCATTACTCCTTTCTAAGACTGAGATATATTCTCTATTCTTTTATGCTTTTGATGTCCATAATCATATTTCCTAGTACGATTTTAAGAAGACATGGCTGAATAGTGAATACTACATAAATCGATCACCTATATTTATTAGATAAACAAAAAATAAAAAGAAGAAAACTGATGGGCGCAAACGAACAACAAATAGCCAGTTCAGATCAAGTTTACTAATTAGGATTCACTCGTCCATTGACAAATTAAAAATTGAATAAAATTTTTAAAAAGGTACATGTGTTGTGCGGTTGCTTGGCTGGGCGTCTAAATTTGCTGGGACGGCCCTGCCTGCTGTGCCGCTTCTGCAATGCGCAGTTTTGCTTCGACTAGGCGCGAGGGTCACTAGCTAGGCAGTTACCGCAATTGTTGATCGAGACGTAAGGAGGCAGTGGCATGGAACGAAGTGATGGGTCGTTCAGGTCGCACTGCCTAGGGACGGACTTTGTTTACGGTTTACACAGAAGTTAGTTTTTAGTGTCTGTTTCGCCTTTCATCTTTCATGTAGTAGTTGGCAATGACCGCGATGGCGTGCGTTGAATTGCCGCTAGAATCGCCTGCCATTACAGTACAATATTGTCTGTGAAAATTATTTGTCCCCTTGCTGCCAAAGGTTTTTTTTAAGACTAGGAGCTTATATTAATTTGATGCAGGGTTACAGGCATTGGCCTTGCACGAATGCAGGCACGATTATTAGGCGCTCGCGCGCCTCTGCATTGCCCTTGACACATACTTAGCTCACACATGGGCGGTCGTGTTGGTCTGCCTGGGAGAAAAAGAGAACTTGAAAGACAAAAACCTTCCTACCAATTAGCTACTCAATATTACCGAGAATTGGAGTAATATCGGCGCGGATCAAAGTCCATCGACCTGAGTAGTCAACTAGTACTGGTTGGCAACTCGTTGCCAAACGATGAAGGAGAGCATATATTCTGGAAGATGAAGGTCGTGTCCAGATGGGCATATGAAATGAGTAGGCGCCGGCCCTTAGTTTTTGGACCATGCATGTTACTGGGCCGTGTCCGATGCTATTTGGCTCTTGAAGCGAACGAGAGACGTTTGACGTACTAAAGAGGTCCCCTAGACGTACGAGTCGTCCGCCGCAAAACCCAGACAGTCCAACCCTCTTCGTCGTCCGCCAATTAATCGCATCGCCGGCAATGGCGATGCAGGTTCGTTCGGTCCGCAGCCACCAGGAATCCACGGCGTCGCCGCTGCAGCTGCCGGCTCTCACCGACGACCTCCTGGAGGAGATCTTCATCCGGATCGCCTGCCCCGCCGACCTCGCCCGCGCCTCCACCGCGTGCGTCTCCTTCCGCCGCCTCATCACCGACCACACCTTCCTCCGCCGGTACCGCTCCCGCCACCCGCCGCTCCTCCTCGGATTCCTCAACCTGGATGTCTACGAAGGCTTCCACGCCGTCGGGGCGCCCCACCCCAACGCTCCGGCTGCCCGCGCCCTCGCCAACGTCTCCTTCGACTTCCTTCCTCCGCCGAGACTGAAGGAGTTCTGGTACATCTGTGACGTCAGCGACGGCCGCGTCCTCTTGGGACGCGTCAAACATGTTGATGGGACTGTGTCTATCTCCGTGACGGGCCTCACGGTCTGCGATCCTTCATCGCTCTCAAGGAGATACCTGCTTCTTCCTCCGATAACGGATGCCGACCATGTTGAGCCAGATGTCAGAGACTTTGCTGCTGTCTTTGCTCCTTGTGCACAGGAAAAGGACGATGAAACATTGTTTAGAGTGATTGGCATACTGTACTACGCAACAAAGTTAGTGGTTGTAATCTTTGATTCGGCCTTCGGCAACTGGACTGTCAGGACATCCGGCAGCTTTGACGCCCTACTCGAATACCCATGGGGGATTTTCTTGCGTCCCAATTACGCGTGTGGCTGCCTCTACTGGAAAGTCGAGAAGAACAAGTTGCTCAAGCTCGACATCAATAGGATGGAGTTTTCCAGAATCGACCTCCCACCTGGCGAGGATGAACATGCTATTGTTGTTGTGGAGGTAGAGGAAGGCCGGCTTGGGATGTTTAGTTACACTCAAAGTAGCGGCAAATTTCTGAACTGTTACGAAAGCATGCAGGATCAGAGAACAAATGAGTGGCAGAAGAGGAGTTCGATCCCGTTGGCTGACCACGATTGCTTACAGATTGTTGGTGCACCTCAAGGCTACGTTTTCATACAAGGGGATTCAAAAGTCCGAGACAAGCAACACACAACAATTTACTCACTTGATGTCAAGACTTTGAAGTTTCAGATGGTCACTCAGATGAGCTGTCCTTTTCGTGGCTTTCCATATTTCGGTTTCCCCCCATCCATATCACCAAGAAGGATATGAAATGGTAAGTTTAATAATAATAATCTCCAATGGGTGTTCTAAGTATGTCTGCAAAGATATGTGATAATTCCGTGTGATATATACGTTATTCATAAGTTGTTTTTAGTGCCTGTCTCTCGCCTTTCGTCTTTCATGTACAGCTTGGATTGCGAATGCTTGCGTACTATATGGTCACTGTGTATCTTGCGTACTATATGAAGATATGCATCTCGGAGCTCTGCAGCTCATTGACATCGACATGATTCACACATGAAGAGGAACTACATGTCCGACCTTTTTGTGAGTCTGTATGCTCAGTCGATCTCATTTTCTTCTAAAGAGAAAAGGGGAAAAGTACAGGGACTTTAGTCCAAGAAGTATTCTCTCTTTGTGTGGTATTTTTGTTTCTTTAGTAGTGCCCACTGTATTCCTAATGGGTATTGCAGTAGCAGAAGGTTCCTGGCCGATGATCAACCTTTGACATCTTAACCACGTCAGCATCAGTTTAGATGTCCTTATATATTAAGTACTAAAAGGTAATATGCTACTGTTATCTGTGTCATCAGTAGCACTTGAAACAAATAAACCAGCTCAAGTCGGGAAAACTGCATCAGACTGAACATGGTTCGTCAGGCAACATCAAAAGAGCGCAGGGTGTAGTCAGCACAAGTTCGACGCACTCCACGCCCTCAGCATGGCGCGGAAGAAGAGCCCTGACCTGATGGCAGCTGGTCCTGCAAGTCTGCAACCGAAAGGATGTATTCACTTAGGAACCAACATTGTAGATGTAACAAAAACATTGACTTTGTACAGTTTCAATTCAAAGGGTAAGAAATTCCCATCATCAGTTCAGCTCAATCAGTCATCAAATGGAGCTTTTCCTGGAAGATATCGTGTCCATACGTAGAAATTAGTAAAGGACATCAAAAGAAAAAAGCTCTTGCTTCGGCCTTCGGGGCTTGCAGCCCTTTGAGTCGAACCAAGTTAGCGGGCCGTGTCCGGTGTTAATGGGCTGTTGCAGCGAAAGTTGGTTTTCCTACGTTAGACGTACGTACATACAGATACAACACAACACGGCACACGAGTACACACGATCGCTTCTCGATCGCTCTCGCCTTCCGCCGCAACACCCAGGTTCTCGATCGAACCCCTTGGTCGTCTCGTCCGCCGATCGTTGGCAATGGTGACGCGGCGGCAGCTGCTGGCCCTCACCGACGAGCTCCTGGAGGAGATCTTCCTCCGGATCGCCTGCCCTGCCGACCTCACCCGCGCCTCCGCCGCGTGCGTCGCCTTCCGCCGCCTCATCGCCGACCCTACCTTCCTCCGCCGGTACCGCTCCCGCCACCCGCCGCTCCTCCTGGGATTTTTCAGCTATGAGGCCTCCGAGGGCTTCCACCCTGCTGAGGCGCCCCACCCCAACGCTCCGGCCGCCCGCGCCCTTGCCAACATCTCCTTCGACTACCTCCCTCAGGACAAACTGAACCACTACATCCGTGACGTTCGCGACGGGCGCCTCCTCATCCAGTGCAATAATGTTGAGGATCCCTTCCTGCCGGACTTCGCGGTTTGCGACCCTTTGTCCCGACGATACATGATGTTGCCTCCCTTACTACCCTACCGCGGCAAACAAAATCCCGAATTCATTGATGCTCTTTTCGCCCCTCATGCAGAAGAGGATGACGAGACGTCATTCAGAGTGATCGGCGTGGTTCAATTTGAGACATACTTAATGGTGTTGTCATTCTTTGACTCGAGCTCCGGCAGCTGGACAGTCACTAAATCTGCCAGCTGGGATGCCCTAAGGTCAAGAAACGGACATGAATTGTACATAATCCTCCCGCTTCCTAATTACGTATGTGGCAGCATCTACTGGCATGTTGTCTGGATGAACAAGTTGCTCAAGCTCGACATTAATAGGATGGAGTTCTCCACAGTGGACCTCCCGCTTGGCCATGATGGACGGCCTGTTTTCGTTGTGGACGCAGGAGAAGGTAGACTTGGAATGTTTAGTTGCACAGCTGACCGCAAATGTCTGAACTATTACTGTTACAGCAGTATTCAAAATGAGGATCAGAGAGCCAATGAGTGGCTAGTGAAGAATGTAATCCCATTTCCTTTCCAAGAGGACTTGAGGATTTTTGGTGCCTCTCAAGGCTACATTTTCCTACAAGGCAATTCAAAAGTTCAAGGCTCCGTGCGCGCAGCAGCTTACTCACTTGATATTAAGACTTTGAAGATTGAGAGGGTCAATCAGCTGAGTTGTCCTTATTTTAGTGGCCGCCCATACTTTGGCTTTCCACCATCCATGTCACCCAGAAGGATATGAATTGGTAAGTTTTCTCATAATCTTTCATCGAGAGTCTTCATCTGTAAGGATATCGTGATCTGCATAAATAAGTTTATATAGTATGTGTTTTGTCATAAATAAGGATATTGTATTTCTACTAGGTGCGTATTATTGATATTTTTCAGAAACTCCATCTATCATCCTGTTTAATTAATTTATGAACTAGTTCTCTAGTTCTAGTGCTACAATTCAACTCTAGTCGAAAAATCTCTTAACTGAATTCTCTGTATCAAGTGCAAATCGTGGTTGGTTCATTTTACATGTGTGGTGTGTTTGAGCGATTGATGCTTTTGAGAACTAGAACAGCTTGATAATAACAGAAGACGGCTGGATCACGAGCCAGTGCCGACACAGGCTATTGCTAAGGTTAATGTGGATTGCCAGTGCCCAAGTAAAGCTGGTCAGCTAGGTTTTAACTCTTCTCCAGATCCTTTGATAGTGTTGAAGGACCGTAGGTTGCTCAAATTAAGATGATAGTACTAGAGTTCTCTCTGCTATTGGTGAAGTGACACGTGCATTCAAGATCTTTTTGCAATGTTATTCAACAGTATATGCCTTGTAAATGGAAACATTAAACTACGAAAATTGTCATTAGCTAGTTGATGCTGCGTTCCCTGATTTCCTTTAATTTCAAAAATCAAGCAGTCTCGCTGGCCTTTTCAATTGAATTTCTAAAGAATTATTCTTTGTGGGACGCACGACGTGCCTGTTATCGTGGAGCTGCTGCTACCACATGCGTGGGCGGAGCTCCCATATGGTTCCTTTGTACGTATTCACGTAAATAACCAACATCTGAGCAAAACAGTAGAGGAAACAACTAGTATTATCATAAACCTACACACTCTGTCGAGTCCAATTCTTCGTACATCTCTCTCATGGTCCAGTGAAGAAACTTGGTCAGGCAGGCTTACTAAAGTTTATCTTAATTAAGGATTTCTCAACCATTGAAATTCAATGGTACGATTGATTTTTACATATGTGGTTGCATAATTTTTACTGCCCTGTTCGGAAAGCAATTGCTATCATGTCATCTTGGCCAGCCATGATCTTAATTATCTTGCCAACTCTCGAGATCAAACTCTATCACGTATATATTGACACGACACGAGTACAAACCCTTCCTCGTCCGTTCCCAGGACACTCCAAAACGTATCGCTTCTTCACACCTTTCCGCCGCCGGAAAACACAAAACCGTCAAACCCTTCCTCGTCCGTACCCAGCGCAGGCCACTCCATTGTTGGCAATGGCGCCGCCGCGGCAGCTGCCGGCCCTCACCGACGACCTTCTAGAGGAGATCTTCCTCCGGATCGCCTGCCCCGCCGCCCTCACCCGCGCCTCCGCCGCGTCCGTCGCCTTCGGCCGCCTCATCACCGACCGCACCTTCCTCCGCCGGCACCGCGCCCGCCACCCGCCGCTCCTCCTCGGATTCCTCAATTTGCAGGTGTCCAAGGGCTTCCACCCCGTCGAGGCACCCCACCCCGGCGCTCCGGCCGCCTGCGCCCTTGCCAACATCTACGTCGTCGACTACCTCCCTCAGGACAAACTGAAATACTGGTACATCCGCGACGTTCGCGCGTGAGAGGCGCGTCCTCATCGAGTGCAGCGACGTTGACGCTGTGAAAACTATTTCGGAAATAAAAAAATTTCGGAGGTCACCGATAAACATGAAATTTCAGGAATTTCGGAAATTTCAACGAACAAAATTTGAATTTTTCAAAAAAATTTGATATGATTTCACAAGATATTGTCTCAAATCTATAAAACATCACGATTGGATACACAAACAAGACAATTTGCTCTCACGAAGGTGGTCAAGAACTATATTTCGATGGTATTGTTCATTTCGATTTCATTTCAGACCCCACCGGAAAAGATGAAATGTCGGATATTTCGGTGAAATTTCGCCGAAAATTTTTTCCTAGCGTTGACGACCCCGTCCTGCCAGACTTCGCGGTTTGCGATCCTTTGTCTCGGCAATACCAGATGCTGCCTCCGATGCCCACCCACTGCGACCAAGTAGAACTTGATCTCCAAGACGTTGATGTTGTATTTGCCCCTTGTGCAGAAGAGGATGACGAGACATCATTCAGAGTGATCGGCGCGACAAGCTATGAGAGAAAGTTAGTGGTGCTGGTATATATTTGACTCAGGCTCCAGCAGATGGACTGTCAGGTACATCCGCAAGCTTGGATGACCTAAGCTTAAGCAACAGGATAGAATTATGGCCATTGCTCGGGCGCCCTTATTACGCATATGGCAGCTTCTACTGGAATGCTTACAACATGAACAAGTTGCTTAAGCTTGACATTAGTAGGAGGGAGCTGTCCACAATCGACCTCTCGCCTAATTACTATAAACTGCAGTTTGTTATTGTTGTGAAGGCAGCTGAAGGCAGACTTGGAATGTTTAGTTGCACCGCTGACAACAAATTTCTGAACTATTACTGTTACAACAACATGCAAAATGAGGATCAGAGTGCCAATAAGTGGCAGATGAAGAATACAATCCCATTGCCTGTCCTGGATAACTTACGGATTTTTGGTGCCCAGAAAGGCTACATTTTCTTGCAAGGCAATCAAAATATCCAAGACCCGCATGGCACAACATGTTACTCACTTGATATTAATACTTTGAAGCTTGAGAGGATCATCCGGAACTAGTTTTCCCGCATGGCACAACATGTTACTGGAGGGAGTAATATGTATTTTTTTTATAGTTGAAACTAGTTTTCAGCACTTGAACTAAATGTTGCCCTCCGCGCATACCTTGTCACTGAAACTGCATCTGCAATGGTATTTGTTTATTTCTAACTGCGTCCTTTTGCAGGAGTTAGATCTGGATCGAAGTAGATCATCCAAAAAAAGGGGAAAATTCCGGAGCAGAGTCCCAATGGCTTCTTTCAAATTGGGTACCATATTTAGTTGTGGACGGGTGGTGTAACACCCTGTGTTTTGCCACATTATAAAAATCACTAAAATTTGAACTTTTTCGAATTCCAACAAATTCAATCAAACTAGAGCTTAAATCCATGCTAATTGAGTTTTGAATTTTAAATGTGCATCAAATCACACCATGAGCATGTTTGGAATTTCTTGTTTTTACTTATGTGTTTATTTGGTGTTGATCCTTTTTCAAATTTGAATTCCATTCAAATTTGTATCCTAGCTAATTAGGTGAAATGGTTAAACCATTTCTTTTCCCGCGGGCCACCCTTCCTCTTTTTCTCTCAACCGGCCCGGCCTTCCCCTTTTTCCTTTTCTTTCCCGCGGCCCACTCTGGCCCAGCTGCTCCCGGCCCAGCTTCTCGGCCCGCCTCCACTCTCCCTCTCTCTCCGCGGACGCGCGCGTCGGCGCCGTCGTCTTCTTTCTCCTGACACCGCCCAGCGCCGCCCATGCCGGCCGGTGCGCCTCGTCCCGTCGCCGCTCAGGAACCGTTGAAGCCGCACGTGCTGCGCCCGCACCCGCGTCGTCTCGTCTCACCACTCCGTTCAATCGGCCACCCCGCGGCAGAGCGCGCCCACGCCCTGCACCAACGACTCCGCCACGACCGGCGAGCCCCCATTCCGCGGCGTCAGCACCACGCGAGTTTCTTCCGCTCCGTCGCGTCCGTCGCAGTGCCGCCCATTTTTCCCCTCGCTCTCGTCAGCAGCGCGTAGCCGTCCTTCCTCTGTTTCCCCATCGCGTCGCCATGAAATCCGGCGACCGAGCCATCTCGTCGCGGCGCCAGTTCGCGCACGCGCACGCCCTGTCTCATCCCGTCCGTCGCACTGCAGCCGTTCGGCGCACTCGTCACCCGCACGTGAAGCTGTCCTCCTCTCTGCACGCCGTCGCGTCGCCTTTGAATTTCGGCGACCGGCGCTTGACCGCGCCAACTGCTCCGCCTCAAAGACTCCTCCCTCCGCCGCCTATAAATAACCGGCGAGCTCTGCCCTCACTCCCTCACCTCTCCTGCGAGCACAAACATCACCGCCACCGCAGCAATCGCACCCATTCCCACTTTTCCCCACCGGCCGCCGCCATCTTCTTCCTCTCCGGCGACGTCTCCGAGCTAGCACCGAGCGCAGGAAGATGGCATCCACCGCGGGCTAGGGTTCCGGCGGCCACGTGTTCGTCGACGTCAACCTTCCGCTTCCCCTCCGGCCACGTCGACCCCGCGGTGAGCTCCGCCTTCCTCCTCTCGTCCCTGCGCGCTACCTCTTTTTCCTTCTTCCCCGCACGCACGCACCCCCGCACCGAGCTCCTTTCCCGCCGCCGCCGCGACCTCGTCGCCGGCGTGCTCTCCGGCCGCGCCCGGTCTAACCGAGGTGCGCGCCACACTCAGTGCACTCCCGCGCACGCACACGGGAGCACATACTCATGGGAACTTCACTCCCGCGCCGTTTCCCCTCGCGCGCAGCCGCGCCGCCCATCTCCGGCGAGCGCGCGTCGCCGCCCTGCTCACCGGCGACGACTACATCTAGCATCCCTAGCTTCGCCTCGCCGCGTAGAGCACGTAGGGCTGCTTCTCGCCGCGTTTCGTCGCTCGTAGGCGCCGCCGGCGAGGTCTCCGGCGACGCGCCGCCGCGCTCCCCTGCTTCCGGCGCCGTTTGACCGCGTCGCCGTCGACTTCCGACGTGGCACGCCACGTCGGCCAACGGGTCCCACGCGACCCGGTCGTCCCGCACACGTGGTGCACCCGGCGCACCATGAACCCCCTTCACACACGCGCCCGGTCCACCGTCCTGTAGACCGAGTTCACGAAACAGTATCAGCACAGTACACCGGCCCCCACGGGCCCATCTGTCAGCCTCACACTCGCATAGAAATTGCTAAGTCCACACAGCTTTTGTACACAGAATCTTTTCGAGCACTTTTCCAATATCAGAAAATCCCATAAATTCTATAAAAATACTAGAATACTTTCTAATCATGTTCCAATACTCAATCACCTCAGATTAATTAAGTTTTGCCCATACTTAATTAATCAAGCTTAGTTCCAATTAATTTAATCCCACCAACTTCTAAAATCTATATCTCTTTCATTCTAACTCCGATTTCGGCGATTCTTTCGCCAAAATTCATCTAAATTCACGATCTATCCAATGCTACCAGAAACTTCTTCATTTGATGTTAATTGGATCTTATTTGGTTTGATGCTTATTTAATTAATTGTTTGAGCGGTAGATTTATTTATCGTTATTTTACTTTTAATCGCTAGATAATCAAGCTTACGAGGAAGAAGCTGAGGATCCGGACTACGAGGACTTAGAAGAAGAAGACTTTGGTGAAGGCAAGTCCTAACCCTCCTTTGATCATGATTGATCCTATGTTTATAAAGTACCTACTTAGAGCCCGTTTATAAATAAATTGCATGATGTTTAATGCTTAGTATGTCCTAAGTACTTATTGATTGCCATGCCTTGTTATTGATTACCCTGCTTCCATTGTTAAACTTAAGGTCCAACATTCGTTAATTATTTAATGGTTAGTTGGATGCTATGCTGCTTAGGGCTGTTATACATGAGTACTTAATTAATCTTGCTATACATGCTTTTTGTGTTAAACGTGTGAGTACTTGGTGGTGTGTGTGGTGAATATGATAATATGGGATGGTAATTAGTGACTTGTGCAACTCTATAGTGGGGATACCTTGGCGGGAGCAGGCGAGGTAGTCCTCAGTGGGGAGGGCTATCTCTGGGATGCAACTCCTCTGTGAGGATAGCTATTGAAGATGCCTGCTTCGGTCGTATAAGGACCGGTTCCTGTGCCGCCTGGCCTAGCACCCTTCGTACAGCCACAAGTCTTGTATGGGAAAGAGTTGGAACCACACCCTACTATAGTGTCCACCCGGTATCCACTCGGAGGCAGGAGTTGCAGCGGAAGCCAGGAGAAGACTCGCCGACAGTGGGACGCGAGCCCGGCATATGGATATTATTCAGGCCTTTCTATATGATATGATATGATGTGATGATGCCCCTGGTCGGATGATTTTCCGTGGGTGGATGCCGTGGTGACACCAAGTAGGTACGGGACCTCTGTATGCCTTTCCTAACCACGACGGTGGAAAGGAACTGGTATACCTTGTGGGGAATCGTGTACAACCTCTGCAGAGTGTAAAACCTATCCGGATAGCCGTGCTCCACGGTATTGGACAACGCGAAAGCTTTGGCCACACAAGATTAGTATAACGGTGTGAGTTATATCCTTGGCGTGTTTTTGGAATACACCGTGTGGAACCGTGCGCTGGTTTCCTGCCAGCATTAAAACTTGGGAACTGGCGGGATGGATTGCATCTCCCCCAGGGCCAAACAACCCCACTAAATGTCAACAATAATCTTGATTGTAGTTGCAACTGGCTTTGCTTTTAAAACAACCTTTGCATAAAGATGGCTTTACCCGCTATGCTCAGACCTCAGCCTATCCTTGGTTATACCCTTGCATGCTTTTACCCCTTGTGTTAGGGCTTGCTGAGTACCCTATGTACTCACCCTTGCTTTAATCATTCAGATGAAGAGCCCGAGTACGAGTTCCAGGAAGGTGAAGACGAAGAGTAGGGTTCTGTCCGCACTCGAGTTGCCTGTAGTGGTCCCGTCTCCGTTTTCCGCTGTAGTTGTGTTTAAGTGGTTCTGTTGTAGTAGATCAACGATGTGATGTTTGTTGTAATAAGCCGGCCGCTGGCCGAGGGTTGTAAGACCTTTTATGTATGAAGGCTTGTATGAGACTCGGTAATATTTATGTAAGTTATGACTCTGTGATGACATTCTGTGTAAGTGTTCGTATCAGCGTCTGATCCAGGGACTGATACGGGTAAGCACTAGTACTTCAGAAATGGGGTACGACAGGTGGTGAGCTAGGTGATGATAAAAAAGCCTTTTGTTTTGAAAACATACAAAACTGTCGGGTTGTCAAGTCTTTTTTTTTAGAATATAAATTTGTCCCTTGCATTAGTCACCGATATGATTTGATAAAGAATATTGAAAGCTTCTTGTCCATGTGTTCGCAAATATTACTAGGTTTTTGTTGACAGTTGCTAAGTCATATCGAATAAATATTAGTAACTAGCAACGAGTGCCAGAAATGCTTTATTGATATTTCTTTGTGATTAAAGATAAATTCGTAAGCATGTTACCCTGAAGTATTTCAGGGTATTGTTATTTATATTTTCCCAAAGAAAGTCGGTGATTCAAGAGAGTATTTATGTTCATGAGTATAGAAGGTCATACTATGCTAAGAACCAAATAGGGTAATTGATAAATAATTGATAGAGGATAGTGTGACACACAGAAGGTTCAAGCTCAGAGATAGCAAATAATCTAAGTGGAGAAAGGCAAAGCAAGAGCTGAAGTTCCTAATGCATTTTCACATAGGTTCTATAAGTTCTACACATTTACACAAACATCATACTTAATTAGTTCTATGCACCAGAGTCAAATTGACGGCTAAAAACATGTGTTAATAGCTGGACCTTTGCTCTTCCATCCCAAGCAACAAGCTTGGACCTTTGATCTTCCGTGGGACTTAGGTTGTTCATCAGGAGTTGTTACAATGTCCTACTCCTCAAAGGTACCAAGCACACAACAAAGGCACTCTTCCTTGGACTGAATAAGTTGGCATCACCTTTCTCCTTGTCTTGAGCGGTTGAGAAATAGAAACGTTTTCACAAGGCACCATTCACGCATTCTTTGTTCAACTTTCATTTCAGAGGTTTTCAAAGATTTTTTAAGATAAAAAAATTCCACGAAAGATACTCTCAAATCGCTCAATGTATTTCATCCCTTACCAAGGCATTGTGTTGCCTCTTCTCAAGATAGGGATGATATGAGGCATACTTGCATCACACATATTGCCCAACCAAATAAAAGAGTGCATGCATGGAGAATGCAAGTCATAAAACCTTGATCAAGATGTGCATGTGTATTTTTTTTGGGGTGGTGAGGTGGAAGTGATACTCCTTTTGTGTTCCTTCTCTCCTTTTTTTTGGAATTTTTGGGAGGACATGGCTTTTGTTTTTCTTTTTCTCTTTTTCTTCTTTCTCTTTTTCCCATGGATGGAGTTGTCAGGCATTGATGCATCACACGACCTCAATCAACTAATTTCAGCTCATTGTTAGATGTAACATCGACTAATTTGAGCTCATTGTTCTAGTTTTTTTTTTTAGAAATTTGACTGCATATTCATAATTTGGATCGTTTGTATATTTAATGTAATCCACTATCGAGACATTTTTTTTTGAGATAAACTCTCGAGACATTTGGGCATGAAAGAAAAACCGTAAACAACATTGCAACCATGGGCCCATGGCGCCCATGGGTAACGATCAGGACACCGGAGGAGCTCCTGCCTGTCCTCAGGTCATCACGGACCTCTCGGCCGGCCTCCCTGAGCTGTATCTTTATAATAATGGCGAGGGTCAGGAGCTGGCCGAACTTGCTCCATCGAGGAGCCGACCGCGTCTCAACGGCAGCGAGATTGACCCTGCAGGATGGAGCAGCTTAATTGGGAAGGTCCCCTTTAAGATAACCACAATCATCTTCAGTTTCCTCCGAGCTCTGCGATATGCGCTCCTCCTGCCGCCACGTTTTTGTTTTTCTGACAAAACCCGCCGGCACATTCTTTTTGCCGCGCTGGTCACGCACTGAGGATTGTGTACGACACCAGGATCGTCAACGGCCCCAGATCGGAGGATGAAGGAGCTCGCACGCCCTGTCATGGACCCGGCAGGATGCAGCTCTCCTCATGTCCATACGTTCCGACTCTCTGCAGCGGCTCGAGACCACCACCGACACGACACAGGACGGGTCGACTTTTACATTGCTGCACTGGTTTCCTGCGGCTGTGGCTGCAGATGCATTGCATCCACACGGTGGACAAGTTCCATCTGATTCACCGTGTAAATTGGTTAGCCACACTCCTTCGCTGCCGGCCCCACCTGTTGGGGATCGGCACTAACGCAGAGTGCGGTGAAGTTTCTTATACCGCTTTTCTATGTATCGACTCAACCTTTGTGTCGCTTATGCGTGCAAGTCCGTCGAATACAGAATGGCGAGGGACTTATCAAGACCCTCGCGTTTTCTGGGCCATCGAGCCCAAGGGAAGAAAAACCGACAAGAGCGCAGGTCTCGAAGATGCCAGGCGAAAAGGGCATTGACGGCGGGATCACAGCCACGAAGAATGGCAACGAGACCATAAGGAAAGGCGACCGCGGCGAAGGTCCAGGGAGATGACGTCATTCCTCTTGATACGACTGGGGTTGCTGACGTGGGAATAAATTCATGCCGGATTACCATTTGTACCCTTATGACATTTTTGTACAGCATATTCTAGGGATACAGTAGTTGGGCAAGGGCATTTTGGTCAACCCAAAATGACCCTTGGCCTTTCCTATAAATACAAGCCTACGGGCTCTGTGTAACAGAACGGAATTGAGAGAGGACACCCCCCCCCCATTTTGATCGAATTTGTGTTTTTCCAATGCAAATATGATGAAGGAGGTGACAATAGGCTCGGCTACAGACTCAACTTCATACTTGCATGTGAAATATCAATCTACCCCTCTTTTGCTGGTTTGAGTTTCAGTTTTCCCTCGTCGAAGGCGAGGATATGACGGTGGTGGATGGTGAGATAACTATGTTTCTTCATATCGAATTATTTATCCGATCGAAGTTTTTATCCGTAGCATATCTGTTTGATATAGTGATTCAATATGGAATTTTGCGGCACTTTCAAGGGTTTCTTGTCTCCCATCAATGAAGTTGGTGTTGATTGGAATGCTTTTGTAATAAGAGGATGTAATGTGCTTCAATGTTAATCAATTTCTCTTGGCAAAAAAAAAAGTTAGTACACAGTTAGCTGTTGAGGCTACATAATTACAGAGTTACAAGCCTTTAGGACATACCACCCTACACATGATCAGCAAACTTATTCTAACTTGTAAATGCAACTAGGCTGTACAAAGTATCTACATTAAAGTAACAGAATATATAAAGAGATATCTAGGGAAACTAAGTAATTGTGGTATGTACTAATTGCGAGTGACACAACAAACTAGTGTACTAGAAAAAAAATGTAAGCAAAATGGCCTGAGAGTCCCTCACATTACAAAATTATGAAATCATTGAAATAGCACATACACAAAAACCATCTTGTAACGTGTGCAGGATGAGAAACCTCAAAGCTAAAGTTACACACGGAGTATTGTTCGAACAAATAAACTGCAGAAATGCTACAACCTCATGAAATTGAATTCATCCAAGCAGAAAACATCGAGTACTCTTTCATCTTGATAATGACATGCGCTATCTTTCTCCAATAAAAACATTCAAATGAACATCATGTTTATTGATCCCAAGGAACCAGCTTTAGGAACCCAAACTGCCGAAAGATCAAGTAGTTTATGTAGGCTGCAAAATGCAACCTTATATATCCAAATTAGAAAAAAAACACCAACAATGCATCCATAACAGAATTTGTAACATACAGTGCCAACAGCAATTGATTGGGGAAAAAACAGCAATTGGAGCCTGATCATTAATACATGGAGAGTTCAATGGCGTCCTTACGTCATAGAAGCGACTCGGAATGCAGATACGAGCTATAGTTCAACAAACCGAATAAGGTTCGACATACAATACCATTGGAGTACAAGATAACTGGAATCACCTAGTTGAAGCGCACAACAAAAGGTCTCCATCTCATCGGCATCACCACCCCACACCAGAGCACTTCAAGTACAGACCAACAAGGTTTAGTAGCTACAACAGACTGAATAAGTTTAGTCATACAATACCATTGGAGTACAAGATAACCAGACACACATCGCACACCCAGTAGCATGACACTGAAGAAACCACGGACCTGGATGCATGCCTAGCCCTGAAATTGAATGGATACAGTTAGAAACACCATTACAGATGCAGTGAAAGCATTTAGTTTCAACAGTTTCTCACAAGGCACAAGTTCAGCTTTTGAAGAGGAAAGAGTACAGTTTTTAGCTCAATCTCACAAAAGGGCTGTTGACTTGCCAACAAAGGTGTATACAAAAATTATCAGAAAAGTGGCAGTGCAACATTGACATCATCAATTTGCATATTACAAAAGATGATACGGAAAAGAAAAATAATGTAGCTTCAAAATTACAGCCGACTTTAGCCAGATTGACCAAGAAAAAATATGGCAATCCAGGGACATGCACAAGATGAATAGACGGAAGTCCATTATAAATGAGGACTCTATGGCTGAGCCTAGGCTTATCTCATATGACAGATTATAATCGAAGTTCACAGAGCTAATTTGCTCCATTGGATCACAAGATAATTATTAACAAAAAAATGCAAGCAGGTTAGGCCCCAGTTACAAATGGAAACACTAGAAAATGTGAGTTACATAAAACTATCCCAAGCAGGTACTATATTCCTTGAAACTGATGCTCCAGTCAGTTTAGAAATTGAATACAAAAGGCAGCCAGTAAAAGGTGTATGTGAGTTACATAAAACTATCCCAAGCAGGTACTATATTCCTTGAAACTGATGCTTCAGTCAGTTTAGAAATTGAATAAACATAGGAGGCAGCCAGTAAAAGGTGTAAGGTCCATACATGTATACACTATAATAGAGCAGATCATCAGTCATATGAGGATATCAGAATAACTTAAAAGGCCTGAGAAACACAAAAACCATAAAGACTGACTATGGTCAAGAAAAAAAAGTATTACCATTTTACATCCTTGAATTTTCTTTGGTGCGATAATTGGTGGGAAACCAGAATATGGGGTCTCAATTGCGGGGGCGTATATTCCATTGAGTCTCTCCACCTTGAAAGTCTTAATGTCAAGTGCGAAACAAGCATGATGTGAAATAACCTTGGCTTTTGGTATACCAAAAAGGAAAATGTGACCTTCAGATTGACAACGACGAAGCATATTACACTTATACTGAGAGGGCAACATGACTGTATTCTTCATCTGCCACTCGCCACCCTTCTTACTTCCATTTGGCGAAAAGGTGTAATAATCCAAAAACCTGCCTCCATCAACCTGATCGTGACTAAACATTGCAAGCTCACTATCCTCTGCCTCTACAATGACAATAGTCCGCTCAGCCTGGTCAGCTGGGAGGTCATGAGTGGAAAACTTCATTGTATTCATGTCGAGCTTGAGCAATTTGTCCTTGTGTTCCACTTTCCAGTAGAAGCAGCCATGCACATAACGGCGTGAGTCCAGCAACTCCGTCCAAGCTTTTGGTGCATCCAGCCTTAGAGCATCCCAACTGGTTGATGTGCTGACACTCCACTGACCAGAGACTGAAGAGAAGACAAATAGCACCAACCCTGTCTTGACAAGAATGCAGCGGATCACTCTGAACGATTTCGCCTCGAAATCTCCGGAAGGGGCCAGGCAGGTGTAGAAATTGACGATGTCGCGTTCCTTGATCTGGGCAGAGGCGAGTACATCGTCGGGTATGCGAGGCACAAGTTGGTAGCGCCGTGACACAGGGTTGCAGACCGCGAGGTCCCATAATAAGATGCTGGTCTTGACCTCATCTATGAGCTCGACGAGGATACGGCCGTCGCGGATATCGACTACACAGCCGTCGCAAGGGAGGTAGCGGAAGGAGAAGTTGACGGTGCGGGCGAAAGCGCGGGCGGCGGTAGCGTTGGGGTGGGGCGCCGGGACCGGATGTAGACCATCGGAGCCGATGAAGCCGAGGAGCATAGGCTTGTGGAGGGAGCGATACCGGCGGAGGAAGGACGGGTCGGCGATGAGGCGGCAGAAGTTGACGCAGGCGGCGGCGGCGCGGGCGAGGTCGGCGGGGGAGTCGGCGCGGAGGAAGATTTCCCTCAGGATGTCGGCGGTGAGGGTCGGAGGAAGCCGCTGCGTCTCCATGGCTTCGACGCAGGGAAGGGTTGGGCGAACCGGCGACGCCATCGCCGGCAAGGCTCCCGCCGCCGTCGTAGGGGGGAAGGGGTTAGGGTTTGGGGCGCTCAGCGTTCGGTGCTGAAGCGCTTTGGCAGTTCGAGCGGTCTAGTGGAGTGAAGTGGGTTCATGAAGTCGCAGTGTATTGGGCCAATGTCCAGCCCATCCATCAGAATCTGCTCAGTTTCCTTCCGTTCTGCAAATTTGAACTGAAAATGCAGACTGATGAGGTTGGTGTCGTTTCGTAAATTTTGTTTTTGAATTAAAATTTCACATAGAAATGTATGCATTGTACTTTGATAGCTGAAGTTTTGTTTAAAGGGGAATATTGGGATTTGTTTGCGATCAGTTTTGGACTAAACAATGTTTTGCTACTACATGTGCGCCCATAATTTATTGGTGGTACTAAATCGGCTGAAAGTAGGAAAGACAACCTTAAAAGGTCGAGTTCTCTTCATCTTCGATTCTCCATGGATGAAGGTTTGTAATTGAGAATATCTAACAATTTTTGAAGGAAATGATTAGCAGCATCTTTCTTCCGTGAAAATATTCACATGAACGAACCTTATATTTTTCGCAATTAACGAAGAAACTTTACGGAATGCTAGTAGAGCCTTTTGATGCTTTTTGCACCTCCCCGTTGTAGGATAGTGATGCAAAACATAAAGTACCCCAATTCAAATCAAGGTTTTTTTTAGTAGTTCAATTTTTGGATCAGATCAGATTTTTGTTTTGCGAAGATTTTAAGCCATGACCTCTGAAGCCACGAACAAACAAAAGCAGCGCTACAATGCGTGCAGACAGCCTTCATTGGGTCCAAGTATATATGCTAGTTGAGAGTTGAGACTATTTAGTTTCGGCATGAGATCAAAGGACCCCTGACTATTTTTTTTTTTATAATGGCTAGGCAATTACTGGAAAAAGAATTTTTTGCAGATTATGTCCAGTACATCAATTTTTATTTTACTGCAACAGTGCATACAAAATGGTTATATGTATTCAGTGGACGTGTTTGTAGACTATGCACCAAGGATCACTTGATGCATGGAGGAATTGACAGACTTAAGTTGAGGTCATTTGAGAATGAATGAAGTTGAAATTCTCAACTTTTCCATCTTGAATGGTCCTCCAACTGTCAAAGATAAAAAATTACTGGCGAAAGAATACTTACTAATGTTTTCAAATAAAACAATGACCAGGCAGGGGCGAAGCTAGGCTGAGCCTGGCGGTGGTGCCAGATGTACAAACCTATGAACTGAAATAGCTGTCCAGAGGCTCAAAACATAAGTTGAATAGTGTTAATTTTTGGATTTACCCAGGTGCCATGGCACCAGGAACGCTCCATATAGCTTTGCCAGTGTGTCCAAGTATATGCTATCGCTTCTTCAGTGAAAATATTCAAATGAACAATGTCTTTTTTTTTTCTTTTGTTATTAAAGGAGCATCATTACAGAAAAAATTGCTAGAACTTCTTCAGAGGTTTTTTGTACTGCATATATTTGTGTAACTGACCATTAAAATGCTGGTAAGTACACTCACTATAAGGGGTGAAAGAATAACCAAGACTCCTATAGCAGATAGTGAAAGGCATAAAACAGACAAGTAAAGAGCAAAGACTACTTAATGAGAAGGCAAATAGACCAAGATTAACTGACTTCCTATCCATACAGATATAAGAAATAACCACTGTGACAGCATTACCTGTAACTCCATTACTCCAATAACTATTGCACGGTCCATTAGGGAAAAATCCCGGTCGATGGGTGTACAAAGGCAATCAAGCTGCATGAAGAGACTAAAAACGTTGGCTTCTCTCCAAAACATCAACCACATGTTCACATCAGCGAGCCAACAGTAATTTGAGCTTGACTGTTGACAAATCCAGAGTTTAGCACAACATAGACCTAGGTCAACAGATCGAACAGGCTTTGACATACATTACCATTAGAATACAAGATAAACCGGTAATACCCAGTAGAAGTGTAACACAATAGGTTATCACCACCTAAATCCACTGCTCCACACCAGCAGCATGGCACAGAAGAAGCAATGAACCTGGATGTAAACCTAACCCTGCAAGTGAATGGATGTGGTTAAAAACTGTAATTGTAGATGCGGTGAAACATTTACTTTAAACGGTTTCAGGGCCAAAGCACATTTTGAAGTTCTGGAGGGTACCATTTAATTCAAGCACAAGTGCGAAGTGGTTTTGACATAAATACATACAAAGGTGTATAACAGTAATTATCAGACAAGTGGCGGTATTATTGCAGTATGCAACATAGAAGATATAAACACTGACATACAGCTCAGGAAATTTACATGTGCGACCAACTTTAGTACATTAAACACACACACACACACACACACACACACAAAAAGAGTCCAGACACATGCATAGGACGAACAAGCAGAAATCTATTGCATCAAAGGACAATTTGGCTTAGGCTGCCAGTGTTTTGGGCAAATAAGCTCGAACAGACAACTTGCAGGCCGACAATGCGTTTCGTAAAACTATTACCATTGAGCTCACTTGCTCTAATGGATCACGATATATATAGAAACTGTAAGGACTTTACACCATCATAGTTAAGCAATAGAATCATTGGAAGATGTGGTTCCAACGTACTCCAACAAGGTCCTACTACTTCTTAGGAAATTGATGCTTTAATCAGTCTGTGTTAGAAAAATTTTGTTAGCACGGTAGGCAGGCAGTAAAAGGTGTAAATGCCATACATGTACACTACGACAGATGTAAAGCTATTACTACATCACAGTAACATGAATAACGATTTTTGGCGAGGAAACATGACAATAACTTCAGAGTTCTGAGTAACACAAAACACCATAAAGACTGGCAACCTCTTACCACGTCATGTCCTCGAACCCTCCTTGGTGACATAATTGGTGGGAAACCAAAATAAGGCCTGAGAAAAACAGGGTACTTCATCACATTGAGTCTTTCAATCTTGAAAGTCTTAATCTCAAGTAAGAAACCCTCTGGATGTCGTCGAATACCCTTTTTTTGGCATGCCAATTAGGTAAAGGTGTCCTTCATACTGACGACGGCCCATCTCCCATGTGTAATAAGAGGGCAATGGGATGGTACTCTTACTATGCCACTTACCACCCTTCTTACCGCCGTCTTGCGAAAAGGTGTAATAGTTCAGAGTTGCGTCTTCATTCTGACTGAACATGGCAAGCTTGCCATCCCCTGCCTCCACAATGGCAATGCTCCGCTCATCGTGGTCAGGCGGGAGGTCATGAGTAGATAACTTCATTGTGTTCATGTCAAGCTTGATCAACTTGTCCCTGTAGTTCACTTTCCAGTAGAAGCAGCCATACGCGTGATGGTGTGAATGCAGCACGTGTGGGTTTTCTGGTTCATCCAAGCTTAGAGCATCCCAACTGGTTGATGTACGCACACTCCAGCGGTTAGAGCCTGAAGAGAAGATAAATACCACCATCCTGGTCTTGCCAAGTACACAGCCAATCACCCTGAATGATGTCTCCACGACATCTCCAGAAGGGATAAGAAAGGTCTCGAAATCGATGATGTTGTGTTCTTGGAGCTGGAAATAGGCGAGTAGGTCGTCAGGAATGGGAGGCACCAGATGCAGATGGTATGCCCGAGGCACCAGAGGGTTGCACACCGCGAGGTCCCGTAAGGAGCGTTTCTTCTCGTAATCTCTGAAGCCGAAGAGGATACAGCCGTCGCGGATGTCGTAGATATTGGAGTTTCGAGGGAGGTGGCGGAAGGAGAAGTCGACCGTGCGGGCCAAATCGCGGGCGGCAACGGCGTTCGGGTGGGGCGCCGTGATGGGATCCAGGCCATGGGTGCTGATGGAGCCGAAGAGAAGCGGCGGGTGGAGGGAGCGATACCGGCGGAGGAAGGACGGGTCGGTGATGAGGCGGCAGAAGTCGACGCACGCGGCGGAGGCGCGGGCGAGGTCGGAGGGGGAGGCGACGCGGAGGAAGATCTCCCTCAGGAGATCGGCGTTGAGAGTCGGAGGCAGCCGCTGCGATTCATGGAAATGGTTGGGCGAACCAAAGACGCCATCGTCGGCAAGGCGGCAAGTCTCCCGCCGCCGGCGTAGCGAGGGATTGGATTGGGCATTTTGCGGTTCAGAATGAAAACGAACGTGAACGCGGTGCTGGACCTGCGGCGTTTGGGCCACCTTCTGGCCCATCAGTTCGATTCTACTCGGTCGCTGAGAAATCGGGTTGGTTTTCTTCTTCCATAGCTTCTGATGGTTTCCTTCCACTGGCGGAGCTGCCTAAATTCATAGGCATGCATATGAATGCCTAAAATTTCTAGACAAAAACTTTTTACATTAGTCTACATATGCATTTGGCCTAATAAATTCCTTCCCTCAAAGGCTCAAAGCAACAGCTCACTTGTGAAAACAGAGAGAAGCACCATGTATCCTTATGTTTGTCTCTAAAAATTGTATCCTAAGTTTACAAGCTTCTCAAGTTGATTTTAGTTCTCTGTTACAACTGCTAGTGTGAAGAGTGTCTTTTTAACTATATTGTAATAGTGTGCTTTCAATCCATGAAAGACTCCCTGACTATATTTATTGAGCATTGAGCGGGAGTTTTTCAAACAAGTTAAATATGATGTTGTGATAGCAAGCTTCCAATTCATAAACGAACGCGTAGTTAAATTGTAGTACTAGATATTGTGTAATTTCTCCAAACTATTTTATTTCATCTTTAATTTAAACAATTTATATTGTACTGTGGAGTTTGGTACCATTCATTTGAAGCTTTGTGCTGCTTTTTTTTTTCTCATTGTCATTTTTTTTACCGTTGCCAAATATGAATGCCAGCCGAGCAATCTCAGCTCCGCCAATGTTTCCTTCCCCTTCTGGGAGACTTGTTGTTCGGCGAGCCGGGGCTGCTGGTGATTGAGGCGCCAGACCCTTTGCTAGCTGGTGATGATTGGCCTGTACGTTCAATGTTCACAAGCATGTTCGTGTCCCTGACGTGCTGCTCGTGGTGCCTCTGAAAATTTCTGAAGTTCTTCGTCCGGAAGGTGGTCGGCTTCACGGGCGGCAGGTTCGACCGTCGACGACGGGGACGACCGGGAGAAACTTGCAAGGACTTGGTTGTAATTTGTTTTACTTTCAGGGTTGTCTTTGTAAGTTATGGGATGTAAACTATCGGAAGCTTATGTGAAATATAATCCCGGTTTCTCAAAAAAAAAGTCACTTTGATCCTTCGGTTGATCTAAAAAAAAACCTTTGATCCTTCGGTTTTGCAAATTTGTTTTGTCGACTAATTGAACATCAACCTCCTCTCCCTAAAAAAAAGAATACGAAGATCACCTTGTGGAATTACTGGTAGAATTTCTTTGAGGCTTTCATGGTTTCCCCTATCTCCCCCAATCAGATCGAAGCTGTTTTTGTTTCAGGTAGTTCAGTTGTTCAATGTGCCTGTAAAATACTCACACTTCATACCCTTCAACCCTACTCGGTGAGAAAAATACTGAAATGGGTACCCTAGACTAATGATCCTCACAACACTCGAAGTCTTGAGATGTGAGAAAATGCCGAAAGTATCCATATCCCTGAACTTTGGACAGCATGTCTTAAAAAATGTATCCTTCATCTGCACCGTTGATGTGCAACTTATAATGGGCACGAAGTATTATATTTTTTCATCTGCCACTCATTGACATCATGATGATATGCGATTTCACACGCCTAAAAATGCGTGTACCATTAGACCCACGAGATTGATGATTGATCACTTAATTTAGCTTTGCACATCTTGCCCCTTGTTTGCAATGCATATTCATTAAGGAGTATGGATGCTTATGACAATATGTGACATTGAAGCTTTGATCTTATGTTCTTAAGACTTATGCGATCTTTGCATGTACGTACCATGTCAAAACTTTCATTTGTTTGTGCACAAAGACTGCTGAATGAAATTTTAACCATTGCAATTGATAAAGAATCTTAAACGAATATAATATGCGCAATAGAGCAGTAACAATATCTAAACGCAGATATCTTAGTTGAATAGGGCCAGAGCACCACATAACAAATGTTATGGTAGCACACTTTGCCACTTACCAGTACAGAGGCATAAGCACAATCACAAACATCCAGCCCACGCGGGAGAAAACAATACCTTGTGTATATTTCACATTGACCTACATCTCCAAATTAATGAACCGCACGTCCACACCAATTCGTGTCAAATGAAGAGCTTAAGTCATTTGGCGCTTTATAGTTGATACAAATAAGGTTTAGTAGAAGCGACTGGGATAAGTAGCAGTTCAAACAGAGACTCAGGTTCTACGGCTATTATAGACCGACAGGGTTCAACAGACAATATAATTAGAGTACATGATAACTGAAAACAGAAGTGGACACATGAGGCCATTGCATCGTCACCACCAAATTCCACTGCTCCACACAAAACTCTGTAGACACAGAACTGGATGCAAACCTAGTCCGCAACTGAACGGATGCAGATAAGAAACCATCAATGCTGATGCAGTGACAACGTTTACTTTCATCAGATTCAGTACAACCATCTCTAAAAGAAAATCGGATTCAGTGCAAGGGCACAAATTGAACTTGGTTAGAGGGTACAGTTCAGGTCAATAGCATAAAGTGGCTTTGACTTCAAAAAAAGGTATATTACATTAATTATCGGATAACTGGCAGTTTTATTGCAGTATGCAAAATAGAATAGTATATTCTTTGACACCATTGATTAGCAGTTTACAAAAGATGATGACTAAAGAAATTTGATATAGCTCAAAAAATTACATGTGCAACCAACTTTAGCTAGATTGAACAAAGAAAAAGATTGGTCCAGGCGCATGCACTGGTGAACATACTGAGTTCCATTGTATCAAAGGACTTTTTGGCTTAGGCTGCCACTTTTTGGGGCCAGTAAGCTCAGATAACTTTTTGCATGCCGATAGTGTGTTTTGTAAAACCCACTACCATTAAGCTCGCTTGATCTAATGGATCACAATATAATTACTGACTGCACAAACTGCAACCAGGATAGCAAATCACAGTTATCGACAAAAGCACAACACGTGATTCCACGAACCTATGCCAAGAAGGTCCTATGTCTAAGAAAATTGGTGCTTTAATAATACTTTAGATAATATTTTTTTTTTATAAGCCCAGTAGGTAGGCAGGAAGGCAGTGAAAGGGGTAAAGGCCATACATGTACACTACAAGTATAGAGTTATTACTGTATCAAAGTCGCATTATGATAGCTTCAAAGTTATGAGAAACACAAAACGCGATAAAGACTGATAAAAATCTTACCATATCATATGCTTTAATCCTCCTCGGCGGTATAATGGTGGGAAACCAAAGTACGGGTTGAAATAAGGGTGCACTATCCCATTGAGTCTCTCAATCTTGAAAGCCCTAAGCTCAAGTGAGAAACAAGCTGGATGTGAAATATCATCATCTTTTGGCCAGCCAGATAGGAAAATGTGTCCTTCAGCTTCACGATCAGTCATGCGACATTTGTAAAGAGAGGGCAACGAGACTGTATTCTCCAGATGCCACTCACCACCCTTCTTACTTCCATTTGGCAATAAGGTGTAATAATCCAAAGACATGCCTTGATCAATCTGACTGAACATACCAAGCATGCCACCCTCAGCCTCCACAATAGCAACACTCCGTTCAGCATGGTCAGGTGGGATGTCATGAGTGGAAAATTTCATTGTGTTCATGTCGAGCTTGAGCAACTTGTCCATGTGGTTCACTTTCCAATAGAAGCAGCCATACACATACGGCGCAACTTAGCAAGGGTGAGTCTTGTGGTTCATCCAAGCTTAGAGAATCCAGACCGGCTGATGTGCCGACACTCCAGCAGCCAGAATCTGAAGAGAAGATAAACAGCACACCGTTGTCTTACTGATGATGCAGCTCAACAGTTTGAAACGATGTCTCATCGACGTCTCCAGAAGGGACAAGAAATGTCTCGAAATTGAAGATATTGTGTTCTTCGAGCTGGAAACAGGCGAGTAGATCGGTGGTCAGGGGAGGCACCGGTTGGTATGTCCGGGACAAGGGATTGCACAGCGCAAGGTCCCATAAGTAGATGTTCTTGTCGTAGTCTATGAAGATTGGCGAGGACACGGCCGTCGCGGATATCGCACATACCGCAGTCGCTTGGGAGGTAGCGGAAGGAGAAGTCGACGGTGCGGGCGAACGCGCGGGCGGCAGCGGCGTTCGGGTGGGGCGCCTTGACGGTATCCAGGCACGGGAGCCGATGGAGCCGAGGAGCAGCGGCGGGTGGAGGGAGCGATACCGGCGGAGGAAGGATGGGTCGGCGATGAGGCGGCAGAAGTAGACGCAGGCGGCAGAGGCGCGGGCGAGATCGGAGGAGGAGGCGATGCGGAGGAAGATCTCCCTCAGGAGGTCGGCGGTGAGGGCCGGAGGCAGCCGCTGCGACTCCATGGCTTGATTGGCTTCAAGGCTGGAAATGGTTGGGCGAACCGGCGATGCCATCGCCGGCGGCGCCGCCGGCGTAGGCAGGAAGGGGACAAGGGATCGAGGGTTCGGCGCCGAAACGAATGGGAGAGCTGGAGCCTGGAGTGGAATGTGGACTAGCGAGAGTGAACTGGTCTCATCAGTCCGTACTAGTAAAAATGGCACGTGCGCCACGCACGTGTCTAAAATTTGCATCACCTGGCAAGACCATGATTACCTCATCCTCTTTGTACATTCATTATCATATTAACCGTTCCATTCATTATCATATTACCTCCACCTCTGTTTACAAACATTATATATATATGTTACGATCATCAACTCGACATTGCTTAACTGCTATGATCACCTTGTCTGTACAGCTGGTGGATCACCAGGAAGCGATACAGGGAGATGTTAAGCTAGGGAAGATAACCATAAATTGGAATTACTGTTCCTGCCATTAACCGTGAATCGTTTTGCAGCCATTGCAGTGTTACATTGTTAGCCACAAACTATGCTGTATCGAACATGAGTTAGACCATTGAGAAAAAGAAATATAAATTAGTTTGTAGGTTCACATCCAGAAACGACAAAATCAGAGTAAACAGATCATGGTTTAAATTAAAATCGGTGGCAGATTCTTAAAACATACCTCTGAAACAATGTTTGCATTCCCACTAATCTAAAGTTCTGCTAATCTGTTTAGTAATATTCTATTTATGGTTTGACAGCAATAAAAATTAGGAAGTGATTATATCTATCGGAAGTACATAACGATGAATATAATTAAAATGCTCTCCAGAATAGAACAGAACACGGTTAATCCCACTAAAATTCGAAATTTTAGGAGCCTACACATGGTCAAAATCAGAACAACCTTCCAGTAATGGTGCAAGAGCATTTACAAGCCAAACCATGTAACTGAAGGAGAAAATCGACGCAATGCAGACGTAAGCACTAACCAAGGCAATCTGTTGCTACTGGACCAGCGATTACCACAATGGTTAGTAAAATAAGGTCAAGGCTAGCAGGCCAATTTACTGGATGCACTGATCGTAGTACATGCTAACAAGAGAACTCAAAAAGGAATATTCTAATCAAGCAAGATGAGCTAGCTCTGACTACCTGTCAATATAGCTATTCAACAAGGATTTCACTTAACTGCAGTGCCACACATCGAAACAGGCAAAAATCTTGAACTTGCATTAGCCAAGACAGGGAGCAATTAATCAATCATGACCCCACTGTTGCAGCGAAGAGACATATTCAATGTTTTGCGGAAAGACAACTACCTGCGAAGTGTAGAACCAAAGAAAAATTCCAATGCATACATGTGCCTGCTCTTCCTGAGACCTCCTTGGGGTAGGGAAGGTGGCGCTTGAGGTACTCAACCCTGCGCGTGATGATACTGTCACCTTGGCCTTGCTTGCAGTAGCTAAAAAGAAGAGGAAAATAAGGTAAGTTTTGAATGAACTCCAAAAACGCCAAAGCAATCTGGGTGCTCGTATAACTTTTATTATGTACCAAAACGTCTAAAGAACAAATATTCCATTCAGCTGTAAGCCCATCTGTAGTTCTACAAGAACAATGGCAACTCGCCTTTTATAAGGAAAATATAAAATAAAGCATAAACATAATTTCATAATATTATGAAACAGAGCTTAATATAACTCATTTACGATAGATGGGTGTGATGAAGGGTAAAACACAAAGAACAAACCTGAAATATATAGATGAAACCAAATAGTATATCCTTTGTGTAGGGAAAGTACTCTGCAAGCAACTACCACTGTGATAAGGATCTTGACCAAAAGAAATGTGTGCTCATTGCACTACCAGCAAGTTCATCTGCAGATAGAGTGAGCATATCATGAAAGTATGTCTGCTACTATCAACTTCAGAAATCAAATGTATTCAACGATTCTGAATTTACCCAAATATCAGGTATGAACATAAGAGGAATAACCAGTCAAAATCGTGCATGTTCACACAGATAAACACTTATCTTTTAAAGTAAGTTGCAAGGTATGTTTATCGCAGAGTTCCTGCCTGACGGCAATGCCAGTATTGATGGAAGGGCAATAGTAATATGAAAACTAAAAACGGAATGTCTGTTCTGCACATATATGAATTTGTGCATTTATATGAATCTCGTGATATGAAGTTGCGCGTATGTTTTTCATATTTGAACACAGCGAACACAGCCAATCTTCCTCTCTGTTTTTTTCCCTTTTGTCTCGACTCATCTTGACAAAGAAACAGTAGTAATATTGCATTATCTTTCTCAACAGGCTTATACAATTATTACTAAAATGAGGTGTTGTGGTTAGAAAGAATAAGGGGTGTAAAATACTGCATATATCTTCGCAGCTTTTTTCTCATCCATCTCCTACCAGACGCAAGGAATTGCACGAACAAACTAAATTGGCTATCATTGAACTCGTTATACAGAAAAATAATAGAAACAGAGATGGCGAGAAGAACATGACCTGATCAGAAATGGCTCCTTCTTTTCATGCTCAATAGTTCACTGCACGCACGTCAATCAAATTGTAACGAGGTAAGATTAATTTAGCTAATTTGCTTGCCTAAAATTCTAGAGCAAATAGCAACCCATACCGGCTGTATACCTGACTGCTGCAACTCAAATCGATAAATCGAACAGAGAGGCAGGGAGTTCGAGCAGTGGAGCTGGCTGAGCACTTGAACAAGGAGCCGCCGGGCATCCGCCAGCACAACCCCCGCCGTCGCGGCGTCTCCGCCAGCCTCACCGCGCCTTCGCTCATCCTCGCCGCCACTCCGCCCAGCCCAACCTCGCCGCCGCCAATCCTCTCCCAGTCTCGCCTCGCGCAGGCTGCGCAGCCCCTAAGCCTCACCCCCTTTCAGTCTCGTCCCGGACCCGGCGCCGGCGCCGCAACCCTAGCCTCCCTTCCTCTCCCTCCCTCTCTCTTCTTGCTGCTGCTCGCCCGCTCGGGAATCGCGAGAGTTTTGAACATTTTCCCAATTTCTGACGATCTAGGAACTCAGCTCGCACCAGTAGCTACCACCGAGACCTGCAATCATCAGGCAAATCCAAGCAAGTTGATGAACAAACAAGCAAAGGTGATCGAATCAAACCAGGGAGAGAGGAGATCAAGGGGACGAGGAAGGCGCGGTTCAGTCGGACTCACCATGGGCGCGCTCCCCTCCAACACGGTTGCCGACTGCCGAACCTCCCAGTGTGCAGGACGGCGGCGGGAGCCCGACCTCCTTCGGCTCCGTCGCTAGCTGGGGCGTCGCCTCCTCCTTAGACGGTGTGCCACCCTCCTCCCGGCGGCATGGGCCTCCTCCGAGAGGTTCGGCGGGGTGGTGCTCCGTCTCCCTCTCCGCCCGGTGCATGGGCAATCTGCGGCGGTGGAATGGCGAAAGGGAATAACGGAAGGAAAGGTAAACAGGGCAGGCAAACGCAATTAGCGGGCGGGGAACCGCGGGTGGGTAACTTTGGTCACGGTGTAAAAATTATTGAATCGTCATCGCAATACACTACCGATACGGTTGTCCACCGCCGATGTCCACCGTTCTGCAGAAAAGCTGCCCCGGGCCCACCGAGCCAGATCTATGGTAGATATTAGAGGTACTTTTTAGATCAAGGTCAGTTTACAGGCAAGGTAGATTTTGGCAGGTCAAAACTATTTTTCTCCTCGCAACTGGTTCTTTAATGGTTAGATGTAGTGGGCCCTTATCTGGCCATCCCTCCGAATCGGCTTGATCAAGAGAAAAGTCTAATTTACCTCTCTCAATTATTAGGGATATAGAGATAGCGTAATTTTCACCTCTAACTATAAAACCGAGTATCTGATATCCTGAACTTATCACTCTAGTGCAATTACCTCACTGGACGGTTTTGAGAGAGGTTTTGTCTTACGTGGCGAGGTAGGTCCCACATATCAGATGCCACGTCATTTTTCTTTTCTTTTTCATTTTTCCTCTCTTCCTTCTTCTTCTTTTTTTTCTCTCTTCTCTCTCCCACGCACCCACACCCACGCCGCCGCCTGTGCGCCCGCGCCGCCGCCTGTGCCCACCGGGGCACGTGGGACAGAGAAGAGAGAAAAAAAAGAAGAGAGGAAGAGAGAAAAAAGAAAAAAAAATGACGTGACATCCGACATGTGGGACCAATCTCGCCATGTAAGACAAAATCGCTTTAAAACCGTCCAGAGAGGTTAATTGCAACGGGATGATGAGTTCAGGGTATCAGATACCCGATTTTATAGTTAAAGTGAAAATTGCGCTAACCCCTAATAGTTTGAGGGAGGAGGCAAATAAAACTTTTCTCCATGTTAAAGCCTGCAGTTCCTTTCATTTTGCCCCAGATGATCGATCGTCCTTGGATTGTTGCATTTAAAAAGTAAAATAGAAAACATGTGTGCAGTTTGGAATTTGAATTCCTATAGAAAAAATCGGAATTTGAATTGAAGCATACGTGCAGATGATGACGTTAGCGGCTTCCTGAAACTGTTATTCTCGGATTAAATTTCACACAGAAACATATGCGACTGCTCGAACGAACACATTATGTTTTGTTATTACTGTTGCACCTAGGATTTTACTGGATTTATTGAATCAACTGAAATTGGACTATACGACCTTTGAAGCCAAGTTCATTTGAAAAGAGACGAAGATCAAGTTCACCTTCATCTTGACTGATCTTCCCTGTACTGGTGTGTGGCATCCAAATATACTTTTTGAGGGAAATTTTCAAAAACAATTGAGGGAAAGAGTCCGAATATTCTGAAGAAAGCGTTTCCAGGTTCCACGTATTGACGGAAGAACACAGGAAAATAAACGATCTTGATCGAGGTGATCATGTGGGGAAACGAAATCTGCTAACAGATCGAGAGGCAATCTCACTAAACAGATATGGCAATTGAAAGGATTGGCCTCTCAACGGCCGATTAAGTATTTCATTCCTTACGTTCGACTTCCGACCGATCGAGTGCTGAACACAGATTCTGAAATCTGGCTGCAACCAGCGTTGACCGGTGAGCTCTTTTCAGGACAAAGCGTCAGCGGTACGAGGAGAGAGAGACGCGGGGGGGGGGGGGGGGGGGGTGGGTGACAAGGGACCATTGGATGCAATGGAGGGCGGCTTTTGTGACTGCACCGCCGTGACTTCAAGGCTCGAAGGTAGGGGATCCTGATCCTTTCTATGCCATTCCCAGTTTCCGGAAACATCAACCAAAGAGTATAGTACACACAAAGCCATAACAATATATTAAGCTTCTTTGGCATTTTAACTCGAGATATAGAATAACAGTATAGACCAGCTAAGTTGTAATTAAATCGGACTGAACGATACGCGTTCAGACAGCAATAACAGAACTACAAACTGACCCAGCCGAGACACCAATTGGAAGTCCAAAACAAAATGCACGCATCATCTCACCCAGCCCACCCGCCCCACACCAAGTGGCACCAGGGGCCATCATCTTCACCAAAACACCAAAGTGGCCACCGACTTGGATGCAGATGTAATTGCAACTGGATGGACCGCAGAAAATGCCAAAATGCACTTTGAGATGTAGTATAAGTGTTTTTTTTCGATTGCATAGTACATACAACTCAGACACTCACACAACACGTACACTCACCTTATAAATACACGTACGCAAACTCTACTCCTATGAGCATCTTCGAAGACTGAGCCGGCAGATACTCGAGATTGACAAAGTCACCACTGGCGTCTCGTTGTCGACAGGATGGTCGCCTACCACTGAAGCACAATGGCATTAAATCTTAGAAAATTCGCTCCCATAAAGAGTCGAACTCAGAACCTCAAGTGCTACTGAACTCTTATAACCATTAGGCTACATGCTTTTTCACAATGTCTATAATTTTGGTGGCAAAGCATATAATATGCTCAAAATATTGTCCAAATTGTGTTTACGAGACCAAAAATTAAAAGAGATACGATGCCCAAAAACACAACATTAAAAAATGTCTCACACATAAATTTCCTCTTCTATAAGGGGCATGTACAATGCGGTTAGGGATGGCAATGGGTACATTACCCACTGGAGGGCGTAGAATGTCCCCATCCCCGTCTAGAGTTTTATACCCCGTCCCCATCCCTATACCCACCTGGGGACTCAAATTTCCCCCATCCCCACACCTATATGGGTGTGGGTACCCATCAGGTTACCCACACCTATTAATTAGCATCACAAAAATTAACATCTAACTGCATATAATAACATATCAGAATGATTAAATTGTTCAAAGGTAAATAAATTTAACCACTCAAACGCTAATAGTTCACATAATCAAATGCTTATAGTTCATGACCCTTGACTTGGGAATATTTCACACAAGCAAACACTAATACTTCACAATCACACAAACAAACGCTAATAGTTCACACAATCAAACGTGTGGGAATATTTAATTAGGGTTCGCTGACCCCTCCCTTTTACTTATATCCTGTGATGGACTCGCGTGTCATAGATTTCGTGGGGCCCCATGAGTAAATGGGTATGAGTTGCAGGAGAATGGCCCATACCCGTGGTACCCAATGGGTGACAAAAATACCCATTAACAGACCCATGGGGCGATAAATAGGTCCAAACCCACACCCTAATAGAGGAAAAACCCATCGGGTATCGGGTGATGGGTACCCATTGCCATCCCTAAATGCGGTGAGCCTGCCATCTAGGAGAAGGGGCAACCAAAGATTTTATTAAGTGCATGCAAAAAGTTAAAAAAGCTAAAATCCCATATATACAGCACAATAGACAACTATTGTAGAACCAAGGCGGACCAAAGCAAAAAAATGAAACAATGATTCACCACGCCTCACTGAAAAGGATATAACCACATGGTAAGACTACATATGGAAGCGACAACCGAGAACCAACCACAGGCCTGACTAAAGCAGGGAAGCGAAACAATTATTCATAACCATGTAACTACACAGGGCAAAGAACGAAAGATCATAAGAAAACAGTGTGATAGATTTGGTTTACCCCTGTACCTACATTAGTAACCTAAATGAAAAGTCTGTAGTCACAAAAAAATGAAGTTGAACTTAAAACAAAATCTAATATCAGAGAGTGTGTAAAGAAGGTGTCAGTATGCATCAATCAACACCTCTGGCTCAGCTTCAATTAATTGTTTTGCAGGGCTTCACTTTCAGATATCTACTCCCTCTGTCCCTAAATATAAGGCTTTCTAGCATTCAAACATCAAAATAGTCCATGTGTTAAAAGACTACCATAACCTTCATTGTTTATCTCCATCCACCACCCACCAACTCTCCCCACCTTAAAGTTTTCCTATCTGTAAAACGCCTATATTTAAGGAAAAATTTCGAACTCCAAAACGCCTTATATTAAAGGACAGAGGAAGTAATTCACACCGGGCAAGGAACGCACAGCAACACGCAACCATTCTATGGCACCCAAACAAAACCATTTTAGGAAACAGTAAAGCGAACACAGCACGAGCGGAAGAAGGGACGCAAAAGATGAAACTTGCTCCGAGCAGCAGGCACACGGAGCCCCGATCCAGGAGGGAGGAACCAGCCGAACCTGCACAAGAAAAGGGTTAGAGAGTGAGGATTCACACAGAGGAGACGAACGGAGCAAAGGACACAGCATGGCCGGCGGAAGAGCAGGAAAACACAACCGAAGCCGTCGGAAACGCAATGTAGGACACCATGCAGACGAACGTACCTGAACTCTAGATTCCGCATCGGAGCAACCTGAAGAGGAGCGGACCGAAGCAACAAAGGAGAGAACCGGCCGAGGACCCAAGCCTGGAACCAAGGGAGAAAGCGTCACGAGGAGCAGAGGAGAACTAAATTGTAAGATTCTCTTTGATGTGACCTCTCTAAAATTAGACATCTGGAAACAACACACCTTGAATCCATCCCGTTTGTAGTTCTTCCCATTGGTGTTCCATGAACATCATCGCAACGTCTCGGTCTTGTAGCTGTTGCACTATCTTCAAATCAAGTGCCATGACTAGTTTTGTCTTGACTTGTACTTCCTCCTCCGTTTTTCAATATTGTCACTTTGACCATACTATTCACATTTTGACCTTTTAATATAACTTCTAACATACTTAGTTACATAAAGTACACTTATGATTAATAGATGTGGAGTAGATAGTATTTTTTAGTAACATAATATATTTATGAGAGTTTAATTATGTATTAATGAAAAAAATAATGCTCAAAGTTGAAACAGTAAAAGTCAACACTGACAGTTATTAAAAAAGGAGGAAGTAGCTCTATACCCAGTTTGACTATACATTGAGCAGTCAAGTCGGCAAGCCTGTAGCATGTACACATCTTTATCCATTCGAACGCTAGGGAGTCTGCATCGTTTTCTCAGCATCGTGCTCCTGGGTCGTGGTCAGTTGCGTCGTTGCT
>JAAXCT010000194.1:600000-903257 GCA_012490785.1 Eragrostis nindensis
TGGCTAAATTTCTTTTCCCAAAGAGTTACCTTTTGTGGCCTCGAAAGCTTCATTTTGTCCATATCTCATACATTACCATTCAAATTTCTGATGAACGAAACTGTATTTTTATGTATCGATGTAGTTATGCTAGTTGCCAAGTGGGCAGTACACAGACTGTTCATGTGCTCTGCACTTCACTGGAAGGCTGGCTCTCCGTCGCTGCTCTGTCCATACTTCATACTGCAGAGACCAACATGGAGCTGTTTGGACGCCAGCCATACTGCGCCACGCCATAGCTTTGGCAGCGCCGAACAAAAAAAAAAAACTCGACCTGCGGGGGGTACGACGGCCTCCGGGCATTTTTTTAAGGAGAACGATCGTCTCACACAGATCGAGAAAACTCCCGAACCCTCCTCCGCACCATACACAGGGACTCAGCAGGCCGGTGAGAATCGGCGCGAGTATTTAACTTGTGCTTTGGTCCAACGGAGAAGCGAGAGGATTTTTTTTTTGCACTGCAGCGATCAGAGCCATATTACAGGAAATAATCGCTACAGTGCCGCGGTGCCGTGGTGCATCGAATCCGGGCCCGCTCCGGAGCCTAGTGGCTCTGGCCACTCAGGCGATCACCCGCTGGCCTTTGGCAACGCCGAACGTTTGGCGTGAAAAATCGCCGCCACACTTTGTGGCGAGAATAACAAAGGATGGCTGAAGAAGGACTGTGGCGCACCAACGCTTACGCAGCAACCAAGCAACAGCCTTCGTTCTGTGGCGCCGCCTAAGTTTTGCTGTGGCAGAGTGTGGCTAAAATCCAAACACCCCTCGGGATCTCTATGTTTACCTTTGTTTCCCCAAAGACTAGCTTTGATAATTACCAAACATTTCAACTCTTTGTGAAGATATTTTTTTTCACCTGGCAATCACTGTTCGAATAAAATAAAACATATTAAGAGAGCCAGTGGAATGAAAGAAAAATGTTTTCCAGTCAGAAAGTAGGGAAACATAACATATCTTGGTACTAAACGTTAGAATTCTATGTTAAACATCGTCTACAGTGGAATAATTGCAAGGGTTATTTATTTTGTTCATACTAATTAACTAGGGAGAGCATCTTATAATACTACTCCCTGTCCCAAAATAGTTGTTGTTTTTAACTTCTAAACACCACATGTGACCATTTGTCTCATTCAAATGTTTTATGCGAAAGTTTTTTTTAATAATTTTCTTTACCATTCAAAAATAGAGATTTACTAGTTGTCAAGCGACTGAAATTTCATAAATCTCTCGGTCACATTTTCAGAACAACGAAAATACACTGTTGGATCAATGAAACTATAGTACTGGAACAATGAAACTGTACTGTTGGAATAATTGATTCTTAGGTGGAACAGTTTTGTTTTTTCATAGAATATTTTTTTTGGCACAAGTGAAAGAAAAATCTGGACGGTAGGATCAATATTTAATGACTAAAAAAAGTGTCTGAAAGGTTAGCAAAATATCAGTCACTTGAAAAGGCGACATCCTCTTAAGAATATTTTAATGATGATATATTTGTTTTGATATTTATGAAAAGATTTGAGTTTAAAAACAACAGCTATTGTGAGACGAAGATAATAGATAATACATAAAGTGACACTGACCGCTGCTGGTGATTCACGGGTCCTGCTGTTTCCCAATTGTTTTTAGAGGGCGAACTTGTGTCCATGACCCTCTGTTCTCTGTAGGTGAACAGCACTACCACTCCAACTCCCACTCCCACACTCTGTTGCCGCATTTCTACCAAAGACTAGATTCTTGATAATTACCAAACATTTGGTCTCTTTGTGAAGATATTTTTTCACCTGGTAATCACTGTTCAAATAAAGTAAAACATATTAAGAGAAATGTTTTCCGTCAGAAAGTAGGGAAACATAACATATCTTCGTACCACGTTAGAATTCTATGTTTTTTTTTTTGATCAAAGCATATATGTATTTCAAAGATTAAGGAGTACAAATACACGTACGCATACAGATACACTAAGAAAGGATACAGAGTACAGCTGTATAGCAGAAAGGCCCCTAGAAAACAGAACAAAGACAATCAGGTCCCAGGACCCTTCGCCATCCAGAAGCGCCAAGCACCATCGACGCCGGCCATCGCCGGCACCAACAGATCCGGCACACACCGCACACCCAAGGCCGGCAGGAACTCCACCGGAGAGAACTCCGTCGCACGAAGGCTTTAGAATTAGCCGAGATAGACACTCACCCCACCGGGTGAGATGAAGCCGTAGCTGAACGCCCCATCGGCCGGGGACGCGCCCCGAGCTCCATGCAGCCAGGATCACCACTCGCCGACGACAGCCACCACCATCGCGGGGACATCGAGAGCAGATCCTCAACCAAACCATCCTCCAGCCACAGCCTCCTCCGTACCTTTGACCGAAGCCGTCGGTTCCCACCACGCGTCGCCGAAGACGAGGACGAGGTGTCGCCGACGAAGGACTCCTGTACAGGACCTCCACACAGGGAAGCCCACCTCCCCGGTCTCGCCGCCAGCGCCGGAGAAGAGCACCAACGGGGCGAGGAAGAGGCCGAGAGGACCAAAACCCATGTCGATGACGCCGCCAACGCCTCGCCGCCGCCGACCGGGGACTCCAAACTCCACCCAGCCTCACCGGCGAGGACGACATCGTCGCCGACGCCTCCTCCACCGGATCCACCGAAGGAGACAAAAGACCCACCCTAACCCTAACCCTAGCAACCCTACCCTAGACTACAGCAAAAGAACAAAAGAAACTAACCCGCCCGCGACTAGATCCCGCTTCCCCGCCCTCTCCGGCGCCGATGAGGCCGCCGGGGAGGAGGGGGAAGCGAGAGATCGGCGCCGGGGCGGGGATCGCCTGAAAAACGCCTGTTCTCTAATGTAGCACGGGAGGGGATAAGGGAAAGGGAGAAGTGAGACCCTATGTTAAACAGACTGTATACCATTATACCCTAGTATCCACTACAGTGGAATAATTGCAAGCGTTGTTTATTTTGTTCATACTAATTAGGGAACGTATCATATGAGAACCAACTTCGTGTGCAAACTATGAGAACTCTAATCAAGATCACAGGATCCTCATCTGATGGCCGGGGGGGGGGGGGGGGGGGTGTTAAGTGCTAAAATAACCCACCTCTACCCCTGACCATCAGATGAGGATCCTATGATCTTAATTGGAGTTTTCATAGTTTGCACACGAAGTTGGTTCTCATAGGATACGTTGCCTACTAATTAACTAGGGAGAGCATCTTAGACTGACTCCAATAAAAGCATGCATCTCCAAATATGGGTCTCTGTAAGCACTGTGCATAACCAATCCTTGTTCCAACAGAGCATACAAAACAGTAGGCAAAGTGCCTTCAGAGGAGATAGAGAATTTAAAATTGCAATCCCTCTCCCCCTCTTTCCTCGAATGCATTCGAGAACGAGAGCGGTGGCGCACGGCGTGGAGGAGCGAGAGGGCGCGCGGGCGCGACGGAGCGGAGGGGCGAGGGTCGCCGCCAAATATCCCCAACCTCCCCTGCACGGCGACCGTGTTCACCAGCACGGCGATGGCGTCGCCCACCAGCGCGGATGGCGGCGGGAAATAAGCTTGTTTCGGCGAGCATGGCTGCGAAATCGGGGAAGTGAAAGGTCAGGGACGTGCGCGAGGTAGTTTTTCAGCTTCCTTCGAAAGGAATCGAACTGATTTTCACCGTTCAAGAAGGAGTCGACGGCGAGGTCACCGTCGCTCACCCGGCGGCCGTTGGGGAAATTGGGTTTCGATCTAGTGGCTTGCTGCGATTGGGGGAAAATGGTGCTATGTGGGAAGTTGAGGGACTCCTTGCACACACGTTTGCGGTGGCGGTCAAGTTCGGGAGGCAGCAAAGCAGTGGGGTGACGCGATTTGGAGCTTGACACGAACGCAGGGCGCGTGGCGTGCGTGCGCTGTCGGCGCACGTGCGCGGCGGGCGAGCGCGTGGCGGCGCATGCAGGCGCGGCGGTCTTGTTTGTGCTCGACGCCGGGTCCTCTAAAATGCAATGGCTGTTGGAGAATCTATGATGAGAAGAGAAGGCAAAGTACTTTACATGAGAGGCAATGGTGGATTTGCCTATCAAATTTGCCTAGGCTTGTTGGAGTCAGTCTTATATATACTACTCCATCTGTTCCAAAATAATTATTGTTTAACTTCTAAACACCACATTTGACCATTTGTCTCATTCAAAATGTTTTATGCAAAAGTTATTTATTTTTTATATTTGCTTTATCATTTAAAAATAGAGATTTGCTAGTTGTCAAGCGACTGAGATTTTATAAATCTCTTAGTCACATTTTCAGAACAACGAAAAGACATTGTTGGAACAATAAAACTGTACTGTTGAAATAATTAATTCTTAGGTGGAACATTTTTGTTTTTTTCTGGAATATTTTTTTGGCACAAGTGAAAGAAAAATCTGAACGGTAGGATCATGACAGTCGCACATGGCAGGCAACTGGCATCTGCCAGCGATAATGTGACACTGACCGCGGCTGGTGATTCACGGGTCCTGCTGTTCCCAATTGTTTTTAGAGGGCCAACTTGTGTCCACGACCCTCTACCACTCCCACTCCCGCACTCCATTACCGCATTTCTAGCTAGGTAGGCACTAGGCAGCAAGCAGAACAAGGCATGCATGGAGCTTGCGACGGCAGCTCTGGGCGGCCTCCTCCCCAAGCTGGGCACCCTCCTCAGCGATCAGTACAAACTGCACAAGGGGGTGCGAGGGGAGATCAGGTTCCTGCAGACCGAAATGGAGACCATGCAGGCCGTCCTCAATATGCTGTCGAAGCAGCAATCTCATCAAATTGGTGAGCTTGACCAGATCTGGGCGAGGGAATTGAAGGAGCTGACCTACGACATCGAGGACACCGTTGACACTTTCATGGTGCATATCGATGCTCCTGTGCATGCCAAACCGCATAGCTTCAGGAGGTTCTTCGATAGGACCATGGGCTTGTTGACCAAGGCTAAAGTCCGCCATCATGTCGCCAATGACATCCAAGACATCAAGAGGCGCATCCGTGAGGTCGCTGAGAGGCGAGCAAGGTACAAGATTGAAGGTGTTGCAGCACGGCCTGACACCGCTACTGTCGATCCTCGGGTGCTGGCTAGCTTTGAACAGGCAGCGAAGCTTGTTGGCACTGATGTACCTGTTGAGAGGATCTCCAACTTGCTAACGGAAGGGAAGGGTTCCCATCAACAGAAGCAGATGGTTGTCTCTATTGTTGGAGTCGGAGGCCTGGGCAAAACAACAATTGCCAGTTTGGTGTACCGAAGCCTTGGGGGCCAATTTGACTGTAAGGCTTTCGTCTCTGTATCTCTTCGGCCAAACATGCAGCAGATTCTCAGCAGCATACTACGGCAAATTAGCAGAGACAGGTGCACAAATGCTGGACAAAAAGATCCACAAGAACTTATAATTGCTATCAGAGAATTCCTCGAGGATAAGAGGTATGTGTTATTTATCTATGAGGTACCCCTGCGTTCATTTTCTATTTGTCCTATTAGAGTTCTTAGTGTTAAAACTGAGGATATTAGCTATATGAAAATTACATTGCTGGATTTGTCCCTAGAAATGTGTTGTTTGCTAACTTTGTATTGCCAATAATAACTGCCTTTATAAATACTATTGCATGTTTTGAAAAGGTATTATAGTAAATATTATATCTAGTAAATTTATAAACGTCACTTAGAACAAATCAGAGGAGTACGTGTTATCAGCACGGCATAGCATTGAGCCAGCCAAACTGCACATCTTGCGGTGGCACTACCTGACGGCGACCTCGAACGGCAAGCAGATGGCCGCCCATGGCAGTGGCTGACGACAAGTATGAGAGGAAGCAGAGGAGCACCTATAGCGTTTTGTTTGAATCAAAATTAAATTTACTCTCCAAAATAGTGGCTAGTATTTTTCCAACTGCTGCCCAGTAGTTTGATCCTTATTTAATGATAAAATTACAAAGCTGCCCTGAAACTAGTGGCCAAAAGTTTTGAGAAAAATACTGGCCAGTTTTTTGGACAGTTAAACTCCTCGAAATACAGGCCACCTGTTTTTTGCCATTTTGTACTATAAATTTATTATAATTGTAATGCTTGTATTACCATCTTACACTGCTACAAAACTACAGGTATATTATTGTAATCGATGATGTATGGAGTGCAGAAGCATGGAAAACCATTAAAGGTGCTCTGATTGACAACACTCTTGGGAGCAAAGTTATTGTCACAACCCGCAATGTTGATGTGGCTAATTTATCTTCAGTTGATGGAGCTATGTATAAATTAGATCCTCTCTCTGACGAGGACTCCAAAAAGTTGCTTTCCAAAAGGATATTCAATAAAGAAGAGGGAATTCCTTCTGAATTAGAGGAGGTAACAATGAATATTCTGAAGAAGTGCGGTGGGATACCATTAGCTATAATAACTATCGCTAGTATGTTGGCCAGTATACCCAATAAATCAAAGTACTAGTGGTATGGTGTTTACAAGTCAATGGGTTCTGGACTTGAAAAAGACAAGAGTCTAGGGAATATGAGAGAGATATTAAATATTAGCTACAACGATTTGCCGTCCTATCTAAAGCCTTGTCTATTGCATTTAAGCATTTTTCCCGAGGATTCTGTTATTGATAAAGATCTGTTGATACGGCTTTGGGTAGCAGAAGGTTTTGTTGATCGAGATAGGGGGAAATATTTGTATGATCTTGGAGAGAGGTATTTCAATGAGCTTGTTAACAGAAGCATGATTCAACCAACCGATTTTGATGAATTCGGTATTGCATGGGGTTGCCGAGTACATGATATGATACTTGATCTTATCATTCTCCTTTCAGATCAGGAAAATTTTTCCACTATATCTGAAGATCTGCAGCTCGTATCTCCAGAGCGCAAGATTCGACGATTGTCACTGCAAGGAAGCAATGTACATAATAGAAGCGATGTAGATAGCGTCGAAGAAGATAGCAAGGACGAGAAAGTGATTCTACCAACAACGGCCAATATGTCCCATGTGAGAACACTCATTGCATTAGGTGATGCTTTTCAATGGATGCCACCTCTGTCAAGGTTTTCCGTTCTCCGTGTATTGGTTTTGATGTGTTTCGACAGTAATAATCTTAAGGGTCTAGGGAGTTTGCATCACTTGAGATATCTGGAACTACGAGGTAAGGTTCAATCAGAGCACCTAGAAGAAATTGGGAACCTCAAGCATCTCAAGACATTATATTTGAAAAACGACAGACACATTATGCAACTTCCACAAAGTATTTTACAGTTAAGACAACTTGAACATCTGATTATTTGGCACGGGGTGAAGTTTCCCTATGGGTTCGGGAATCTAGTGTCGCTGCAACACCTGGAAGTTCTTGATTTGCGGGACTCACCACACACTCTGGCCGAGCTTGGTAATCTTGTTGGATTGCGGGTGCTGTGCGTATGCGGGTTGGAGGCTGGTAATTCCAAGCAGATGAAGATCATCCTGTCTTATCATGTCGACCCTGATTGATAAGTGGGAAAGTTCGGAGAGGGAGGAAAACCATCGTGGCAACTTTGAGGTGTACAAATATTTACCTGTGCTACGTGTTCTTCAACTAAAAATAGCTGTGAAGGGTACTGCTGAAGAACGGCTGGTGATTCTTGCTGATCAGCCCTTTCGCTCTCTAACAGATTTTAGGTTTAAGCACAGAGAAAGATGTTGGCTGGTATTTTCTCAAGGAGTGATGCCAAAGCTTCAATGGCTTGGGTTGTACTTCGAAGAACGGAGAGAGAAGGTGGTGGCTTTGATGTTGGCTTGGAGAACCTGACTTCCCTTAAGAAATTAAGGGTCATAGTTGATTGCTATGGTGCCAGGATCAGTGAGGTGGAGGACGCAGAGGCCAAGTGCAGGCATATGATTGACAAACACCCGAACCATCCAACTCTTCAGCTGTACAGGAAAGATGAAGGATACATAGTGAAGGATGAGAAGGAAAGTGATAGTGAGGCTTCGAAACAGCAAAGGTAAGAAAATCGTCCGCCCAATGACTTGACGAGTAAACTTAATCGTTTGTATCGTGCTTGCTGGCTTATTCGTGCTTTTGCCCATGCTGTCATGCCTGTCGGTCAGTTCGGATACTGACAATGAACGCGACAATAGTAATGAGGCTTCAGAGCGAAGGTAAGCAAATTTGACTCCCTTCATTTTCCTTGTACTATACGCGCTTCTCCCGTTTTCTGTCGTGTGATTGCCTTTCCCCATGCTGTCGTCAAACATGTTGAATTGTTGATCAGTTGTTCGGAATTTCTGGCTCTCGACGATGAAAGCAACAATGGTCGTAGTGAGGCTTCAGAGCAAAGGTAACAACTTTGTCTCCCTTAACTTCCTGTTTATGCACACTCCTTTATTTTTCATTCAGCTTGATATTTCGTTGCTTTTCCTTTTGCAGTCAAGCTTGATAATGGATGGGGCTAGCAGGCTTTTGTTTTATTTCATTTCCAAAATCAAAACTGGTCGTACCTTAAGTGTGTGCCTGCTTCTCTCCGTGAACTTTTCTTCCACCATCAGCACGTTGTTTCCTGTTCCACTTTATTTACTACTACTATTCCATTTTTTAAGCACATTTCACTTCATCTCAATGTTTTGTCCTCTTCCAATTACTTTTTTTTTTCTGGCACGAATCAACTTGATCTTATGATATTAAAAAATTCGATTGAAAAACATTATGTCCCTTGTATCCTTTCAATATCTGTACAAAAAATAAAAGAAAATCCTCTCCTTTGTTATGCATCAAAAATATGTTGTCCGTTATCGTTTAAGCCAAATACTGTTTCTTTCAGATGACAAGAACCAATCACCTCCCCCATTATCCAAGGGCTCCTAGTTATGCTTCAAAACATCTGTCCACTGTTATGATCATATATGCAAAAACAGAAAATTACCCCTTTTCTAAATTAAAAAAAAGAGGTTCTCCTTTGGTGTTCATTAAAAAAAAAGAGGTTCTCCGCTGCTATCATTTATGCAAAAAAAAAAAACTTTCCTGTGATCAGAAAATGATCCCGTCCCCTTTTATCCTTTGAGACCCTTGGAACGAGTCAATCCATTCCCCTGTTCTTTCTATGTCTGAAATATAAAGACCTTTCATTTCCTCTACAAAATTGAAAAACAAGTCTCCTATCTTTTGGTACTCCGGTTTGCATCCTTTGCTGTCCTTTTGAAAAGAGAAACTTATTCGTGTTATGTTGCTCCAACATATCTCTATCCAACAAATCCAGACATGCATGTTCAGCTGACTCCTTGGTCTGCGCAGTAAGTTTGCCACATTCTCTCATACTATTGGTACATTGTTAAAATACCTTTGTGATAATTTTTGCCATCGGTGAAGCTTCTGATCATAAGATAGTTGTCGTTAGTTACCAGTTAGCTTCCTCGCAAAAAAAATGTTAGCAGTTAGCTCTAACTTTTGTTCATTGTGAATGATAAGAAAAGATCTTAATTTAGAAGATATTTATTCATCTGATGTTAATATCAAATTTATTTGTTTCTGTAGTATTCATACTTGTCGCTACAAGTGCGGGATGAAGACCATGATGCTTACACTGGATGGTGACCCTGGCAATATCCTTCTATCTGTGTGCCCCTGAACTTGAGCCTGCAATCAGACCCGGGACTGAATAAAACTCTGTTGACTTGATGAAAGTGTTGTTGCTCAATATGCATGAGACTGCAGTGTAACAATTGAAACTTCTTCACTGAACCCACAATTCAGTCTTTTACTTGTAGCATGACAAATTCACATGATAAATAACGATGTCGGCATGGTTGGACGGATCGGCAACGACTGGACCCTGATGTTGGTGTTGACATGAATGGCAGGTGTATTACGGCTTACGCAGACAAGGTTGCCGATAGCAGAGCAAAAAGGTGTTGACACATACTCTGCTTCGTCCTGACATTATGCGCCTTCTTATCCGCAGAATTTATCAGGGCCCAGTTTGATTCCCGGCGATTGAGGATTTGGGTTCGTCACGCCTTATGTTAGCTTGTCGGGAACAGTTCGCTGCATAGTTATACATTAGATCCCCAGTTGAATAGGAAAATTCTCGCAATGAAAAAGGATTCCTTGAGACATTTATCTTTGCTCATGCGACATAATTTATTGACCGCACACGCATACCAGTTAACTGAAGCTGAACAGAGCCAATTCTTGTGGAGAAATATCAGAATGATTGCATGCTTACCGTAACATGGCTACTTACTTTAAAACCGGAAAACGTGATTGTTTCTAATGGTTCGTGGACACGTTTTCGCCGAGACTAACCATTGTCGGCCAAGAAGACATCTTACCCAAGCAAACCGAGGCCCTCTCAGACAGCGACTTACTCGAAGTGCAGAAACATACTGACGAATTGTTCAGGGAAGAGTAACAGATGAATGTGTAGCGTCGCGTGAGGATTTCCATGCAACCGCTGGGAGTTCATCATCTCAGTCAGTTGTTAGCGTAGCGCTTGCCTTGCACTCCATGTCGTCGGCGAACTGGCATCAACCGGCGACGAGCACTGCACGTGAAGGAGGACCGATTTGCCTCAAACTTGCACGCGCCGTTCGGCCCAACATTGCGAACAGGTTGAAGGTTGCACTGCCTGAGGTTACATCTGAGAAGCAGTCGGCGTTTGTACCAGAGCGTCTGATTACAAATAACATCATTACGGCTTAGGAGTCCATGCACTATATGAAGAAGAACAGAGCGCTTTTAATCTGGACATGCGTAAAGCTCACGACCTGGTTGAATGGGAGTACTTAAAGGCTATTATGATCCGGGTGGGCTTTCATCGACTGTGGGTGGACATGATCATGAGATTGGTAACTACGGTTTCTTAATTTATCTGTTCTTTTTATTGGAGATCGGTTTGAGAATTTTTGTCCATCAAGGGGGATCCGCCAGGTGGATACAACTTCACCCAACTTGATTTTGTTAGCAGCGGAGGGCCTTTCGTGCCTCTTAAAACCGAGAACTCGGTTATCGAACCTCAGTAGGATTAAAGTGACAAACCCGACTCCGAAGGTTAGTCACCTTCTTTTTGCAGGTGATGTTGTTTTTCAAGGCAAATAGGGAGAGTACGGATGTGTTATGGATGCATTAAACATTTATTGCCATGCTTCTGGACAACGGATCAACGTGGAATAATCTTCTATACACTTTGCTAAAGGAGTTCGGGGTTCTGTCTGTGAGGCAGAAATGGACTCGCTGGATGTACAGAGTGAGGCGCTAAGTGAGAAGTATTCAGGCGTGCCTACAGATGTTGGTTCTTCTCACTAATGGTGCCTTTTAAGTATCCAAAAGATAGGGTATGGAAGAAGGTTCATAGATGGCTGGACACATGCCTCGTCAACCGGCGGCAAGAAAGTTCTAATGAAAGCAGTGACGCAGGCTGTGCCAACTTATTCAATGTCATATCTTTTTATGCATAACAAAGGAGCGGATTTTTTTTAATTTTTTATGTACAGATATTGAAAGGATCCAAGGGACATAATGTTTTCATCCGAATTTTGTAATATCACAATATCAAGTTGATTGGTGCCAGGAATAAAATAGTAACTGGAAGAGGAGAAAATATTGAGGTGAAGTGAAATGTGCTTAAAAAATGGAATTGTAGTAGTAAACAAAATGGATCAGGAAAGAAAGAACAAACATGTTGGGTAGCATGAGAAGATATGACAAAACCAAAATATATGGGAGGATTGGGTTTCAGAGAAATTGAGCTTTACAATCTCGCTCTACTAGATCGGCAGGCATGGCTAATATTACAGGATCCAACTTCCAGAGTTCCAGGATATGGAGAGCTATTGTTGGTGGATGGTGGAAATATCCGCAGAATGGGAACGGGCGAGACGACAGAGGCAAGGCGTTATTACTATATCTTCACAAAGAAATTAACAGGACCACCCTCTAGTGTCTTCAACTATTGATGATCTTGTTATTACTATATCAATCTTGCTTAGGCAGAGTACCTAGAAGATGTAATCAGCGCTCTGATTTAGTAAAGTAATCCAGCTGCAATATTTAAGTTTGCGAGGGAATGCGAGGAAGATCAAAACTAAGGTGTTATGTTAAAGTGACAGCGTTGCAACAATACTCCCTCCGTCCCAGAAAAAATGGCGTTCTAGTTTTGTCCTAAGTCAAACAATCTTACCTTTGACCAAATTTGTAGAGAATATTATCAATAATTCTAACACCAAATAGGAATAATATGAAAAATATATTCCAAGATGAATCCAACAATACTAATTTTAAACTATAAATATTAGTATTTTTTCATCAAAGTTTGGACAAACTTTGACTTAAGACAAAACTAGAATGTCTTTTTTTTTTTTGACAGAGGGAGTACATGGTTTAAAAAAAAACTCCTCAAAAGTTTGAAAATACAGATTATGGCCGTCTCCCAGGCCATTCTATTAAAGAAAATAAAAACACAGCCTACGCAACCCCAAAAGGGAGAAAAAACAAAGGTTACAAAGGTACTGGAGCAATTCAGCTCATTGCAGCTCCCAGGTAATCCGTAATCCCTTTGGAGGCACGGACAATAAAGTACACAACACAATTGCTGCCCGACCTACATAAGAGCAGAACTATCTTTTTATTGCACTCATTAAATACTTGGCTCTTGAATCTACATCAATTGTTCACAATTGCTCACCAAAGCTCACCAAAGCTCATTCTGCAGTCGAAAGATTTCTAAGTCAGAGACAAACCTTAAGATCATCTTGTCTTTCAAAGTATTTTTGAAATGCCACCATCACTTCTTCTCTCATCCATTTCTGCCCATTCTGTGCAATTTGTTCTTTGGAATATTGTCCTGGTGCCGGAACAGATCGAGCATATTCTGATGCCATCACTGGCTGAGCATCCGATCTCTCTGGTGAAGATTGCTCAGACATTGCTTGATCCTCAACTATTCCAGCCCTAGCTCGCATAGATATCCCAGCAGAATTGCAAAATTCACAAATGCCTCCAAACTATCAAATGTATGTCTTTGCAGTAATCCTCAATTTCGCGTACCTTCTGTGACCTAATAAATTATGAACATAAAGTAAACCAAACTTTTAAAATAAACGCAGCACCAGCAAACTGGCACTAAAACTACAGATGGAAGAGCTTCATTTATTCTTAGCCATATAGTGGAGTAATAGAATTGGAGGCACAGAATTCTCAAGGGAAAAAAGAACCAAAAATCACTACTACAATTTGAAATATTCCAAAGACAGTAGTTATCATGTATGTATCATGAAATATGCTAGGGAGGCGCTAGCAACAATAGCAACACTGTGATGATGGTCACTGCTGCTCAACGTTGATAGGAAGCACCACAACACTAGGTTGGAAGCAAACCAATGCTGTCAAGCAACATCTAGTAACAGAATTGGATGCATGATCATACACTTCGTTGAAATAGGTGGATATGCTTACCAGGATGATAGAGTATCCTCAGAAACTGATGGTGCCATAATTGTAGTATCAAGTAGATCACTTCCCACGTCACTAGCATACACCACAACGATATATAGATTAGAACAATTTAAGCACGCAAAGTCGATCAAAATTTATACAAATCTTCTTGCAGAAATAATTTTGACTCTAACAGTTCTTAAACAGAAAGTACTTATTAGTAAACTGAGTGTGACTGAGGCCTAACAGTGATTCGATGGTCAGCATAGACAGTTAAAAATGTCTTTTTGAATATAAATCAGTAGTAAACTGTAATTAGTTTTGATAAACATGCTACTAGAAAGAACATAGGAGAAATGAATTGTGAACAAGCTTTCTCAGTTGCAGGTAATAGGATTATTAGTGAAGATAGTGGTTGTGGTGACAGGGGACTATACAGTAGAGAAGGAAAGGACTTTAGTACCAGAATGAAGATTCCTCTACTAGGTCTAGGGCAAGTCACAGTTAGGATCAGCACCACCATGCATGCTAACAATTAAGGCGAATGAATCATCGGTGGCTGGTTTGGGCAATTGAGGGTTCTCCTTGTTTCTTTCCCTCGACTCAATTATTACTCATTCGACAAAAGCTTCATCGGTTGGGTTGGTTGCTGAAGTCAGACTAAATTTAATAGGATGGCTAGAACAAGATTTACTAGAATAGCCATACAAATTTTTGCACACTTGACTTGGAATTCTAACTCCTGCATTGTTATTTTAGAGAAGTCAAACACAGATCACGGGTTAGAATTCCAACTTGTAAGTCAGCAGTTTAAATTCATAAAGACAATCAACAATTATTCCAATGGCATTTCGTCCTAGATTAAAGAAAAGGTTAACAAAAGGTTGCTAGTTATTTGGAAAAACCAGGAAGGAAACTAGAGGCAAGAGCTCCCCAGAAAATTACTTGAAGCCCTGAAAGTGCTAAACAACAATCACCGCATGATCCCATTCTCAATTTACCTCTCAAAGCAGTAACCATCAAAAGAAAATGAGTGGATAAGTGGTCTGAGACAATTTGCTGGTCCATCTAGAAAGCTGGGAATGGTTCCATCAAGCTTCAGCAGAATAAATGAGCAGCAAATTGTAATTGCAAATTTGCAATGTATTTTTGAAGTTTCTTCTAATCATCAAAGTATTTAATGTGATAATCACATAACTGTTGCCACTGCTCATGAGAGAAAGGAAAATACTTTTCAGCTGGAAGGATGATGGTGAAGACTTAAATTGCCTTAGATCAGCAATGATGGGCTGTAGCAGAAGGGGACAAAGCTACTAGACGGACCTCAAGTCCGAGTCCAAGAGTTAAGGATTGAAGAGAGAGATCATGTAGTAAATGGCTAAATGCCATGGTAAGTGCTCTCTGCTTCTGCTGCATCAGGTCTGATAAGAAGATGAAGTATGTTGACTATTTAAGTATCAAGATGGAGTATAATTTACAAATATTCTAATAGAATGATAGCATTTTGGACATAATATGAGAAAGTCCAATGCAGGGAATAGCCAAAAGGAATACATAATAATTGCTTTTGATGGAAAGTTGTACACATACATTGACCAAAATGAAAACGGATAAATCGATGAGAAATGACACTTACGGTGATACGATTGGAGGCTTTGATTGTTCTGGATTACCCCGCGATCGTCTTGGGCGATCTGAATACATAGCACTCTGCCGAATACGGGGTGCAGTTGCAGGTTTTGCATTTCTTAGTTTCCTCCCACTAAGACTGCAAAATGATGTAAAGGTAAATTTTAGTATCATACATATATTATCTTGTTCTAATCTGTTTTCACAGTAGGCAAGAGATACACTTGGATGGGGCAATGAAAGCTTTGCTGGAAACAAATTAATGTGAAGAAAAATAAAACAATAAAGAGCACGCAAAGTCAAAAATCATGGGCTCGAATTGGGGCAAATGGATAGAAAATATGAACCATTTACACTCTCGATGGAGTTACAGAGCATTGGACCCGTTAGGGGGGCAGGAAAGAGCAGCGCTTCCATGGCTTAAATCAGGGCAAACAGACAGAAGATATGCGCCATCTACACTTGGATAAGCATTGCATTTGGGCAACATGAATGACATTGGGTGTAATTTATAACAACAAGCAGACAACCATTCGAAAGAAAGAAACAATAATAGTCATACCTATATGTTGAATCAAGCGCAGGGGCTGAGTCATTTATCATCAGCCTCTTGAACTTTGATGCGTCAGAAACTGTAGGCCCAATGTCGTTGCTGCTCACATTGCAGTCCTCATCAACCCTGATCAGAACATGTAGTTTGTTGAGTATTTAAGTATGAAGATGGAGGCACAATTTATAAATATTCTAATATTAGTCTAGGGGGGCGTTCGGATGAGGGCTCTAAAGAGCCCTCTAAAGTTCTACCCTCTAAAGTAAAAAGAATCTTCCTATTTAGGGGTACTAAATAAAATTTAATTGCAAAACCTTTTTGCAGACGGGCGTTATTTTTCGAGACGAATCTAACGAGCCTAATTAATCAATGTTTTGACACAGTGATGCTACAGTAACCATCGTCTAATCGCCGCTTAATTACCCTCATTGCGTTCGTCTCGCGAAATAGAGGGGGGGTCCTGGACTTAGTTTTGTGATTTGACTTTGTTTAGTACACATAAATCGTGCCGGAAGTATTGATGTGACATCTACAGTGCATAATAGCCCTCTATTTTTGCATCCAAACGCAGCCTAGGATATTTGGACATAATATAAGAAGGCCAGTGCAAGCAATAGCCAAAAGGAATACAGTATAATTTTTAAAATGGAAAGTGGTACACACACATTGACCAAAATGAAAATGGATAATCAGTAAGAAATGACACTTACGGTGAGACAGTTGGAAGCTGTGCTCGTTCTGGATTACCTCGGGATCGCCTTGGGCGATCTGAATACAGAGCACTCTGCCTAAGACGAGGTGCAGTTGTAGATTTTTCATTTCTTTGTTTCCTCACACTACGACTGCAAAAAGATGTAAAGGTAAGTTCTAGCGAAAAGATGTAAAGATAAACTTTTCTCTTGTCATTGTCAAATGGGAACACATTAGTTTGGATGGGGTGACAAAACCTTTGCTGGCAACAAGTTAATGTGAAGAAACAAAAACAGAGATTGCGCAATGATGGGCAGGAAGACATTATAAAATCCTTCGCAGCCAGGTCAGAAGAACATACATTACATGGAGCACCGGTTCATCTCTCTCTCGGTGTCAAATATTTGTGGAGGCTGAAAAAGAAAAATCGAATTTTTGGAGGGTGGACGCTTAAACAGTTATTAAACTGCCCCCCAAAAAATGTTTCATTTTCTGCGTATTCCCCCCAATCGCACTCCCATGTCTGCAACTAAACTTACTATTTATAGCAGAAATTAGCTCCTAAATCACCCACCAAAAGCCTAGAGGAAAGAGGGCGGGCGGCGGAGTCACTCACCCAATCCCATGGGAGGAGGATGTTCGAGAGGTGATTGCAGATCTCCGCGTACTCTCTTGTTCGCGGAGCCTACTCTCTTGTTTGCAGATTGCCACTTAGCGCGGAAGCCTGGGATCACCATGAACATGAAGTACTCATGGCCATCGATACTAAGAGGGACGAGTTTGGAGTTGGAATCGAGTAGAGGATAGGTTGATTCGATTGGGGAAATTTGGCATCTAGGGTTCCTTCCCTCCTCCCCAATTCGCTTGAACAATGGGTTCGTCTTTCCTTCTCACAAATCAAGGTGGTTTGGGGTTTCGCGTGTTGTGTACAATGTGTAGATACACACACTACGCAGTAGCTACGGAAGCTAAGACTAGTGATGCACTGATGTTGTATGCTGTATTGTTATGTAGGTTCTATATGTTATTGGCACAATGGTGAGAGATTATAAAACTTTTAATCGCAGATTCAAAATAGTCATGAATATTTTTTGTTTCTCTTCCTTAAATTTGAAACAAGAGCAAGCCAGCAAAATAGAGTCCGTAGACCAAGAATGATACACCCGAAATGGCGAAATAGCTTAAGGGCCGTTCGTACATTTAACTTTTCATTTTACCATTTTTTATGATTTTTTGTATTAGACAATGTTAGAACCACTTTATTTTGATAAATGTTAAAATTAATATTCGTGGAAAGATGGGTTATGTCAAAGTATCTGGCAGGCTCACCTCCCAAATATGGAAAAAAAAGAACTCATGTAAAACAAAAAAGAACTTGCGAGCATGGATATCGTACCGCTCGGCTGCTGCGTTAAAAAAAACTCGACCTGCCGGGGGAAGACCGCCCCCGACGGCATTTGCTAAGGAGAACAACCTCTCACGCAGGCCGAGAAAACCCCCGAACCCCCTCCCCGATCCTACACAGGGACTCAGCTGGCCGTTGTGAGCTCCGGCGCGAGTCTTTACCATGTGCTTTGACCGGGGAAGGCGAGGGGATTTTTTGCACTGTGCGTGCTACAGTACCGCGCCCGCTACAGTACAGAGCACTGTGCATGCTACAGTAGCTGCGCCCAGCTACAGTGCCGCGTGCGGCAGCCGGGAGTCGAACTCCCGACCGGGCGGCAGCCACTCGGGCGCCTTGCCATCGGGCCACAGGCCCGTCCGCGGCTGCTGCGTTAACAAGTGGATGATTCGGCGACGGATAATCCTCCAATCCTGGCGAACCGTGCTCGGCGCTTCTGGAGTCGCGTCGTGCCATAGCACCGCCGCAGATTGTCGTCGTCGGCTGCTTGTTAGCAAGGCAGACTTCAACTGGATTCAAGAGGCGTTGCCGCGATGCACACGCAAATCAGAGTCGTAGACTCGTAGTCGATCGGATCCACGTATATTTGTCTGACTCAGAACTGGATCGGATGCAGTTAATCGATCGGTTTCCAGGTCCACGCCGTCTTATTTATTCCCGAGATATTGCTATCGATTTTTAAAAATGAAAAAGAGATACTGCAATCAAGCTAGCTGCTGTCATTCGCCGGCCTCCAGATGCACCTTACAATATCAGCACAGCGATCAGCCGCCCAGATTTCTAACGGCAATGATTTTAGTATAGTGCCATAAATCAGAAACAAGGAGATCAAAAAGTAAATGACATTTAAAAAATTATATGTTCGTTGAGAGTTACCGAATTGCAACGTGACAAACGGGCTGAATGCAGCAGTGGACGTTGCAACGCCTAAACCCTGCATAGACTGCAAGTAGTGCAAGTTGACAGAAGATCTGCAAAAAAAAAAAAAAAAAAAATTAGCATACCATGTTCATTGTTCTGGTAGTACGATCTCACTACCGGAATCGCCTGATTTGCCGTGTGCCCCAAGCACACGGCAACACACCCAATACACACGGCAAATGCTTTGCCGTGTGTAACACTCGGCAACGCGCACACGGGGAGGGGGGATACGGCACAGGCCCTCTTTGCCGTGTGCTTTCTGTCGGGCACACGGCAAATCGTTTGCCGTGTGCCTAATGTCGACACTCGGCAACAAAAAGTGAACGGACGTCGACGGCCGTTTGACGTGACGGAGCCAAACTTTGCCGAGTGTCAAGTAGAACACTCGGCAACTCTTTGCCGTGTGTCCTCCGTGTCAGCCCACGGCAAATGGTACAAGCTTGCCGAGTGCCCTTGTTGCCGACACACGGCAAATGGTGCCAGCTTTGCCGAGTGCTGTGGTCTTTACACACGGCAAAGCTTGCACCCTTTACCGAGTGTGGTGGTAATCACACTCGGCAAAGTTCCCTTCGAGTACCAGATTTTCCCTTGCTTTGCCGAGTGTCATGGTAATAACACTCGGCAAAGCATATTTCCAGAACCATTTTAAATGGTTTTTCCCACCATTTCTTTTCACAAACACACAGGCAGTTAATATATATAACAATAAACATCCAATTCACATCCACATCCACATCCAAATCCTCCAATAGTCCACAAATGCTCAAATATTCCACAATTCCACAAATATAGCAACAAATAGTCCATAAGAAGTCCACATACACCACATAATTGTTCACAAGTCCACAAATACATTACAAGTTTGTTCACTACCACAAATAGTCGCAAATAAGATACATATCACTGAGGGGGGAATGGGGGTGGGGGTGGGGGTGGGGGTGGGGGTGGGAAAAGATTGCGCGCTGCAGATAGATCAACGTCTTGAACCGCGGCATTCGACCCCGCGGATGGAGATAGATGCTGCACAAAGAAAGGCATATAACATTTGTGATAGAACATGTATAGCAATACTCTAAGTTTTCTAAGTCTCTAAGTTTTGTAAATCTCTAAGTTTTCTAAGTCTCTAAGTTTGTCTAAGGTTGTCAAGAGACTCACCGGAGAAATCAAAGGACGAGGAGCCCAGGGCATCTGTGCCGGCACAGTGTGACCCATCGCCACAAACTGACTCTGAAAGTAGGTCCACATGTCCGTCATCTGCTGGTTCACCTGCTGGACCACCTGCTGTTGCTGCGCCATATTCGCCTCGAGCTGCTCCCGTCTGGTCCTCTCTTCCTCAAGCTGGGCCTGCAATATTAAATCAAATGTTACACTCGAGTGCATGCATCTCAATGTTACAAATGAACGATGGATGAATAAAACAGTAATTACCTAGAGGTTAGCGGTGGGACGTTGGCGTATGCTCGAGCCACCGGTACCGGTCCGTGCTCGAATCTGGGAGAGCGTGGGGGTACTGGCCGTGTCGAGCATGCTGTCACCGAGATAGTACCGGCCATGCTTCTTGCCTCCTCCCGCCCTCATGACAACTTCGCCATCGAGGTCGTGTGACCTCGGATCGAAGTCCGGCCCATGGACCTCCTTTGCCACCTCTGAGTATGAACTCAAGCTGCTATGGACGCTCGGATTGCTGTACGCCTCGGGCCCGTCCTCCGGGTTGAACTGGATGTCCGCCGTCGCCTTGCCCTTGTAGGCCAAAGCGTAAGCCTCGAAGGTGTTGACAGGCTGGCCACCATGAGACGCCGACTGACAAAAAAGAGATGATTAGAAATTATGCATTATAGAGAGTTCGAACAAAAAAAATAATTTGACATACATATCTGGCCGAATACTCGCTGAGGCTAAGGCTGCCCTGATGGTGCGCTGGACCTCGCATCATCAATCGACGCTGTCGGCAAGCGTTGTGCGTCTCCTCCCATTCCTCGGCGCACCACTTGTTCACCAATTTCGTCCAGCACCGGGGATGCGGTGCCATCCACCACGGAATCGCCTGCACATCATCAATCATATGACATGTAACAAGATCAAATTAAACATACGTAATATCATTGAAGCTTGTTCTATATTTACCGCCATGTATTCTTCCTTTGTCAACCTCATGTTGACTGCAAGCTTCTTCTTGACCCTCACGTTCCTGGCAGCGTTCAAGTCAACGATGCTCTGGGCGCGCGACTCGTACAGCATGTCCTTCACAAGTTTTTGACACGCTTTACGTGCCACCTGAGTCGCCAAGGCCTCATATCCAGGCTCACATCTGTAGAAATCCTACATACATACACGATGTAGCCAATCATTATTTAAAAAATAATCAATAAATGCGATGTGTTGAGCAATGTGCTAAGGAAGATTTACCCACATCTCATTGATCACCCGCTCCTACCTGTTGCTGAACACCCTGTTTTGTTGATCCGGCATGTCGGAAACGTAGAAGTAGTGGTCAAAAGTGGTGGCCATCTCTACTCTTTCGTCCCCAATGAGGACCTCACCGGGGAAGTACAGCCTCAACAAAATACCAAGGATGCCGTTCACCTTGCGTTTGTGACAACCCGGAGCGACTATGTCCCAGGACCTGCAGAAATAATTAAGATAAATTGTTAGTATCAATTAAAGTTTAAAACATATGATATGAAAGGGTATTGATATCATGTAAAGTAACTTACCTGGGAGGTATAGGGCGAACTAACGGACGACGGTCCTCTGCTATCGGTCGCTTCGGGAGGCTCGAGGGACCTCTCAACCAGACAGCCGAGACAGCTGAGGTCGCCGCGACCTCCGCCTTCTCGTCCCCGCACTGCTCCTCCTCCTCCTCAGACGACTCACCAGACGACTCCTCGCCTCTCTGCTGCTGAAGCGCCTGCTCCTCCGCCTCCTCAGACGAATCCTCGCCTCTCTGCTGCTGAGGCGCCTGCTGCTCCTCCTCCTCAGACGACTCCTCGCCTCTCTGCTGCTGGTGCTGCTGCTCCTCCTCAGACGAAGCCAGAGGGGACGGTGACCTCGCCACACCTCTCCCTCGACCTCTCCCTCCACCTCTCCCTCCACCTCTCCCTCCACTCCCTCCATCTCTCCCTCCACCTCTCACTCCACCTCTCCGCTGACTACCCTCGGCCTCATCTCGTCCTTTTCTTGGGTAAAACTGGGACAAAGACTTCTTCACAACACCGCTCTTGCCGCCCACCATCGTTCTCCAATCACCTGCAATTAAAACAAGTCAACCAATTAGCATATTTTAAAAGAGATAACATAGTATTATAAATACAAAAACAGAAATCGAAATAACATAAACACAGTAATCTAATTAGTACGGATCATACATGTATTAAAAATAATCATCGTCGTCAAGGATAACTGGATCATTAGTCTCATCATCAATATCGTGCATGTCGACATAATCATGGGCGTCATGGTCCGAAGGAATAATGTCCTCATCACAGTTCAGATGTAATCGCTCAAGTAACAGTACGTCCTTCGCATTATCAACCTCATCTCCGGCGTCTTCATTGTCTACTTCCATTCCAAACACTTCGGATAAGTCTATCTCAAAACTCCCTTCTAGCTCATTGTCTTGAAAGAAGTCATCTCCATCATATGTGTTTGGGTCTATGGTATAATCGGCATCGTTTTGGACAGGTAGTTTACCGTGTGGCGAAACCTTGTACACAACATCCCAACCTTGGAGACGTTTGTCGGTTTGGCACGGGTATTTGAGAGATAATACACTTGCTTTGCCTGATTGCCCACGATATAGACATCGTCTCCCGGTAAGACGGTTGACAGTTGAATTTCGACTAGCCCGAGATTAGGAGTCCGTCTCACTACTTCTGGGTCAAACCAGTGGCATTTGAAAATGACAGGATTCAGAGGCTTGCAGCCAGCAAACGAGATTTCGTATATCTGTTCAACTATTCCGTAAAATACTCGACGCCATCGTTGGTTTCAGACACACGGCAAATGTCATTTTTGCCGTGTGTTATGGCTTTGCCGGGTGCTTTGTTTTTGGCACTCGGTAAATGAGCTTGTTGCCGAGTGCCCGAAATAAAGCACACGGCAAATGTTTGGACACTCGGAAAAAATGCGATTTCCGGTAGTGTCTTAACATCATAAACTGTATTTTCTATAATCGCTTGTTTATTTGAAGAGCTGTTTTACAATGGTTGGAAGGTTCCACCCGGTACCATCCGGTACTTTTTGGCTAATTAATTGTAGCCGTTGATTTGGCTTAGTATTTGGTTTAGTATTTGGTTTTTTAGAAAAAGTAATGAAAGGATATTATGGTAAATCTACTCAGCGAAACAACTGAACTGACTCCAGCTGGCAGAAACTCGGCAACCACCACGCCGGCAGCCCCGCGCGCGGCCACCCCGGCTCTGGCCGCGCCCGCCGCCAATCCCACCCCTCGCCCGCGCCGCGTCGACGCCGCCGCCAATCCCGCCCCGGTCTGCCCTCGCCCGCGCCGCGTCAATCCCGGCCCGCTCAGCCCTCGCCCGCGCCGCGTCGACGGCGCCGCCGCCAATCCCGGCCCGCTCTGCCCTCGCCCGCGCCGCGTCGACGCCGCCGGCAATCCCGCCCCGCTCTGCCCTCGCCCGCGCCGCGTCGACGCCGCCGGCAATCCCGCCCCGCTCTGCCGTCGCCCGCGCTGCGTCGACGACGCCACGTCCTTCTGCGCCGCCGCCCAATCCGGCTTCCGTTGTCCTCACCAGCCCGCCGCCGCCTCCATCACGCCGCCGCCTCGATCCGGCCGCGGCCTCTTCCATCCCGCCGCCTCCTCGTCCATTGGAACAAACAGATACACATTGTCAGGTGAGACTTCATTTTGAACAAAACAGTAAGGCAAATGTTGAGGTGATAGTGTTTGAATTTTGTTGGCCGATGCACCTAGTTGTATGCTAGAAGTATAAAACACTGATGAAATAATTGCCAGATGTGATTCATATTACTAATGAAACTTTGGATCATGGTTTCTAGGCAGCATGTACACTGTTCTTTTTGAACTTAACTGATACTGCTCTCTCACACATTGGAATTTTAAGAGTTAAGGCTGCGATTGAGATCGCTTAAGTGTTTTGCACTTGGTTGCTGCAGCAGCTGCTGCAAAAAGCTTAAGTGATCACACCCATAATATGGATATTAGACGTGTAACAGCCAGAAGGGATTGTAGTTATTTTGTTGTTTCCCAGTATCTGTGTCAGCAGGTAAATTGTAGTTATTTTGTTGTTTCCTCTTATTTGAAAAGTATTTATACTACTAGTGGCCCTCTGGTTGCCCCCTTGATCGCGTTTCCCTCGTGACTGAAAATAGCCCAAAAATTCTATTGATCTTATTAGATGGTATAATATTAATATCTTTTATTCTTCTTTTGTTGAAGCAACAATTCAGTTACACCTTGAGGCCGCCGGTCTGCTCCTCCTGCACCGACAGCCGCTTCTCATGGAGATAGCGAGCGACCCCGTCGTCCTCCGGCACGCGCACCTTGATCTGCTTCGGCGCCGGCAGGGCAGCGCCATCACGCTAGGGTTTGGAGGGTCGGGATGGAGGGGAATGCTTGGCCGGATTTGTGTTGGGGATGTGGGCGTGTGCAGGTAGAGGAAGACGAAGCCGTTCGCTGAACGATTTCGATTTAGAAGGGATAGAAAGAGACGATGCTGAGGAAGACGGTGACAACTCGTATACGTATAAAAATACTCAAGTTTTAAAATGACTTTTTTACCCTTTTCTGTAATATATAAAAAAATTATTTACTAGTACCATCTGGTACCTCTCCTTTAGGTACCTCCTGGTACCGGCACCCTTACCACCCTTGGATCTTCGGCATTCAACGGCTCTCCTTTTTTCCAACCATTGTAAAACTTCTCTTATTTGAAATGATGACATTGTGAATATTCAGCTGGACGGGCGACGCGTAGTGCATGGACACCCAGTAGGACGTGAGCACGAAGAGTAAGTAGCCGCAGAAGAGGAAGAAGCCGGTGAGGGAGACGGATACGAGCGACATGCCGGCGATGTAGTCGGGGGCGAAGGAGCTGACGAAGAGCACGAAGGAGATGGACGTGAGCACCACCGCCCACACGACGAGCACGAACGCCGCGAAGGCGCCTGGCGACGCGCCGAGGCCCACGAGGAAGTAGACGCATGCAGAGTAGAGCAGCGCCACTGCGAGGAGGTACGGGAGGAACACGAGCGTGGCGGCCGCCGCATGCGACGACAGCCGGTACAGCCCCGACGTCTCCGGCAGCACGATGGGCCGCTCCGTGACGAACGTCGGCAGCATTTCGGTCGTGGAGGTGAGGAGGAAGGTGAGCGTGAAGGCGAAGAGCAAGGCCGTCTCTGAGTTTTTTAGGCCCCGGCACGAAATGAAAAATGAGGCCCTAAAATATACAAAAATATTAATGCGAAAAGAATGAAAGTAGTGCTCTACAAACAAACTGGCCTGCAGTGTGTTACCATGATTAAAAAAATGAAAAGACATGGAGCCATATAGCCGCCGATACTAGATAAAGAAAAATGAAAAGGACATGCCTGCCTGCCTGCCTGCTTGAGGGCTTCACGCGTGAACCAACGCTGCCTCCTGCTTGCTATTCCTATTCGGATTGTGACCACAACGTCGCACTCACGCTCGTCCGTCGTTGAGGCCGCGCTGCCGGCGAATCGCATCCCTGATCCAATTGGGAAAAGCAAACGGCAGCGCTAATGGCAATGCTATTTTGGGCTGGAGCGAAGGAGAACGGCGGCGTGGCTTCTGGAGTTCTGGTGGAAGCCATCCAACAATCGATCGATCACCTAACAACGAAGGCGAAGCAGGCTGCGGTCTCCGTCCATCCAACGCAACGCTTGCCTACTTGTCTGATGGGCTGTGCTGGGCCGCCTTGCTCGATGTGACTTCAGAATTTAGGGGCCCTGTTCCGTCGGCCACCCTGCCCATGTCCCAAGACGGGCCTACGAAGAGGCCCAGGCGCTTGTGCGCGCCCGCCTCGTCGTCGCCGACGTAGATGTAGATGGTGCCCAGCAGCGTGCCCACCAGCACGGCTTCCAGCTGAATTACTAGAATTTTTGCGCGGCGTTGCCGCGCCAACTGTGTTATTAATTTTGCTACTGGCTGTTGTGTGACCCTCATTTTACGGCAGCTGAGATTTGCTATTCAAAAGACTTTCATAAGTAGCAGACTATGTTTGGACATACTCCATCGATAGTAGATTATTTGAGTGACATCAGTTAAGATTAGAATGTTCACCCAGAGTTTACATAGACTGCATCTAACGAAATAGCATCAGGATGTTCATCCAGAGTTTACAAAATATTGCATATTTATTGACAACTCTATTCCTTATCTAAAAGAGTTGTGATAAATCTGTCCAAAATAAGGATGGCCCTATCATCATTTCCCAAAATAAGAACGGCTCTATCATCATTTCCGCCTCAACACTCATATCAAGTAGTGGAGTAGTGCTTAGAAATAACCTGTACAAATAAAAAGTGGATCAGAAATCAACAGTAAATAAATTTGTATACATTGATAAAGTAGAAAAGGAAGAGAACACACATGGTCTTTTTACTGTTTTTGCTTCTTGGCCATTGGCAGATCTTGGCTGTCAGGAAATGGCCTTTTAGTCATTGAGGTATTATGTTTGGTGTCATCGCTGCACAAAACCATGTAAGTCATAGATTATTTGGAACTTATAATCACAGAACCTTTTTGTAATTGCTTCATGTTTCTAAACTAAGCCTGTATTTTTTACTTGTTGTTTAAACCGAAATTTGATATGTATATGATATGAAATTGTGATACTTACTCCTGATTTTCAGTATCCATCAGATCCAGCTCGGTGTCATCTTGAATGCAACTTCTTGACGTATCCTGCAATATATATTGTATATTACAAATGTCTTGTATATTACAAAATTTAGTGTTATGATGAAAGTGCAGTGCAAAGTTCAGTTTGTCAGATGTAGTGTTGTGAAGTACACATATTTAGATGAATGCTACTAAGCCCAGATCAATTATCTATCAGCTAAACTGAGCTTTATTCAGAGATATTTCCACCATTACAGCTTCCATGTGCTCATAAGTACTTTTTGTTAGCGTCAGCTGAAAGACAAATATTTTGCTAATGGGACATTAGGCAGAAACAGGGTCACACCCTGATCAGAGTTATGTGAAAAAGTGTTGTCTCCATCCATGTGAAAATGGTAAGAGTGTTCATCTGTGGTTGCCTGTGTAGTGTAGCTGTGCGAAGTGGACTGAAAAAATTTGTGCTGTCTCCATCCATTGCAAAAATCTAGCTTTCTTGCTAATCAGGGATATAGTACAGTAAAACCGTGTTAGTTGCATCATATACAACGGTTAGGAAAAAAATCCTAAATTGATAAAATATAAGGTCAATAACTGATTAGCAAAAGCAAAAGCTTGCAGAAAGAAAATAGCTCTGCTCCCTATGTTTGTTTTTTGATGTGCAGGACTGTGAATGCATAGTTTTTGATGGAGGACTATCTAGCTTTCTAATGCTGAAAGAAAATAGCTCTGCTCTCTAATCTGTTATCTCATCTATTTTCACACTGACATACAATGTGCACTTTTGTGCCTTAGGTCTGAATGACGGCATAAACTATAAAGTATATAGCTTAAATCTATTTAAACTAATGTCGATTCTAGCAGTGTCAAAGAGTAGTAGAGGCATAAAGCTGCACATTGTATGGCTGGACATGTCCTAGTTCAAAGTACATGTCGCTAGCTACCCTGGGATTACACGCATGTGATGCATCCTACAGTAGGGAGATTAGAGATAGTTTATTGGGTTAATTACACTGCCCACGGCCGCACGGCCGCCATGCGTGCCCGCTATCCCCATCCCATGCACCAGTATTGAATCAAATCAGGGAACGATTGCGAAGGTCACGGCGATGGGATTCAGTTACCAAAGATTAAAGAAAAATAAAACTCAAAGTTTTCGATTCATGAAAGAAAACAGTAAAAAGAATGCGGATTGAAAATCTCATACCTTGCTTACAGCGTTTTCAGATCAGGTCAAAGATTTTGTGTTTTTTTTCTCTCTTTAGTCTCGATCTTGTCTGGGGGACCAGCAGCTTTATAACGGTGGGGAAAAATTCCAGATTTCTTCCTTCATCAGTGGAAAAGTCTGGAGCCTTTGAGAATTACTGCTGTAACTCGTTGTGGGCCAGGCGGTGAACAGGAGAAGAAAGTTTTGTGCCACCGCTTCCATGAATCACGGGTGGTGGAAGGATCAGGAATTTATTTTTTCCATCGCGAAGGGTCTAGAAGAAAATTTTCTGAAAGAAGTGGAAGACATGGAAATAATTCACAGTTTCTAGAAGGGGCTAGATGTCATTTCTGAGGAGCAAATCGAACGGACCACCTTTATCAGGAGATGGATCCAACGATTGAGAAAACTTGAATGACGTGGCATGGCCTTTTTGCGAGAAAACGCACGCGTTTTAGAAGTATAAGAGATTGTTGACTCCACTTTTTACCGTGATGCTAACGATTCAGGACCAAAACCATAAGTTGATTTTCATCTCAAAACGACACTTGTAATGTTGGTCATAAGGTTTAAGATAGTTCTAACAGATGTTATCATCCTTGTTGTAAATATCTTTTTGAGACTTCGACATGTATGCGACGTCGCATTGTCAAGGGGTGCTTATTTGAGACTTTTCTTGGGCACCTTGCCCATCTACTTTACACATTTATTTTGTATGATATGATTTGAGTATTTACTTGGTATTTCCGAGCCATCAATACTCAAAACTAATTTGTGCAGGTTTGTTATCTAATTTTACGATGTATTTTTCCCTAGGCCTAGATGGAAACAATATATTTCCTCCAATGCAAAGAGCTAAATTGTACTAAGCTTGGAATTACTATCAGCTTGTTCGCTGCTACTACTTATCAGCTGCTACAGTATTCGCAGTTATTTCTTCAGCAGCCGCTACAGTGTTCACAGTTATTTCTTCCGCAGCCGCTACAGTAAAACAGCCTGCCGAACAGGCCGTCTATTTTTGTGCACTGGAATGATTGTAAGTAAATAATTATGGCACATTATACTACGCATATTATGTCAAGAATGTAAAATTCCAATGATACAGGGGCCCAGCCTTTATATATACCATTTATATACTAGCTGGGGCCCCGGGCGTTGCCCCGGGCTCCTAAATTCTACAAATTGGTTTTTAGAAATAATCACATTAATTCCCTCGCAGAAAAAAGGAAATAATCACATTAAAACAAAACGGTATGACAACACTTTGACTAATGACATTTAAACATAGAGAACTGTAGATAATGCTAACTTTATGTTTCCATGATGTGCAAGGTTTCAATGAACACGGTTATTAAAAATACTAAATTTCGTATACGTATGTAGTGGCAACACATTTGGTCAGAGATATTATAAATAGGTAATGGCACAGCTGATTAGCAGAGAAGCTAAAATGCTGAACATAGGAACTCCAAACCCAATAAGTTCAAAAGAATGTACAAAATAGTTTGATATTAAGCAGTTCACATCCACAGATAGAGTTACAACATTGATTTAGTCTAAAATATTATAAGTCAGGGCTTCATAACCACATACTAAGCAACTATGTCATGTCTGTGTTACTGATTCCAATAAAATCCCAAACCTTGTGTTTCAGAGCATCTCCAGCAGAGTTGCTAAAAACGAATTGGTAAAACTGAGTTTAGGTACAGGAGAGAGAAGATTTGGCAATCCATTTTGTTTTTGTCTCCAGCAGTATACCTAAAACTAGAGACCTAAAAAGCTTCCTGTAAATAGCACTAACATCTAGGGGGTTCTCTTCAAAAATGTCAAGACACAGAAAAACTACAGAAAATTACAAATTTCCACGAGGACATTTTTGCAAAACCTCTAGCCATGGCGAAATCCCCTTGCCGACATCGTCGATCTCCGGCCAATCACCCCCGCCGCGCGGTCGCCGCCCCATCCCCGGCCTTCGCATCGAGCGCCGGCCCCAACTCCACCACCCTTCGCCTCGAATCGAAGAGCCGCCACCCCTCGAGCTCCCTCCGTCCCTCGGTGCGGCATGCGGCCATGAGCTTGGGCCGAGCTTCTCCTTGCCATGGCGCGGCTACAGCTTGTCGTGGTTGTATCCTCGTCAGGACCGTGCGCACGGGATTTTGTGGCGCCGTTGTTGCGCTCTCCGCCGTGGCGCGGCCTCGCCAGCGTGCTGACCCGGGCGAGCTCGCCAAGGCGGCAGGGGAGGCAAGGCATCGTCGCCGGAGTTGGAGGGGATCCGCGGAGGGGGCCCAGGAAAGGGGGATGGGGAGAGGAAGCGTGGAAGGCGTCTGGGATAGCATGCTGGTGGACGGCGGCGAGATCCCGCGACGGCGCGACGGGATCCCATGGCGCGGGCGACGATGGAAATGTCCGTGCGCTGGCAGTTGGTTGTTCGCGCCAGAGCATCGGAAGATATAGCAATCCAGTGTTGGATTGCCATATTTGAGTCTAGGAGAGAGAATTTTAAGCTATAGCCTAAAAATTTTAGGTATAGCAATCCATATAGGTATTCTGCTGGAGCAGTTTTTGAGTAGTTTTTAGGCTTTTTGGCAGTTTTTAGGTACAGCAATCCAGTTTGGCAATGCTGCTGGAGATGCTCAGGTTCCAATTCTTTCCACCAATGGTGAATACCTCTAACAGGGCCATGCCTCTCTTCTTTTTCCCCCATCAAACACACTCTTGAACTGTGGACAGCAAGGAGAATGTTTAACATAGCTGAAAGAAAAGTGTTCGAGACGCCTACAACTATGTTTGAGCACCAGCACATACTTGGCTATTGATGGCTTCGTCAGTGAGAGTCTCATATCATCTGTATTTCCCTGTATTTCCCAGTCTGATACACAAACAAAGTTATAAACATTTGCAAGAAAGAGGAAAATAGAACCTGAAATATAAGCAGATTAGAAAAGGAGTAGTACAGTAAAGATACTACAATTCCAATCCAAGGTGCATAAAATAGAGGTCAGGCTTTGTATTCATCGCTGTAAATGTAAAAAAAATGTAAATTAATGAGAATGATTAAAAACATTGGAAATCTGGTTGTGTATAACTATGACTTGAATACAGAAAAGGTTTTGATTCAATATGCTTGCTAAATTTAAAGACAATGGTGTCAAAATGGAACCTGGAAATGAAGAATCAGGAAAAGAAAAGAAGAGAGTATATGGGATAAACAGACTTAGTATTACTGTACATTTCCTCTTAGCATTTTTTATTTTCCTGGGACATCAGACACTTGTTTCGAGTATTATATCCCATTTCTTGAGGGCACATTCCTTGAAAAGGCAATCCATGATAGCACATTTTCTGAGAGGTCTATATCAGATAGCACGTGTACACATTGGAAAATATAAACAACATTAAATTGAAAGAAAAGAAAGAACAGAAGTTAAGAGCTTATGGCAGTGTTAATGTCGACTAACAGGAGGGCCACTGAATTTCCTAGTAAATTGAAGAAATGTGTGAACAAAGAATAACGAAAAACTCAAAATAAATGTCAGGAAGTGAAATCTGAATGGTTTCAAAATTATGTAGGCATTCATTTTGTTAGAATATGAGGTCTACCTTCACTCTTCCAAATTGTACATCCGCCTTACTTTCCTGCATGTATGATATATCAGCACAGCAATGGACAACTGAGGCCTGAGGGCTAGCAAATCTACCACAAACAGAAAAGAGTATTGGTTAGTTAATTCAAGAAAAATCTAGCTTAGTTAAGGTAAAGCATAATTCCAAACATAAATGAATAGACTTTTGACTTCATCGGGCATAAATCAAACATAAATCCTTAGTTCACATTGTTGAAAGTTCAGTTTAGTTCACATTTCATATTTCAAGTGCACCTGGTGCTACAGTCCAAGTGCTCTATAATCTGTCCATTAACTTCCTTGTCACAATTCGTATCACAAAAGGATCTTCCTTGCCCACATGCATTGACTGATTCTTTTCTATTAGAAAGACAGCAACTATTTTATTTGAAATAGCAAGTGTGTTCCCAGCTCGGAAATCAGTGAGTTGTAGTTTTGGGGATCTGGAACAGGAGAGATCACCTTGATAAGAGGAAAGGCAGATTCGGAGTTTACGGCAGGGCGTCCAGGTGGCCGGAACTCAGGCCCAGGCGTCCCGATGGCTTTTGTTTAACAGCAAAGGGAAGGGCCAAAGCAGCAAGAACCCTCCCCGGCTCCCCGCAATCGAGGTCGGAGGGCTGCTGCTCCAATGGCGGCCTGCTGCTCGACGGGGATGGGAGGGCCGGGGCTTGCAGATCTAGAGGTCGGAGGAGGCTGAGAACGGAGATGCGCCGGAGCGGACATGCTTGAACTGGGGGGCGATGCGGGAGGTGGCGGCGCAGGGGAGGCAATGGGGGTGGGTCGGGAGAATGAAGGAGGACGTTGCTGGATGGTTCGAGAGCAGGGAAGGGAACGCGCTTGGAGCCTAATCAAGAAACCACCGTTTGAACAGTACTACAGTAACTCACGTCCGTACATCTACGAAAACATAGAGAAAGGTAGATACCCTCGTTTCATGCGCACCAGCGCTAAATGCCTTCGTTTTTCCCCTTTGGCCTTTCTTAGCAGTCCTTGCTTACTCGACCACAGGGTACTTTGTGATCCATACGCACTCCCAATGATGATGCGTGAGCATTGCAATCTCACAACATGTGTTTAACTTGGAGTTTTATTCTGTCATGTTATGTAATTTACAAGGTATTTTCATTCTTATATCTTTTAGTCACGTGTGTGGCGCATGTATTGATACTAGTTAAAGTTAAAAAGAGAATGACTTATTAGACCCGCGTGTTTTTTGCAATAATTATGACACCGTCACAAAATAATCACATTTACCCTTAGCCTATTTTGTCACTACCTCAATATTGTTCATGACCACAATTTGGTTAGGCTCACTTGTCTCATGCAAATCCTCTTTCTTGCAAAATGCATCAAAATACTTTCCCATCGAATTATTGAGATGTTTCTCTCTAGTGTAACTCTGTATTCAAATCAGTCTAGCATGACTGATCAAGCCGACAATAAGGGGAGTAAACGTTTGGCTCTATGACTGATCATTTGTCGTGCCAAACTCTTAAAAGTTTTAGCATGATATGTATTGTTATGAAAATATTAATATGAGAAGGTTTCTCCGTCTTCGGCACTGCCTCTCCGTCTGCACTGCCTGGTCTGGCTATCCCAACTGCACTGCCTATCCCAACTGCACTGCACTGCCACGCCCCAGCGTGAACCTTGCCTATCCCATCTACCAGCGCTATGTGGTCTCCGTCTTCGGCAAGGTTCACGCTGGGGCGTGGCCTGGTCTGGCTACCGCTGCTCCTTGGACGCCCAGGTTTCAATGGAGCTCGCAACCCAAGCTCTGGGTAGCCTCCTCCCCAAGCTGGGAACCCTCGTCAGCGATCAATACAAGCTGCACAAGGGGGTGCGAGGGGAGATCAGGTTTCTGCAAGCCGAAATGGAGAGCATGCAGGCTGTCCTCAACATGTTGTCTAAGAACCCAGCTCATCAAATTAGCGAGCTTGACAAGATCTGGGCGAGGGACTTGAAGGAGCTGACCTACGACATTAAGGACAGCGTCGACACTTTCATGGTGCGCATCGATGCTCCTGTACAAGCCAAGCCGCATAGCTTCAGAAGGTTCTTCAATATATCGAACCATGGGCTTGTTGACCAAGGCCAGAGTTCGTCATCATGTTGCCAATGACATCGAAGACATCAAGAAGCGCATCCGTGAGGTTGCTATGAGAGGCGAGACAGATACAAGATTGAAGGTGCTGCGGCAGGACCTGACACAACAGCCGTCGATCGTCGTGTTCTTGCTGCCTTTGAACAAGTAGAGAGGCTTGTTGGCACCGATGTACCAGTAAAGAAGATCTCCAACTTGCTCAACAAAGGGAAGGGTGCCCATCAACAGAAGCCAACGGTTGTTTCTATTGTTGGAGTCGGAGGCCTGGGCAAAACAACCATTGCCGCTTTGGTGTACCGAAGCCTTGGGGGCCAATTCGATTGTAAGGCTTTTGTCTCTATATCTCTTCGACCAAATATGCAGCAAATTCTCAGCAGTATACTGCGGGCCTGCGGCAAATAAGCAAAGACAAGTGCACAAATGGTGGAGAAAAAGATCCACAAGAACTTATAATGACTATCAGAGAATTCCTCGAGGACAAGAGGTATGTGTTATATATCTATGAAGTACCCCTGCGGTTCATTTTCTATTTGTCCTATTATAGTTCTTCATATCTTCAAAAGATCAGGACTATTTTTTTTGAAATGAGAATATTTGCTATATGAAAATTACATGGCTCGATTTGTCCCTAGAAATGTACTGTTTGCTAAGTTTAGAAATGCTATTGTTTGCAAAGGTCCTTTGCAAACGCCAATTAGAACATATCAGAGGAGTACGTGTTAATTATCTGCATGGCATAGAATCAAGCGAGCCAAACTGCGCATCTTATGGAGGCACTACCTCACGCCGATCGAGTTTGAACATCAAGGAGAGGGCCGCCCATGGCAGTTGCCTCGCGTGGACGCAAGGCAGGGTGGAGCAGCATTGCAGCAATAGTGCCTCATGCTTGAGCCGTTTTTTTTTTTTGGATAAAAGATGGTAATATATTTTATATTATGGAACTCGTACAGATGCACTCTCAAAAGAGGTTGGAGACACATACACCAACAGATGAGTCCACACACACGACACGAATCCAGCGCATGAGAACACGCGTCGGACAGAAAACATGCATGCGCACCACGTAGCAAGAACTCGACAACCGACCGGCGACAACGTCGGCGAGCTGGACTCCGGTGAGGTGGTCACGGCTGATGATGGCATCGAGGCCGTACTGCAAGGTGACCGGCGGAAGGGCCTCCGCAATGGAGGTTGAAGGGGAAGGAGATAGAAACCTGCTGAACTGATGGCTCATGGCGCGGTACTTGTGATATTTCTGCTTGGGATGCATTTTATTTGGCAGTTTTCTAGATGTTAAATACCATTGGATGAGTTACTTTTTATTGACATTGGAAACACATCACATTATGGCAGGGTAACGTTTCACAATTTAATGAATCTTCCACTTATTTGATGGGATGGTTAAGAGATTAACTATGGTTAAATTCTTCACAACTTATGAATGGCATCTCCGGCAAAGATGAAATTGTTGAAGTACGCCAAAGTGTTGAAGATGGGCTTCTTCCTCTTCCAAGGTGCGCGGCGAACAGCTTCGACGCACGTCGTCGTGGAAGTTGAGGACTTGTCGGCCGAATTCCTTAGTAGCAGGCTGGGGACGAGGGCGTAGGGCGATGGAGGATGAGGACGATGTAGTCTCCGGCAGTGAGTGGGTGAGGTGGAATTGTCGATGTCGATGCGCGGTGGAGGTGGCGATGCTCCTTGGCGTCAGCTTCACGTTCAGGTTGGCGGCTGTGGTCGAAGGAGCTTGGATCTGGGCCGTCGACGACTTGAGGAGGCTCGGCGACAGCGGCGGCGGCTGCGGCGGGTGCCTCATCGTCCTCACCGTAATACTCCGGTGGCTCGATCGCAGCGGCGGCGGCGGCTGTGGCAGAGGAATCCCCATCGGGGCCTCCCAGATCCAGCCATGGATCGATGGAAATGGGGCGCTGAATGGAGGCGGTGGCCGATGGAGCAGGTTGCTGCCTTCACCGGCGGCGTAGCGGACTGTGTGGAGGAGGACGAGGACAAGGCGAGCTCGGACCACCAAGCCGGCGACCCAGAGCTCCCAAATCTCATAGCGAGCAACGATAAACTCTACTTTATTGGCTGAAATGAAACTAAAAGCTAAACTACTAGGCTATGGGGTGGCTCCACTCCGCTCTCCGGCCGCCGGCGAGGTCGCTGGAGGCTGGGAGGGAGGGGGCCAGAGTGGATCTGGATGGAGGGGGCGAGTGAGGAGAGAGATTGGGGAACGAGAGGGTCGTGAGGTGTGTGTACAGTCCGACATGCTTGAGCCGTTGAGTGGCGGCCACCTGCCAAGCTTCTTCGCCGCGACATTATTCATATGTTTTGTTTGTTTGAAAATTAAACCCTTTTATTTAACTAGCAAGGTACCTGCATTGCAACGGGTAACAAAGAAATACACGTGAATCCTTTAAAAAAAAAGAAATATACGTGAACACATTAAGGATTCACAAATTAATCACACTCTGGCATTACTCAGGGAAGTCATAAAATTTTAAGATCATAATTGTTTGGCTCTGCGTTGCACCACTAAACGAACTCACTCACTACTATTTTACTGGCACATCAACAACTATTATTTTTATCAAAAGAATTGTGATGAAATAAATCTATATTTACAAATAGTGTTCATACGACACATTCATATAAAGACAAGAGAACCTTGCAATTTTTGCAACAGATTGCAATTTAATTGGCGAGTGTTTTCAATGGTGGAGTTCTGCGGCTCCCGTGGTCAATGGTAGCTTGAGCAGGCCCACAACACAACGGAGCATAGACACCCATTTTCTTTTTAATATGCTCTTCCTTCATGTCCGTTTCCTCTGGGCCACGCATCATGAGGCGTACACGTCGCCACGTTGAGGCATCAAGAGCGGCACACAGCCACCTTGTTCAGCGCAGACTGCCTTGTAGGAACTAGCAAGAGGCCCAGCAGCAAGCATCCTCCTCCCCCTCCTCTCTCTCTCTCTCTCTCTCTCTCCCTCTCTCTCTCTCTTTCGGTGCATGGTCGCTAGCACCACTCCCTCCCGCTCATTCTCCCTGATCTCGCTCTCCACATTGGGCCAACTCCACAGAGGCAGTTGAATTTTCACACACGCCACTTCTGGTTCCTTCTTCCCCTTTCTATCCGCTACAGTAAAGCGAGGCGAAAGAGAGGAGCTTCTTGCCCCGGCGTTGATTCGTTCGCTTCCCTCTCCTCTCCGGCGTCCTTGCCGGCGCCGGAGAGGATGGGGAAGCCGGATCTGTCGTGGGCTGTATAGTTTTAGAGGTTAGGTTTCTAGGCTCTAAATAAATTTCTCCATGAGTGTCGTCTTCCATGGAGATTGCGTTCTCTGCTGGTGGCAGGCTAGCTCGTCGGCAGAGTTTTGTCCGATCTCGTCCGTCCAGGCCGCGCCATGGCTGTGAGGCGCAAGCGTTTGGTGCTTGCCGTCGCCGCCCTCGATGCGGTGTTGCGGAGGTGTTGGTGGCTTGCCTCGGCGCGGAGGCGGGTCGGAATTTTAGCCTCGTTCGTCGGGGCTCTTTTGTGCCGCCGGAGCTTCGCCGGACCGCTTCGTGCAGTTGATGCGGTGGAGCTGTTTTGGTGGGCTTCGGCTGGCGGAGTTGTGCCGTCGCCGGATTGTGCTGGCGATGGATGGTTTCGCTGGGGCAGGTCGTCTGCTCCATGCTTTTGGTTCCCCTGCTTCTAGGAAAACTATTTCGGAAATAAGAAAATTTCAGAGGTCACCGATAAACATGAAATTTCGGGAATTTCGGAAATTTTGACAAACAAAATTTGAATTTTTCAAAAAAATTTGACATGATTTCACAAGATATTGTCTCAAATTTATAAAACATCACGATTGGATACATAAACAAGACAATTTACGCTCACGAAGGTGGTCGAGAACAATATTTCATTGGCACTGTTCATTTCGATTTCATTTCGGACCTTACTGAAAAAGACGAAATATCGGATATTTCGGTGAAATTTCGCCGAAATTTTTTTCCTAGCCCTGCTTCGCTTTCGTGGTGGCTGCGGCGTCGGCGGTGTCGTCGACGTTGTTCTGCGGTCGAGCTCGGCGGTGAAGCTGGTGGATTTCCTTGTTTCCGGTCGGCGGCGTTGAGGCGGTGGTGATGTCGCCCCTATGGAATAATGTCTTCCGAGCTCTCCACCGTCGAGTCGGCGTCCTTCACCTCCGACGCTGATGACAAGCTCGTGAAGTCTCTGGAGGTGGTTGCTCGCAATCTTCTGGTACCTCTCATCGCGTGGAGACATAAAGGGAGTGTGACGTCCCTCGTCACGCATCGGATCTCTCCGATGATTTCTCGAAGGACGCGGTCCTTTGCTGTGTTTAGGTGTAGGTTTCGTCGTGTGTGTATGGGCGTTGAGTGTCTTAATGCTTGTATGCGCATGAACAGATACTACATTTTAATGCAGTTCTGAGAGGTTAAAAAATAAAACTTCACAGAGGCAGAACAGAGCAGTTGCCGTTGGACCTTGCAGCAGTTGTCTGCTAGTGGCCACGGGGTTTCACATCAGATATTTCTAATACATTTAGTCATGAACTATAGTTACTTTATTGTAATCTGCTAGTGGCCGCACGCTTGTATTACCACGCAGGCTTCTAATTAATGTCTTGCAAAACTACAGGTACTTTATTGTAATCGACGATGTATGGAGTGCAGAAGCATGGGAAACCATTGAAGTTGCTCAGATTGACAACCATCTTGAGAGCAAAGTTATTGTCACAACCCGCAATGTTGATGTGGCTCATTTATCTTCAGTTGACGGAGCTATGTATGAACTAGATCCTCTCTCTGACGAGGACTCCAAAAAGTTGCTTTCCAAAAGGATATTCAACGAAGAAGAGGGAATTCTTTCTGAATTAGAGGAGGTAACAGAGAAAATCCTGAACAAGTGTGGTGGGATACCATTAGCTATAATAACTATAGCTAGTTTGTTGGCCAGTAAACCAAACAAAACAAAGTATGAATGGTATGATGTCTACAAATCTATGGGTTCTGGACTTGAAAAAGATAAAAGTGTAGAGAACATGAAAGATATTGCGCCTTAGTTATGGGGACTTACCATCTTATCTAAAGCCATGTTTATTGTGTCTAAGCATGTTTCCTAAGGATTCAGAGATTTCAAGAAAGCTTCTGATTAGGCTTTGGATTGCGGAAGGATTTGTTGATGGAGGACAAGGGAGTGATTTCTATGCTCTTGGAGAGAGGTATTTCAACATGCTTGTTAATAGGAGCATGATTCAACCAGTAGATGTGGATATATCTGGTACTGCAAGAGCTTGTCGAGCACATGACATGATACTTGATCTTATCATTTCAATCTCAGCTCAAGGAAATTTGTCACTATATCAGTTCCGCATCTCATATCTCCAGCAGGCAATATTCGGCGATTGTCGCTGCAAGGAAGCGATATAGGTAGCAAAGAAAACATCAAGGATGAGAAAGTGATTCTACCAGCAACGGCCAATATGTCTCATGTGAGAACACTCATTGCATTATTAGGTGACACTTTTCAATGGATGTCACCTCTGTCAAGGTTTTCAGTTCTCCGTGTATTGGTTTTGAACTGTTTTCCCAAGAAAGATCTTAATGGTCTGGGGAGTTTGCATCACATGAGATATCTGGAACTACGAGGTCATTTTAAATCAGAGCACCTAGAAGAAATTGGAAACCTCAAGCATCTGAAGACTTGGGATTTGTTTTGGTTGCCGTACCGTAATGAACTCCCAGCAAGTATTGTTCAGTTAAGACAACTTGAATGTCTAATTACAAAACCTTGGGTGAAGTTTCCTGATGGTATTGGGAATCTAGTGTCGCTGCAACAGCTGGAAGTTCTTGATTTGAGGAAATCACTATCACTACGGGAAACCGCAAATTCGCCGTGTGCCAGCAGCACACGGTAAAAGCACAATTCCACACGGCGAATATTTTCGCTGTAAGCGGCCTATGGCGAAGGCCCGACGGCGGAAAGGTCCGACGGCGAAATCCGTTTCGCCGTGTGCTGTAAGTCGAGCACACGGCAAAGCCATTTGCCGTGGGCTTGGGCCGGCACACGGCGACTATGAGCCGGTGACGGCACCGTCAGCCAGCGCTTCGTCCACGGGGTCCGAGAGTTTGCCGTGTGCAAGAGAGTAGCACACGGCAAAGATTTTTTTGAGAAATAAAAAAAAAATTCATCAGCTCATCCGGCCGGCCGCCGCTGCCAGGGCCGAACTTGCCCTTCGGCCACGACCACGACGACCTCGCATTCTCCGGCGAAGTCCTTGGCGTCGATGTACTGCTTCAACTTGAGGTACTTGCCGAGGCCATGACCACGACGGCTACCTTGAGGCCGCCGGCGAGGATGTGCAGGCCGTCCTGTGCTCGCGCGCCGCCGAGGCCTGCCTGCCTGCGTGGGGCCGGCCTTCCCGTGCGCCGCCGGGGCCGCGCCAACGTCATGCCCGGTGTGCCCGGAGCTCGTCGCCGTCGTGGCCGGAGCTCCTCGTCGTCGAGCTCGTGGTCGGAGCTTGTGGTCGCGCCGCCGTCGGAGGTGGGAGCCGGCCAGTGTTCGCTGCGCGCCGCCCTGTCTGCGCGCCGCCGCCGGGAGAGAGGTGAGGGAGAGAGAGAGAGAGAGAGGAAGAGAGGCACGGGAGAGAGAAGCAAGAGAGGCCATGGGAGAAAGTCACGTGAGAGAGAGAGAGCTCACGAGAGAGAGAGGTGATGGAGAGGAGAATCCAAGGGAGAGAGGGGAGGACCAATAAAAGAGCTCTATTTCAAAGGGTTGGATTGATGACGTGGCACTTGTGTTTCTTTTGTGACCATACAACGAATTTTTAGATAGCTAAATGACTTCAAATGAAAAAAATGAACAACTACAAAATTTTAGAACCTGTCAAGATCTACAACTTTTATATAGAACTTATTTACATCCGAGATCATTTGAAAATTTTAAAATTTTAAAATTTGAAATCGGAAAGCTTATAATGATAGTTTGAAGTATTAACAATCTCAACTAACAAAATTGTCAACTTCAAAGCTGTACATATAGTTGAGCTCTCTAACTTTGGTATAGAACTTATGTACATCCGAGGTCATTTGAACGTTTTAAAATTTATGATTTCAAATTAGATAATTTATAATAATATTTTGAAATATTAAACAATCTCAAATACAAAAGTTAAAAAAATACAAAGTTTTATATTTCATTGAGTTGTACAACTTTCGTATATATATTTTTTTCATATGAGATCATATAAAAAAGTTTGTATTCAAAAAATACATACACTAACTCTTTCACATACAATCTCACCTATACTTCTTGTGAGATATTTCAATTTTGTAAACATTGTTATGAAAAAATGTGCAAAATCTTCTTTTCAACTTTTTATCACATCTCCACGTGTCATACGATCATATCATGACAAATTTCATGATTTTCAGACTTCGCTTGAATTTTATAGAATTTAAATACTATTTGGCCTCAAGTCCGTTGTAATGTTTCATGAATATGATTTTTGAAATTTCGTTTCAACTACTAGATAAGGCCTTACACTAGCCTCAATATCACGAATATGATTTTTCCACTCACTTTATTCTATTATTTCATGCACTTGCAGTTCAAATTTGACTTATACGAAAAAATCCTTTGAATGAAATAAATTTGTTAAATATAGCAAACAAATTGAGAAATGTATCAAATTGGAACATAGAATGCCAAGAATATATGTGAGGTGGAGAAAAAGTTTGGAGGTCAAAAAAGAATATTTTTGTGTTACTTTGCCGTGTGTCGCTTGCAGGCACACGGCAAAGTCACGTGTTTGCCGTGTGCCATGAAAAGACACATGGCAAAGCCCTAACGGCCGGCACTTTTCTATTGGTCATCGCATGCACACGCACGTTTTTAATGTTTGCCGTGTGTTGAAAAATTAGCACACGGCAAAGTCTTTGTTTGCCGTGTGCTTGGCTTCGGACACACGGCAAAGAGCTTATTTGCCGTGTGCCGGTACTTTGCCATGTGTTTTCAATATGACACACGGCAAAGAAGGTGTTTGCCGTGTGCCCGAGCAATTGCACACGGCAAAATTTGAGACACACGGCGAACTATCGTTTTCCTGTAGTGTATACAGTATTGCTGAGCTGGGTAATCTTAGTGGGTTACGGATTTTGGCCATATGCAGTTTGGGTATGATCCATGAGAGTCGTGTGAAGACTTTTCTCCAGAGCCTATCCAGTCTACACAACATGCACACTTTATATATAGAGCCCAGCGGGTTATATTCCCTAGACTGCATGCCAGATCAATGGAGCGGCCCTGTGCACATCTACAATGCTTTGAGGGACGTGATTCAATCCTCTCAAAGTTGCCATGCTGGTTTTCCTCCCTCTCCGAACTCTCCCGCTTAGCCACCCAGGTCAAGATGCTAAGACAGGGTGATCTTCAACTGCTTGGAGGATTACCCCTGCTACGCTCTCTTGATCTAGGAGTATATGTTCATGGTACCAATGAAGAACGGCTGGTTATTGGTGCTGATCAGCCCTTCCGCTCTTTAATAGAATTTATGTTTAAGCCCCAGGCAAGATGTTTGCTGGTGTTCGCTCCAGGAGCGATGCCAAAGCTTCAGAGGCTTGAGTTGTACTTTGAAGTACGGGAGAGAGAAGGTGGTCACTTCGATGTTGGCTTGGAGAACCTGATTTCCCTTTAACAGGTCAAGGTTACAGTTGACTGCGATTCTGTTAGGGTCGCTGAGGTGGAGGATGCAGAGGCCAAGTATAGGGATGCGATTGACAAGCACCCGAACAATCCAACTCTTGAGCTGTCAAGAGCGTATGAAGAGTTAACTGTTAAAGATGAGGACAAAAGTGACAGTGAGGCTTCGAAACAACAAAGGTACGAAAAATCGTCCGCCCATTGACCTGACAGGTACACTTACTCGTTTCTATCGTGCTTGCTGACTTGTTCGTGCTTTTGCCCATGCTGTCATGCCTGTCGTTCAGTTCGCTGGCTACTGACGATGAAAGCGACAATGGTAGTGACTAGTGAGGCTTCAGAGGAAAGGTAACATATCTGCTGGAGATGCTCTTAGACCGGATGGGCTGCCCCCTGGTCGTTCTCGTTGCTCGTGCTGCACTGCTGCTGGTCGGCATGGTAGGGGTTAAGGCTTACGCAGACAAGGTTTTTGCTTCCAACCTGCTCGGCTGGTAGTATCATCGATCGAGAGCAGCACAAGGTGTCAGTGACAGGGTGACACACTAACACGGTGCTTTTCTTTGAGTAAAATGACAATGGCAAACGATCCCTATGTGCAGCTTATATTCAGCAATCAGGCAAGTGTTTTCTGCAGACAGGTTATTAAATCACCATCTCGAAGTTCTCTCGAGAGACGCGGCATCCATGTCTCGACTCTCGGCATTCAGCTTTTCCTCAATTAACTCTGATTACTGACTACAACAGGTCATCTTCTTCTAACTAATCATATGTATCCTCTGTACCTGCCTCCAATTACTTCCTACGCGGTCAGTTGGCGCTGTTCGTCTGAGATGTATCAGTGCCTCTTATCAAATTAAGCTGCACATTGGATGTATGACAGAGCCACACATGGGTATCTTAGATCTCAGGTCTTACTGATGCTTCAGAAATACGCGACGTTGTGTGAATGAAAGGAGAAAAAATATCGAATCATTCCTGTTGCTTGGACGTGACCGCCGCCGCCAAGCAAGTCTCGGTCATAGCCATTTCAAAAAAAAAAGGGGGGGGGGGGGGGGGGGGGGGGGGGGGGGGGGGGAGTCTCCGGTCGTAGGCTCATCATCGCACCATCACCGGCCATATCGGTACTGCCGCAGGGATCCATTGAAGATGCCGACGCCCCGTAGTCCACCTTCGACTGCGCGGGGTCATGCTATCTGCCATGCCTTCAGTTCTCGAAAATCCGGGTCTCTCCACGCCGTGAGTACGTCGCGTAATGGAAACAGCGCAGCCAGACTCAGTCCACAAACCGCGCCACCGTAGCACATTCAATAGAGGTGCAAGCTAGGTCACTCCATTGCCCGAATGCTTGTGCAGCCGCGGCATCTCCAGCAAATCCGTAGCGGCACAGCCATCAGCGAAGCACTGACAGATCTGAATACTACACGGTAATATTTTCTCTTGCTTCTTTCATTTTCACTAGCTACTTACTAGTGCGTTGCAACGGGGCTAAAATTTTGCAACTTAAAAATGCTTATGATGCAACCGCACGTATTACACATTTATTTAGCAGGATAGAACTCATCTAATGACCATTGTCCCTGGGCAATAGATGTGGGTATAAGTTAAACTCAATATGTCAACTCAAATTCTTTTATTGGAAAAAGTCTCTTTTACTCTCCCGAAAAATTCAGTTTGTCTGTTTCATTCCTAAACAAAATGATGGCTCACTTTACTCTCTTAAACAATTACATTTGGTACGATATACACCCTAATGAGGTTTGTGGTTTTTGTTTCTCAATCTACAAGTGGAATTTAAAGCTCAAATTTTGCATGATGACAACTCACACCACAACCGATGTTAAACTAATTATGACATATTTTTTTATATTATTACATTTAATAGCAAGTAATGATCTATGCGTCCAAATGATATCAGAAAAATAATTAAAAATTATTGTGACATAGGTATTGTGGGAGCTATCATCATCCAAAATTTGAGCTTCAAATTCCACTTGTAGCCCGAGATATGAAAAAGACAAACTTTAATAGGGTGTATATTGCATCCAATGGAATTGTTTAGCGTGTAAAGTGAGTCATCATTTTATTTAGGGGGTAAAACGGACAAAGTGTGGGGAGTAAAATGGATTTTTTCTTATCTAGAATAGTTTATTCTACTGGCTCGAATAATACACTTTTAATCTGTAATATTTTATTTCGCTGGCTCGAATTATTTTAATGTACAACGTTTCGTTCCACTAATAATGTTTTCTTATTCGGAATTGAAAATTTTGTACCAGCATGGTTAGTGCTGTCCAAATGGGCCAGGCGGGCACGAAGCCCGCAAAGTTTGGCCCGGCCCAGGCACAGCACGGTCCGTTCAATTTTGGACCCGGGCTGGCACGGCACGAGGCTGCGGGCCATGCTTGGGCCGAGGGTAGGGCACGACGGGCGGCACGGGCTCGACCCGTTTATTATATATTAAGTAGAATATATGTTTCATACATAATTAAAAAGAAGCAATATAGCCTGGTGGTAAGGCATTTCCTTTCAAAACAGGTTCGAATCACCTTCCCAACTCTATTTTTGCTAAATTTCAAGCATTTTCAATGCTAATGCGCCGTGAATTCAATTATACGGTCCGTCGTGCTAGCGGCGCTTTATGGGCCGGCCCAAAACGCTTAGCCTTATTCGTGCCATGCCGGGACCAACGCCCAAGCCCGTGGGCTGACTTGGCATGGCCCGTTAGGCACGACATGCTGTGGCCCGAAACTAAATGTGTTGGGCTTTTTTGGGCTTGGGCCATGCCGGCCCGTGCCGCCCGTTTGGACAGCACTACATGGTAGGCAGCATAAGGTTGTTTACATTGGGCTGGCTTTTGAGGTGGTCGTGTACTTGGCTGAATTGGACTATTGGGCCTCAACAACACTTGGATCAGAAAACTCATTTGGTCGATGGCCCATATACTTTGTTTAGTTCCTTCTTCCTCGTGAGCACCACAACAACCAGCAACGGCAAAATTGTAGATGACGGCGGATGAACCTGCGCGCCGCCGAAGGAAGGGGGGTGTGGGGGTGGTTTCGTCCTCACCGCTGGTTGTTGGGGGGCAGCCGCCCGACCCCTTCCATACGAGGCGAACTCTTTCATGAGCCGATTAAGAACCGGAAACGGCAGGATGAGGAAACATTGGACGGTGGCAAATATGATTCAGACCAGGGGCAAAAAACTTGATTCAAATCGGCCAGGTAGACACTATCACACAAATGGTCTGTAGCGGCGCCAGGCAAAATGCCTTAGCGGCGGACACGAAAGTAGGCCGCCGCTACAGGCCCGTCGGGGGCGCCCGGAAAATGAACCGTCGCTACTGAACCTCAGTAGAGGCGGGCCCAATAAGCCAACCGCCATTACAGCCTCTCTGTGGCGGCGGCCCACAATTCCAACCGCCGCTACAGAGGTGACAGGCTGTAGCGGCGGCCCACAATGACGTCCGCCGCTACAGAACTGCACGCCCCAGCCCACAAGTCTACGCCGCATATAAAATACCAAACCCTAGAGCCACTCCTCCCCAGCCGCACACGCCCTCCTCTCTCCCCAGCCGCCCTCTCTCCTTTCTCCCCCCTCCCCATCTCTCCTCTTCCTCAGATCCACGCGCCGCTCGTCTGGCGAGGTCAGGTCCACATCACCGCCTTCGACCTCCCTCACCGGCTTCCCGTCGCACCACACCACGGCCCACCGGCGAGGCTGGCCCCGGATCCAGCGAGGCGTCCTCCCCTTCAAGCGGATCTGAGGCCCCTCCCTCCACTCCGGGCGACGAAGGAGATGGCGGCTCCAAGACGGCGACGTCCTCAGGCGCGGCGGCAGTCTTCGACTGCGTCGTCCTCGGGCGTGGCGGTGATAGGCGCTCCCTCCCCTGACGACCCGGCGGCGGCCCGGCCCCTCCTCTCCCTCCCCCGACTGCAGATCCAGGCGCGGCAGGGCACCTGGCCCCCTCCTCTCCCAACCCCAACTGCATATCCAGCCCACGCGCGGGCGGCGGCGGCGGCTACCGCCACGGCCACGCGGGGCTACTTCCTTGGCGACGGTGACGACCACGCGCGGGCGGCGATGACGTCGACGACAGCCACTCGGGGACGGCCACGCACGGCGTGGCATACTTCTTCACGGCGGCGCGGCGCCCTGCTTCTTCACTGGTGACGACCACACGCGACGCGGCGGACTTCTTCACCGGCGCCGTGGCGCCCTGCTTCTTCACCGGCGCCGTGGCATCCGGCTTCTTCACCGGTGGCGTCCAAGCGGGGAGCAGCCGAGCCGGCGCTATAGGCAAGTTTGTAGCGGCGTCCTAGCGTGGAGAGTTTTTTTTTTTTTGGAAATTGGTAGTAGCGGCGGGTGACTCAGTGCCCACCGCTACAAACTTGCCTATAGCGCCGGTTCCTGGAGCCCGTCGCTACAAGCCGCGCTCTGTAGCTGCGGAAGCGCAGCGGCGGGCTGTCCAGAGCGCCGCTATAGGCATTTTTGAGCCGCCTTTACAAGCCTTTTTTGTCACTAGTGAGAGGACTGAAAAATTAAGTCTGCCAACCTCAGATAACTTTATTTAATAGTAGAGATTTTAGGGTATCCCGATGCATTTCTCTCGTTCTAAAATCCTATTCATCGCAAAAAAAAATGCATATATTGTACGTAATTAAGCCTTGCAGATTCCTGTATCGGTCAAAGAGGCTTAGCTGTGCCACGTACAATATTATAGGCACTCTACGATCCGAAGCCGACGGGAACGGAACTGTAATGAACTTGTGGAGCATAGGTGCAGCTGGGTCAGAGGCACATGCTTTGCCAGCTCCATTGCTTGTATGGATTTAGGTGCCACGTAACTAACATTATTATAAGCACTCTAATAACTATGATCCGATGCCGATGGGAACAGGAATTAATGATTTGAATCCCGGAGATTAGGTGTGGTTAATCAGAGGCACATGCTAGCCAACTGCACAGCACAATTTTCAAATGATTTACTTGAGAACTCATAGATAGGCGTGGTCTCGACTTCTCCTTTTGTTATACAGACCAAAGAAGACTCTCTACGATTGAAACATTTAAATGATGATTCTCGATAGTTGAGCTGCCCCCGTGAACCTTTAAGAGCAACTCCAGCACAAGCCCCTAAATCAGAGTCCCTACATGCCATTAGGGGCCAGCCCCTACATTTGGGCCCCTAGAAAATGCATCTAACTCCAGCAGTACCTCTACATCCAAGCCCCTACAATATGTGGGCCCATGGCAGTGTCTCATCCATTCCTCCCTTCTCTCTCTCTCCGCAAAGCCAACTCCAGCAAGCCTCCACGGCAGGGCACAACTCGGCCGCGGCGCGTCGCGGGGGCACACTCGGACCGAGGCGAGACCTACGGGTGAATCGATGCCGGTGGGGCGAATCGACGGCGGGGACAGCCTCGAGCTCGCGACGCCTTGTCATGGCGGCTCGTCGCGGGCAGGTTCTTAGGGCGAGGCGGGGCTCGTCGCGGCGCAGCAGGGGAGGCAGGCTCGTCGCGGAAGGAGCAGTCACGACGCGGAAGGGCACGGGTGCGGCTGGGCGCGAATCGACGACGCCGAGCGAGAAGAGGCCACGCCGCGCCGCCGTCCGTCGCCCAACCTCGTCGCGCCTCGCCATGGCCGGATGGGGTCGAATAAAGGCCGGATGAGGCCGATCGAGGCCGGCACGGGGGAATCGAGGCGGGAGGGGGCGAATCAGAGAGGCCAAGGTGGGAGGCTTGAAGGCGGCGCGCGGACCAAGCTCGTCGAGGGCAGCAGGTCGAGGTCGAGCCGGCGGATCTAGCGTGGTTCGACTTCGGCAGCTCGGGGGCGCAAGCCATGCGCCACCGGTCGAGGTCGGGGAGGCAGCAAATCGAGGTCAGGGACTTCCACATCGGTCCGGAGCCAGCCGTTTCTAGGTCGGAGGCGGCGGGATAGGCGCAGGAAAGGTTAGACGGCGAGGTGGCCTGAGACGACAGGAGGAGAGAGTGCGTCAGGAGAGGACGATTGCTGGTTGACCCGCCATGTAGCGACGAGCGGGTCGCCAGATGTGGCGACTTTGGAGCCGAATGTGGCGACCCCATAAGGGTAGCGACCTGGACAGGGGCTCCGCTGGAGATCGATTTTTTGCTTCAGGCCCTACATCCCATCTAGGGGCTCATGTAGGGGCCCTGCTGGAGTTGCTCTAACAGATCCATGAGGCACCCACATGAAACATTTTCAAAGCACAAGAGGCCAGCGATCAATATAAAAATCGGTGTTAATTATTAACATTTTACTTGCAGAACAGAAGAAAACAAATTAATGGGAATCAATGCACATGCATGAGACTTCTATGTTGCTTGGGCTGTGCCAATGTGAATTCAGCAGGCCATGTGATTCAGCAACGCCGATGAAACAAGAAAATATGAAACTGGGAAAAAGCATGAGTCCGGTTTAAACTTTTGAGATTACAAAATGCAAAATGCCTTTTCACGTTATTTGATGTGTTGCAAAAAGAGAAACATAACATTTTAAAGGAGAGAGTTCGAAATCATGTCACTATAGGAAGTAGCGTAGTAGTAGAGATTCTGGTTGTATCAACTGGGACATTACTATATGTGATGTGATGCAAGAGAGAACTTTTTTAACTTAATACCAAATACACACATAACAATGGTTTCTAAAAGGGAAAGCGTTGGGAAGAAATCAAAATGATTCTAATCGTACGTAAGTGCCACTCTGCTGTTGATGAAATATGTTCACATTTGTATAGTTGGGATTAGAATAATTTTATCCAACCAAAGTTTGAACTTGTCTCATTTCTTTTTATGAATGAAAGAGGAGACTTCGAAACCAATGTTAACCTATCAGAGATCCATGGGGCAGGGGCACCCATGTTCATAGGCTACTACAAAACCAATACAAACACAGCTCAGCAACACAAAATTTGTTTCAATCTAGACAGGTAGCAATCATCTCCACCAGGCACCGAGAGCAAGGGCATGCATGGAGCTCGCGGTGGCAGCTCTGGGGAGTCTCCTACCCAAGCTGGGCACCCTCCTCAGCGACGAGTACAAGCTGCAGAAGGGGGTGCGAGGGGAGATCAAGTTCCAGCAGATTCCCGTATCGGTCAAATAGGCTTAGCTGTGTCAAGCAGGTCATGTTACTAAAATAGTTTGGTTCAAATTATTGTGGCTTGAGAAACATTTGAAGCTTAATTAATTACGGAACCCAGAATTCAGTCCTGTACTTTTATCATGAAAAATTTATATGAGAAATATCGAATGCTGTATCCAATCAGCCAAACTTTGCTTTTTGCATGATTCGTACCTCATTCGTTTGCTTTGTTAATATCCTTTCACAATGTACACAGCAAGCACGAGGAGCAGACTACTGACAACTTAAGAACCATAGTGATTATGGTTATAGTAGTAGTAGTACAACTTAAGACTTGATTCAAAAAAAAAAGTACGACTTAAAACTATGGTACGATCTATTTAGTGAAAAAAGCAAAGTTCTGTTATCATAACACATCATAAACGTCGTCGGGATTGGACGGGATGGCTCGTGCTGCTGATCGGCAACGACTCGATGCTCATGTTTGTACTCGTGCTTCTGAGCTGCTCTGCTGGTTAACCGATCGATAGCAGAGCAGCAAAGGTGTGAGTGTCACGCATACTAACACGGTGCGTTTCCGTAACCATGGCAAAACGATCTCTTTGTAAAGATTATCATCAGCAACCAGGCAGCCGGAGTTTTCTCCAGACAGGTTATAATCACCATCTCAAAGATTATTGTAGTTTAGTTTCAACGAATATCAATTTAAAAATCAGGGAGGGAAATGCGCAGTTAAAAAATGCTCCTGCTAGTGTACGTATCATACTACAAAAACGCTTTAGTATTTCTACATCAGTCCTTACGCCTATCTGAGACCATGGATGGAGTCACGCCTGGGTTTTGATCAGCTCTGGAAATCTCAGCCCCAATCCATCTGACCTATTAATTCCAAATATATCGCAGACAAATAAATATGAAATTGAACGTACCAAAGTCATTGAACACCTTGTTTTGTTTCAGGTCATGGTTTAAGACAGATTGATTATTGTTGCAGATAAATTCAAGGAAAAAAAAACAGAGAGGCTTTCTTACCAATATATTCTCTCTCGCTGCATATAAATCCTAATCCTTAGATCAGTTGTCTAAAAAAGTTCGGATTGAGTTGATACACGTGCACAATAAAACCCCCAAAAATGTGCATTTGGTTACATTTTCACCAGCCAGAACTAAGAGGCCAGAATAGATCTCACTTCATAAATTTATTTTGAATAATCTAAATCAAATATCAGAAAGCACAGACAGAGCTGAATACGCAGTGCTCTTTTTCTTTTTCTTCTTTTTTCTTTGATCATTATTAAGATATCCCAGTGTACATTCTCTGTATCTCCAAAACCATGACAAAGAGTTGTGCACAGCTAAATGGATTATACCTTAATTAAAGCCTTTGCAGATTCCCTAATCGGTCAAAACGGCTTAGCTCTGCCACATAAATAACACGATGTTACAGGCACTCTACGATCCGAAGCCGATGGGAACAGAACTAATGTGAACATGAGTGCAACTGGATCAGAGGCACATTCATGCCATCTGCACAGCACGATCCTTGTTGGTTCTATAGGCTACATGATAAGCTTAAAATTCTCTATTTTGAAGAATGTATGTTTGTTTACTAAAGTCACCTCACGACTGACGAGGTATCTCCTTATCAAATTCAAATGACGGTTCTTAAGAGTTGACCTGTCCCCATGACACCCACATGAAAAGTACCACAAATTACGGGAATATTTTTCTTTTGCGTGGAAATTACGGGAATATGACAGCAGGCGACAAATATAAATATTACTGTTAACTGTTATTTCATCTGCGTCAACGGCACTCAAACAAGTTAGGGGAATCAATACAAATGGACGAGAATTGTATGTGTCTTGGGTTGTGCCAATTCAATTTCAACTAGACCATGTGATTCCGCAATGCTTGAAAAAAACACAAAGAAAAGCTTGTTTTGCTAATTCGACATTAGAAATTTTGAATGCACAACAGTTCAGTTGCATGATTCGGTGTGTTGTAAAAAGCAAAGCAGAGCATTTTAAAGGGCGAGGGTTTGAAATCATGCTGCTGTAGAAATTAGTGTACAAGTAGCGATTCTGATGGTTTCAACTGGGAAATTACTAAATGTGATTCAAGTGAGAATTTTTTTAACGTGATACCAAATACACACAAACCATGGTATCTAAAAGGGACAGGGTGGGGGTTGAAATCACAATGACTCTAATCATAGGTGCCACTCTGCTGTTGATATAGTTTGTTCACAGTTGTACATATGATTCCAATATTATCCACCCAAAGATTGGACTTTTTCTCACTTCTTTTTATGGGCCGGAGAGGAGAGTTCGAACCCGTGTTAACCTTTCAGAGATCCATGGGGCCATCTCCATAGGCCACCACAAAACGAACAGAGCAAAGCCGACTGCCACCAATATCATGTCGATCTAGCCAGGTACCCACCATCTCCACCAGTCAGAAAGAGCAGTAATACCCCAATTCAAAAATACGAGTTGTTCACACATACTCAAACTATTTAGGATAATTACATCTCAATTATGCGTTTCTTCATGGTCTGGAAACGCTTGATAATATCACTATCCTTAACTTCCAGGATCGTGAGATACAAAATCAAGATCATAGATAGCTTGATTTTTTTTTTAAAAAAAAGAGGATCATGGATAGCTTGAGCGGCACATGCTTGCCAAGTAAACAGCACGATCCTTGTTGCTTGTATAGACTACAAGTCTCTCCTTACTATTGGCGAGGTCTCTCCTTATTAAAGTCATGTAATTCACGGTTCCGGAGAGTTGACCTGTCCCCATGACCCTTCGACGGGTCCATGAGGCTCCCACACGAAATTTTCGTAGCACAAATCATGGAGATATGACATCGGGCGACCATTATAAACATTACTGCCAATTATTGCTTCATCCGTGTGAACGGGAATAAATGCAAATGGAGGATACTTGAATGAGTCTCCGATTGTGCCAATTTCATTTCTACTATACCATGCGATTCTGCAAAGTCCCCCCAAAAAAAGAAACTGGGAAAAAGGTGTGTGTTCGGTTTAAACCTTTTAAATTATTGAATTATTAGATGTGCTGATAAAAGAGAAGCAGGCAATTTTAGAGGGAGAGGGTTCGAAATTTATGTCACCGTAGAAATTAGTACAGAAGTAGCGATTCTGGTTGTGTCAACTGGGGCATCTATCTATTATATATATAATTGATCAAGAAAAAGAGCCACCACGTTCGCTCTCAAAGCCTAAAAATTCACACGTTAATCTGAGAAAATAAGAAGAGAAAATTACCCACCACTGCCACAACGAAAATTTTAGTCTAAAATACCCTCAAACCTATTTTTAAATTACCCACCATGCCACTACGAATTCAAAAAATAGCTAAATTCGAAATAATAAAAAATAGACAAAAATACCCTTCGCACCTATTTCTAAATTGACCACTATGCCATTTTGAGTAAAAAAATAGCTAAATTCAAAATAATAAAAAATCCAAAAATACCACTCACACCTATTTCTAAATTACCCACCATGCCATTATGAGTCCAAAAATAGCTAAATTTAGAATAATAAAAATAAAAAAAAATACACATAAATCCTATTTCTAGATTACTCATTTTTTGACTTTAGGATAATAAAGAAAACTCAAACACAAATAAAAAAATAAAATTCAAATGAAAGTGAATATAATTTCTCTTTAAATTGTTGGGAAATACACCTTAGAAAAGCACGTGAAAAATATAAACAACAATAATTTAAATTCATATCCTTAACTAAAACTTGACATGCAATGCAGTTTTCGTTGGGGTCCAAAGTCTTCCTTGACCCAGAGATAATTTAGTTGAAACATGATTCGCAATGCATTATTTTCTAAAAGTGTAAGACCTTAATGGTTAAACATTAACAATATTCATCTTCAATAAGTAAATAGGTAACAAACATGTGTATGAGTGTCTATCAAAACAGGAAACAATGCAAAATAATTGACAAATTGTAAAGAGCACTTTTAACGTTACAATATTATGGAACTTTAATAAGACCATACACTCATACCTTTTAGAAAATAATTTCATTATATAAACATATATGATGGTTAAAGTTTGGATGATCTTGAACAACCATAACGATTAAACTCCGAGGATTCACGTGAGCACGATCCATCTGCTTACATAGGACCGCGATATTCGTTGGCAGTGCTAAGTAGACATCTTTAGCATAAGTTCATGAATCTAGGAGAAGCATATATATAGTTCAGTCTTCAAGGGATCCTAGGTACGCGTAACCGCGAGTGACATGGGGCTGGCTTGATCAGGACTGAGCCCTTGAACCATGGCTATCTGCTGTACACCCATATGTGCACTGGAGCGCCGTGATCGATGTTTTGACCACAGGAACATCATATGACAACGCAATTAGCAAAGTGCCTTAATAGTGATATGAGGATACAAATTAGGCATCGCGGTGGATGGATCCCTATAATAAAGTATGGAACACGCGTTTATAATTCACTTATGTGCTTCACATCAACAGAAATAAGAGATAAGACTATCAAATTGAATATACGAACATTATACAAAGCCCAAAATATTCAGCCATGCAAAGTCTCCTGTGGCAAACACGTACTGTTGCAAAGAGCTTAAAAGTGCAAGAGGCTAGAGATGTGAATAAAAATTAAGAAGTTCATCACTATATGCTAATCAAAAAAATTAATAGATATAGTTTATTTTCTAAAAGTATATTGTATAGATTTTATTGTGTTGTGTCCTTTCTTACACTAAAATCATGTTATGTGTCCTATTTTTAATAAACCAAAAATTAAAACAGAAGCATGTTCAAGATGAAAGAATGCTAATGGAAGAACAATAGATCAGAATAAGTAGAGGGAGCATGACAAAACAAATTATGAAAAGTAGGAGTTTTGTGTTATTAAAATTGCATAGAGAAGAATCAATTCTTTTCGATTTGCTTGGTTTAATAAATGATACAGATAAGTCATGATTGAGTTCATATCATATCTATTATTTTATATTGTTTCCGTGATTCATTCTTTATTCTAGCCTTTACCCCCGTATTTACATATTCACTATTTCGATCATGTATCTTTGTCGGTCAGTTGCCACAATGATGATCTTTACATGCTACTCTCTACATTCTTTTTTTATGACGTTCAGACAAAAGATTTTAGTTCAAATTTGAACTAAAATCTTTGTCTGAAGGTCATCAAAAAAAAAGAAAGGAGGGAGTGCTTATAAAAATTGGTTATTTCAATATGGCATCAAGGAAGGAGAGAGTGCTTATAAAAAATAATTATTTTAATATGAAGTTCAGGTAAATGATGACTCTTTACACACTTAAATTGACAGACTCGGTGAGAAATTTCTCCAATAAAATTTAACTATGTTAGAAATATATTACTATAAAATAATAATAATAATAAACTATGTTTAAAATCCTGCAATAATATGAAAATAATTAAATAGTTAAATAAATCTAGCCGTGTGAATGCGCGGTCAGCCATACTAGTTACTATATTATTCAAGTGAGAACTTGTAACTTGATACCAAAGTGCGAGTATCAAAAAAGAAAAAAAGAGGCACATATAGGTCTGGAAAATGAACATTTTTCTGCAAATGCACACAAATCGTGATATCTAAAAGGGACAGGATTTGGGATGAAGTCAAAGTGATTCTAATCATAGGTGCAACTCGGCTGTTGTGATAATATGTTCACACTGCGTACAGTTGGCATTACAATTGTTTTATCCTAGACTTGTCTTATTTCTTTAAATGACCAAAGAGCAGACTTCGATACTCGTGTTAATTAACCTTTCAGAGATTTCTCCATATAGGCTATCACCACAACCACTAAAGCACAGCCACAGCAACACCAATATCATTTCAATCGAGCCAGGTAGCCACCATCTCCACCAGGCAGAAAGAGCAAGGGCATGCATGGAGCTCGCGACGGCAGCTCTGGGGAGCCTCCTCCCCAAGCTGGGCACCCTTCTCAGCGATGAATACAGGCTGCAGAAGGGGGTGCGAGGGGAGATCAAGTTCCTGCAAGCCGAAATGGAGAGCATGCAAGCCGTCCTCCACATGTTGTCCAAGAAGCCAGCCCATCAAATTAGCGAGCTTGACGAGATCTGGGCGAGGGACTTGAAGGAGCTGACCTACGACATCGAGGACAGCGTTGACACTTTCATGGTGCACATCGATGCTTCTGTGCAAGCCAAGCCGCATAGCTTCAGAAGGTTCTTCAATAGGACCATGGGCTTGTTGACCAAGGCCAAGGTTCGTCATCATGTTGCCAATGACATCGAAGACATCAAGAAGCGCATTCATGAGGTTGCTGAGAGGCGACGAAGGTACCAGTTGGAAGGTGTTGCAGCAGGCCCTGACACGACATCTGTCGATCCTCGTGTTCTTGCTACCTTTGAACAAGTAGAGAAGCTTGTTGGCACCGATGTACCAGTAGAGAAGATCTCCAACTTGCTCACCAAAAGGAAGGGTGCCCATCAACAAAAGCCAATGGTTGTTTCTATTGTTGGAGTCGGAGGCCTGGGCAAAACAACCGTTGCCAGTTTGGTGTACCAAAGCCTTGGGGGCCAATTTGACTGTAGGGCTTTTGTCTCTATATCTCTTCGGCCAAATATGCAGCAGATTCTCAGCAGTATACTACGGCAAATTAGCAAAGACCACTGCACAAATGCTGGAGAAAAAGATCCACAAGAACTTATAATGACTATCAGAGAATTCCTCGAGGACAAGAGGTATGTGTTATATGTATGAAGTACCCCTGCGGTTCATGTTCTATTTGTCCTGTTATAGTTCTTGGTGTCTTCAAAAGTTCATGACTATTTTTTTGAAACGAGAATATTTGCTATATGAAAATTACACGGCTGGATTTGTTCCTAGAAATGTACTGTTTGCTAATTTTGCATTCATTGCCAATAATATTGCCTTTAGAAATGCTACTGTTTGCAAAGGTATTACAGTTAATAGTAAATCTAGTAAGTTTATAAAACGTCAGTTAGACCAGATGAGAGGAGTACGGGTTATCTGCACGGCATAGCATCAGGCCAGCGAAACTGCACATCTTGTGGAGGCACTACCTGCCGCCGAGTTTGAACATCAAGCAGAGGGCTGCGCATGGCAGTTGGCTCGCGTTGACGCAAAGGCAAGGTGGAGCAGCGGCGGTGCCACGAGCTTGAGCCGTTGAGCGGCGGCCACCTACCCTGCTTCTTCGCCGCGGCATTATTCATGTGTTTTGTTTGATTCAAAATTAAGCCCTTTTTATTTAACTAGAAAGGTATTCGTGCATTGCAACGGGGTAAACCAAATACACATGAACAAATTAAGGATCCACAAATTAATCACACTCGGCATTACCCAGGGAAGCCATAAAATTTTAAGATCATAGTTGTTTGGCTCTGCGTTGCACCACTAAACCAACTCATTCACTACTTTTTTACTGGCACATCAACAACTATTTTTTATCAAAAGAATAGTGTAGAAATGAATCCACCTCTCTCGCGGCAGCAAGCATCCTCCTCGCTCGCGTTCTCATTCGCTCCACCTCTCTCTTTCCATGCATGGTCGCTAACTCTTTCCTCTCTCTCTGCACGACCACTACGCACCTTCCTCACCCCATTTGTGCGTGACCACCACGCTCCACCACTCCCTCCCTCTCATTCTCCACCATGGGCCAACTCCACGGGCAGACGTCGATGCAGCGGACATTCATTGGTGGGGAAGCAGCCTCGCGCAGATGGCGATGGGGCCGGCGGGCCTTGGCGAGCCAGTAGACCATCAGTGCCTAGTCACCGGCGGGTGAGCAGCCCGGTAGGCGAGCATATCTGAGCGGGGCGGCGGGTGGTCGGGGAGCAGACCAGGCCGAGCGTATAGGTTGGCAGCTGTCGCCGTCGACCCCGCGACAACAGCGAGCACGACTGTAACACTCTGCGTCTAAAATTCGCTTACCGTCCAGCCCCCACGTGGGGCGGGCACGCGCATACACATAGCACCTCTCTAATGCTTTCGTCCTTGTTTCGTGTAAAAGGGTTAACCCGGAGGTGCTATGCTTGAAACTAACAAGGGTTATATGCTGACCCTCACCCACCTAAACAAGTCATGTGGGACAATTCCCATAACCACTTCACTTCCGGGCCACTTGGGCCGAAACCACAACTAACATGCTACAAACTGGCTGGGGTGTTACAACGACGCCGCCGAGCAACGAGCATGCCGGCGGGTTCCCTGCATCATCGACAACGTTCACCACACACCATCTTGGGCCTAGCCAGATCGGACTTTTTCTTTCCTTTAATCCGAACTCGAGTTCGACTCGTTGTTTGGTTTAATTCCGGCTGAGGAAAACGAAACCATCAGCAGGCCGAATAACGAAAATTAGTCTGACAACCTGAGTCATCCTTTTAAAGTAGTACAGATTCCATAACCCTGATTATGCCACGAAAAGCAATGGCATTATTCATGTGTTTCTTCCCCCTTGAAAACCTAGATTGGATAACCACGGACGGCATGTGTTTTTCTTGGCTGATAGAATGCTCCATTATTCTGACGCCAGCTAAAAGGTTCTCTGCCGAAACCACTTAAGCAGACTAGCAGTCCGTGCAGTGGTTGCAGTCGGTGCGACCACGAGCCAAGTCGCGCGCGCGAACGTGGCTGCCGTCGCCTGTGTCAGCACTGGCCCGACTAGCACCACCCTAGCCTGCCTTTAAGTAATGTTCTTATAGAAGCGGAAAGGGAAACGAGAACCAGAGGCAGAACAGAGCAGTTGCAGTTGGACCTTCCAGCAGTCGTCTGCTTGTGGCCGTGGGGTTTAATGGTGATGTGTTGCTCCACGTGCATCTTACGGTGCATAAGAGCATCTCCAACCGATTCTCTATTTTTCATCCTCTATATCCCTGGATAGAGGATCCTCTATCCTGTTTTCATCCTCTATTTTGCAGCACACTCCAACCGGTTCTCTAAATGAGAACCTCTATATTCATTCAGCTCATTTTTTATTACTATCTTGTAACTAACATTCCAACAACCATATTTGCTGATACATGGTTTAAACATATGAATTGCATTATGAGTACACAACATGATTAAGACAATACAAATTACATGATTAAGGTAATATTAAGTACATGATCAAGATAATTCTGATGCACACAAGCAATGAAAAAAAATTCAGAAACATGTAATTAAGCAGGCAGGCAGGTCGGTTTCAATGCACACAAGCCTCTCCTTCAGTAAAGATATTGCACTTTCAGCTGGCAGTGAGCAATAACAAGAATTCAGAAGCATGTTAAGGGAGTTTCAGTTCAGTTCATTTCAGTTTTAGTCCTGCAATAACAGGCAGGCAGGCAGGGCAAAATAAACTGATGCTGTGTTACTTCATCAGACAAACAGAGGCAAACAGAATACAATTCATATTCTAGTTGGTCGTTTTGATGCTTACTGTTGACAGCAACTGAGGCAAAAAGAATACAGTTCAACATCTATACTTGCACTCAAATTTTAGCCGCAAATCACTTTGATCCTAATGCACACAAGCAAGCAAGGAGGCAGGCAACTGCGTACAGGACTAGTAATGCGGCAGCAGCGGAGCAGCGCAAACATATGGACTTTTGGAAATTGAACCACGCCATGGACGACAGGTTGGAGATGCAGGCAGGCAGGCAGCGCAACACAAGCACATGCGACGCGAGCAGTGAACACAAGCAGGCATCCGGCAGGCAGGGGCGACCTCAAGCGATGCTGGCGGATGCGAGCAGCCAAGCAGCGCCGTCAGCACACAGGCGGATGCGAGCAGGCCAGCGGGTAACTAACATATGCCCTGAGGAAACGTAATCACAAAAATACGCCTGGACAGAAGATCGATGGCCGCCTGGAGAAGATGGACGGCAGGAGTTGGTGACCACCAAAATGGGTTCTTTGGGAGATGTAGAAGACAATCATATAATCAATTCGATCTAATTTGTGGTATATGTTGAGGATTTCAAGGATTTGCGGCTAGGGTTTGGAATGGGGAAAAGAAGAAAATCATGCACCTGGTCTCAGCCACCACCACGCCGCCGCAGCGCCGCCGGTGCAGCCGCCTCCGGCGATCCTCAAGGGCTCCTCCCTCTCCGCCGGCGCCGTCGCGGCGGACGCCGCCAGCATGACGCTCGGCGACATCCTCCAGCGCGACTCGGCGCTGCGCCAGTCCGCGCACATCCGAGCGTCCATGCAGGCCACCAGCGCCCGCATCGAGTCCCTCGAGCGCGAGCTCGCCGGCCTCCGCACCCGCCTCCGCCGCTCCGAGGACCTCCTCAAGAACCTGTTCGGCCGGCGGCCAGCTGGGACCGGCGCGCTTGGGCTGCTGGCACAGGCTGGGGGACGAGGAAGAAGGGGAAGTTTCATCGAGATGGCGCGAGCGGCCGAATCAACGCGGCCGTTGCTGGATAGCGATCGGGTTGGAAGCTCTACATCTAGAGCACGGGGGAGGAGGGATGGCGATCTGAACAGTGGTATAGAATCGGGTAGAGGATCGGTTGGAGGGCGTTTTTTGCTCATAATCGCTAAAACGAAGGATAGAGGATGGGATAGAGTATCGGTTGGAGATGCTCTAATGTGGTAAGATATGTGGGATTTTGGAGTTTTTATAGTAAAATTGAAATAATGTGTCTGCTCGTTTTAACTCCATAATTTCACATCAGATAGTTTTAATACATTCAGTTATAAACTATAATATCTAGTGATGTACGATAATCTTTTAATGTTACGTACTAAAGCACTATTACAATTGTAAGGCTTGTATTACCACGCAGGCATCTAATGTCTTGCAAAACTACAGGTACTTCGTTGTAATCGACTATGTATGGAGTGCAGAAGCATGGGAAATCATTGAAGTTGCTCTGATTGACAACCATCTTGAGAGCAAAGTTATTGTCACAACCCGCAATGTTGATGTGGCTCATTTATCTTCAGTTGACGGAGCTATGTATGAACTAGATCCTCTCTCTGACGAGGACTCCAAGAAGTTGCTTTCCAAAAGGATATTCAACGAAGAAGAGGGAATTCTTTCTGAATTAGAGGAGGTAACAGAGAAAATCCTGAACAAGTGTGGTGGGATACCATTAGCTATAATAACTATAGCTAGATTGTTGGCCAGTAAACCAAACAAAACAAAGTATGAATGGTATGATGTCTACAAATCTATGGGTTCTGGACTTGAAAAAGATAAAAGTGTCGGGAACATGAGAAAGATATTGCACCTTAGTTATGGCGACTTACCATCTTATCTAAAGCCATGTTTATTGTATCTAAGCATGTTTCCTGAGGATTCAGAGATTCTAAGAGAAGATTTGGTACGGCTTTGGATTGCGGAAGGATTTATTGACGGAGAACAGGGGAGTGATTTCCATGCTCTTGGAGAGAGGTATTTCAACATGCTTGTTAATAGGAGCATGATTCAACCAGTCGATGTGGATGTATCTGGTACTGCAAGAGCTTGTCGAGCACATGACATGATACTTGATCTTATCATTTCACTCTCAGCTCAAGAAAATTTTGTCACTATATCAGCTCCGCATCTCATATCTCCAGCAGGCAATATTCGGCGATTATCGCTGCAAGGAAGCGATATAGATTGCGAAGAAAACATCAAGGATGAGAAAGTGATTCTACCAGCAACGACCAATATGTCTCATGTGAGAACACTCATAGCATTAGGAGATGCTTTTCAATGGATGCCACCTCTGTCAAGGTTTTCAGTTCTCCGTGTATTGGTTTTGAACTGTTTTTCTAACAACAAAATAACCTTAACGGTCTGGGGAGTTTGCATCACTTGAGATATCTGGAACTTCGAGGTGCGGTTGAATCAGAGCACCTAGAAGAAATTGGAAACCTCAAGCATCTGAAGACTTTGGATTTGTTTTGGTTGTCGCTTGATGAACTCCCAGCAAGTATTGTTCAGTTAAGACAACTTGAATGTCTAATTACAAAATCTTGGGTGAAGTTTCCTGATGGTATTGGGAATCTAGTGTCGCTGCAACAGCTGGAAGTTCTTGATTTGAGGAAATCACTAAGTATTGCTGAGCTGGGTAATCTTCGTGGGTTACGGGTTTTGGCTATATACTGTTTGGGTATGATCGATGAGAGTCGTGTGAAGACTTTTCTCCAGAGCCTATCCAGTTTACACAACATGCACACTTTATATATAGAGAGCAGCGGGTTATATTCCCTAGACTGCATGCCAGATCAATGGAGCGGCCCTGCACATCTACAATGCTTTGAGGGACGTGATTCAATCCTCTCAAAGTTGCCATGCTGGTTTTCCTCCCTCTCCGAACTCTCCCGCTTAGCCATCGAGGTCATGATGCTAAGACAGGGTGATCTTCAACTGCTTGGAGGATTACCCCTGCTACGCTCTCTTGATCTAGGAGTACATGCTCATGGTACCACAGAAGAACGGCTGGTTATTGGTGCTGATCAGCCCTTCCGCTCTTTAATAGAATTTAAGTTTAAGCACTACGCAAGATGTTTGCTGGTGTTCGCTCCAGGAGCGATGCCAAAGCTTCAGAGGCTTGAGTTGTACTTTCAAGTACGGGAGAGAGAAGGTGGTCACATCGATGTTGGCTTGGAGAACCTGACTTCCCTTAAACAGGTCAAGGTTACAGTTAACTGCTATTCTGTTAGGGTCGCTGAGGTGGAGGATGCAGAGGCCAAGTATAGGGATGCGATTGACAAGCACCCGAACAATCCAACTCTTGAGCTGTCAAGAGCGTATGAAGAGTTAACTGTTAAAGATGAGGACAAAAGTGACAGTGAGGCTTCGAAACAACAAAGGTACGAAAAATCGTCCGCCCATTGACCTGACAGGTACACTTACTCGTTTCTATCGTGCTTGCTGACTTGTTCGTGCTTTTGCCCATGCTGTCATGCCTGTCGTTCAGTTCGCTGGCTACTGACGATGAAAGCGACAATGGTAGTGAGGCTTCAGAGGAAAGGTAACATATCTGCTGGAGATGCTCTTAGACCGGATGGGCTGCCCCCTGGTCGTTCTCGTTGCTCGTGCTGCACTGCTGCTGGTCGGCATGGTAGGGGTTAAGGCTTACGCAGACAAGGTTTTTGCTTCCAACCTGCTCGGCTGGTAGTATCATCGATCGAGAGCAGCACAAGGTGTCAGTGACAGGGTGACACACTAACACGGTGCTTTTCTTTGAGTAAAATGACAATGGCAAACGATCCCTATGTGCAGCTTATATTCAGCAATCAGGCAAGTGTTTTCTGCAGACAGGTTATTAAATCACCATCTCGAAGTTCTCTCGAGAGACGCGGCATCCATGTCTCGACTCTCGGCATTCAGCTTTTCCTCAATTAACTCTGATTACTGACTACAACAGGTCATCTTCTTCTAACTAATCATATGTATCCTCTGTACCTGCCTCCAATTACTTCCTACGCGGTCAGTTGGCGCTGTTCGTCTGAGATGTATCAGTGCCTCTTATCAAATTAAGCTGCACATTGGATGTATGACAGAGCCACACATGGGTATCTTAGATCTCAGGTCTTACTGATGCTTCAGAAATACGCGACGTTGTGTGAATGAAAGGAGAAAAAATATCGAATCATTCCTGTTGCTTGGACGTGACCGCCGCCGCCAAGCAAGTCTCGGTCATAGCCATTTCAAAAAAAAAAAGGGGGGGGGGGGGGGGGGGGGGAGTCTCCGGTCGTAGGCTCATCATCGCACCATCACCGGCCATATCGGTACTGCCGCAGGGATCCATTGAAGATGCCGACGCCCCGTAGTCCACCTTCGACTGCGCGGGGTCATGCTATCTGCCATGCCTTCAGTTCTCGAAAATCCGGGTCTCTCCACGCCGTGAGTACGTCGCGTAATGGAAACAGCACAGCCAACGGACCAGACTCAGTCCACAAACCGCGCCACCGTAGCACATTCAATAGAGGTGCAAGCTAGGTCACTCCATTGCCCGAATGCTTGTGCAGCCGCGGCATCTCCAGCAAATCCGTAGCGGCACAGCCATCAGCGAAGCACTGACAGATCTGAATACTACACGGTAATCTTTTTCTCTTGCTTCTTTTATTTTCACTAGCTACTTACTAGTGCGTTGCAACGGGGCTAAAATTTTGCAACTTAAAAATGCTTATGATGCAACCGCACGTATTACACATTTATTTAGCAGGATAGAACTCATCTAATGACCATTGTCCCTGGGCAATAGATGTGGGTATAAGTTAAACTCAATATGTCAACTCCAATTCTTTTATTGGAAAAAGTCTCTTTTACTCTCCCGAAAAATTCAGTTTGTCTGTTTCATTCCTAAACAAAATGATGGCTCACTTTACTCTCTTAAACAATTACATTTGGTACGATATACACCCTAATGAGGTTTGTGGTTTTGTTTCTCAATCTACAAGTGGAATTTAAAGCTCAAATTTTGCATGATGACAACTCACACCACAACCGATGTTAAACTAATATGACATATTTTTTATATTATTACATAATTTAATAGCAAGTAATGATCTATGCGTCCAAATGATATCAGAAAAATAATTAAAAATTATTGTGACATAGGGTATTGTGGGAGCTATCATCATCCAAAATTTGAGCTTCAAATTCCACTTGTAGCCCGAGATATGAAAAAGACAAACTTTAATAGGGTGTATATTGCATCCAATGGAATTGTTTAGCGTGTAAAGTGAGTCATCATTTTATTTAGGGGGTAAAACGGACAAAGTGTGGGGAGTAAAATGGATTTTTTCTTATCTAGAATAGTTTATTCTACTGGCTCGAATAATACACTTTTAATCTGTAATATTTTATTTCGCTGGCTCGAATTATTTTAATGTACAACGTTTCGTTCCACTAATAATGTTTTCTTATTCGGAATTGAAAATTTTGTACCAGCATGGTTAGTGCTGTCCAAATGGGCCAGGCGGGCACGAAGCCCGCAAAGTTTGGCCCGGCCCAGGCACAGCACGGTCCGTTCAATTTTGGACCCGGGCTGGCACGGCACGAGGCTGCGGGCCATGCTTGGGCCGAGGGTAGGGCACGACGGGCGGCACGGGCTCGACCCGTTTATTATATATTAAGTAGAATATATGTTTCATACATAATTAAAAAGAAGCAATATAGCCTGGTGGTAAGGCATTTCCTTTCAAAACAGGTTCGAATCACCTTCCCAACTCTATTTTTGCTAAATTTCAAGCATTTTCAATGCTAATGCGCCGTGAATTCAATTATACGGTCCGTCGTGCTAGCGGCGCTTTATGGGCCGGCCCAAAACGCTTAGCCTTATTCGTGCCATGCCGGGACCAACGCCCAAGCCCGTGGGCTGACTTGGCATGGCCCGTTAGGCACGACATGCTGTGGCCCGAAACTAAATGTGTTGGGCTTGGGCCATGCCGGCCCGTGCCGCCTGTTTGGACAGCACTACATGGTAGGCAGCATAAGGTTGTTTACATTGGGCTGGCTTTTGAGGTGGTCGTGTACTTGGCTGAATTGGACTATTGGGCCTCAACAACACTTGGATCAGAAAACTCATTTGGCCGATCGCCCATATACCCCTTTGTTTAGTTCCTTCTTCCTCGTGAGCACCACAACAGCCAGCAACGGCAAAATTGTAGATGACGGCGGATGAACCTGCGCGCCGCCGAAGGAAGAGGGGTGTGGGGGTGGTTTCGTCCTCACCGCTGGTTGTTGGGGGGCAGCCGCCCGACCCCTTCCATACGAGGCGAACTCTTTCATGAGCCGATTAAGAACCGGAAACGGCAGGATGAGGAAACATTGGACGGTGGCAAATATGATTCAGACCAGGGGCAAAAAACTTGATTCAAATCGGCCAGGTAGACACTATCACACAAATGGTCTGTAGCGGCGCCAGGCAAAATGCCTTAGCGGCGGACACGAAAGTAGGCCACCGCTACAGGCCCGTCGGGGGCGCCCGGAAAATGAACCGTCGCTACTGAACCTCATAGAGGCGGGCCCAATAAGCCAACCGCCATTACAGCCTCTCTGTGGCGGCGGCCCACAATTCCAACCGCCGCTACAGAGGTGACAGGCTGTAGCGGCGGCCCACAATGACGTCCGCCGCTACAGAACTGCACGCCCCAGCCCACAAGTCTACGCCGCATATAAAATACCAAACCCTAGAGCCACTCCTCCCCAGCCGCACACGCCCTCCTCTCTCCCCAGCCGCCCTCTCTCCTTTCTCCCCCCTCCCCATCTCTCCTCTTCCTCAGATCCACGCGCCGCTCGTCTGGCGAGGTCAGGTCCACATCACCGCCTTCGACCTCCCTCACCGGCTTCCCGTCGCACCACACCACGGCCCACCGGCGAGGCCGGCCCCGGATCCAGCGAGGCATCCTCCCCTTCAAGCGGATCTGAGGCCCCTCCCTCCACGTCACTACAACACCAACCCCACTCTTGCCACGGATGGCTTGCAACGGATCCAACATGTGTTGGTGCTCGGCCCGCCTCCCTGCCTTTCCCCACGTCTAAGTCAATATAACTTCCTATGGTGAGTCCGCCCTCAAAACAGAGCACCCCCTTGATCTCACGGATCGATAGGGTTCTCCATCCCGCTCCGATTCAGTTGGCGGCGGCCATGTCTCCGAGCAGGTCCATCCACGAGGCTTCAGTTCCTCGGCTGGATCTAGAGCCTGCAGTCCGGTCTCCTTCCTCCTGCAGCAGAGGCTCAGCAGTCCCAGCAAACTCCTCTCTCAACTCGTCCGGGCATCTCCTTCTGATCCGGTAGTGGTGAAGATGGGGCATGTGACGGCACAGATCCGAAGGAGGTTCCTGCCCTCTGATCCAAGCCCGCCCCTCACGGTGCTTCGATCTGACCTGCAACGGCCTCCTCTGCACCCAGCCTGCACCCATCGAGTCCGCCTAAGGTATTACCCCGTTTCATCCCCTTCCTCGTACATGCTTTGTTATTAACATGTCTTTTCTTCCTGGTGTTTAGGGGATTTCACTTTTCACTGCAGCTACGGTAACAGGATGTTCCAGATAACATTATCGTGCTGCCTATAGCTTTGGAGAATTGTTGATCTGTTCATTTTGGAATCATATGGCAAATGGTAAGTGCTTGAGCCATTTAGATGAATGCTCAGTACTAATCAGTAGTCACAATGTTACATTACTATCAGATATTGAGATGAAATGCATGTGGTGCCACTTGAGGAGCTAACTGCAGTTATATTCTGATTCTCCTTCTGTACTTTTCTCATTTAGTAATGTACAGCTAATCCCTGGTTCCATGTTTTTACATATATTTGCAATAACTTACATGCTTACTAATGTTAGCTTTTCTGGCCATCAGATACTCGGAACAGGCTACATTTGAAGATCATTGCCACAAAAGAATATAGTAGAAGAAGCTCTTGGGGGCACAGGCGTACGACTCCTGCGGATGTAGGTGTAGATAAGAAAATCTGTTTAAAAGCTGTACAAATTCCAAGTTATATGTAGGAATTTGTCAGATTGTAATGTACTGAATTGTTGCCATGATAAATAAAGTTGTGTATTTTGTTAAGACCAAAACAGAGTAGCAAAATTCAGTTGCAGACCAGAGACACAAATCAACGTGGAATTAATATTGTAAGCATCAAAATGGATGATTTCCCAACCTCAGATTTCCAACACATAAAAGTGTTGCTACAGGCTGGCTGTATCCGTTGCTGGCTTGCAACGCATATTTGCATTAGTTACCAACGGATATCTATATGTTGCAATTGACCCTTGCAACGCCACTTATAGCAACGCATAAAAGATGCGTTGGTAAAGACCCTAGCAACGCTTATATGGACTTTTTGCAACACATATATGCGTTGCTAAAGGGGTGTGTCTCTTGTAGTGCACTCCGGGCGACGAAGGAGATGGCGGCTCCAAGACGGCGACGTCCTCAGGCGCGGCGGCAGTCTTCGACGGCGTCGTCTCGGGCGTGGCGGTGATAGGCGCTCCCTCGCCTGACGACCCGGCGGCGGCCCGGCCCCTCCTCTCCCTCCCCCGACTGCAGATCCAGGCGCGGCAGGGCACCTGGCCCCCTCCTCTCCCAACCCCAACTGCATATCCAGCCCACGCGCGGGCGGCGGCGGCGGCTACCGCCACGGCCACGCGGGGCTACTTCCTTGGCGACGGTGACGACCACGCGCGGGCGGCGATGACATCGACGACAGCCACTTGGGGACGACCACGCACGGCGTGGCATACTTCTTCACCGGCGGCGCGGCGCCCTGCTTCTTCACTGGTGACGACCACACGCGACGCGGCGGACTTCTTCACCGGCGCCGTGGCGCCCTGCTTCTTCACCGCGCCGTGGCATCCGGCTTCTTCACCGGTGGCGTCCAAGCGGGGAGCAGCCGAGCCGGCGCTATAGGCAAGTTTGTAGCGGCGTCCTAGCGTGGAGAGTTTTTTTTTTTTTTTTTGGAAATTGGTAGTAGCGGCGGGTGACTCAGTGCCCGCCGCTACAAACTTGCCTATAGCGCTGGTTCCTGGAGCCTGTCGCTACAAGCCGCGCTCTGTAGCTGCGGAAGCGCAGCGGCGGGCTGTCCAGAGCGCCGCTATAGGCATTTTTGAGCCGCCTTTACAAGCCTTTTTTGTCACTAGTGAGAGGACTGAAAAATTAAGTCTGCCAACCTCAGATAACTTTATTTAATAGTAGAGATTTTAGGGTATCCCGATGCATTTCTCTCGTTCTAAAATCCTATTCATCGCAAAAAAAAAATGCATATATTGTACGTAATTAAGCCTTGCAGATTCCTGTATCGGTCAAAGAGGCTTAGCTGTGCCACGTACAATATTATAGGCACTCTACGATCCGAAGCCGACGGGAACGGAACTGTAATGAACTTGTGGAGCATAGGTGCAGCTGGGTCAGAGGCACATGCTTTGCCAGCTCCATTGCTTGTATGGATTTAGGTGCCACGTAACTAACATTATTATAAGCACTCTAATAACTATGATCCGATGCCGATGGGAACAGGAATTAATGATTTGAATCCCGGAGATTAGGTGTGGTTAATCAGAGGCACATGCTAGCCAACTGCACAGCACAATTTTCAAATGATTTACTTGAGAACTCATAGATAGGCGTGGTCTCGACTTCTCCTTTTTGTTATACAGACCAAAGAAGACTCTCTACGATTGAAACATTTAAATGATGATTCTCGATAGTTGAGCTGCCCCCGTGAACCTTTAACAGATCCATGAGGCACCCACATGAAACATTTTCAAAGCACAAGAGGCCAGCGATCAATATAAAAATCGGTGTTAATTATTAACATTTTACTTGCAGAACAGAAGAAAACAAATTAATGGGAATCAATGCACATGCATGAGACTTCTATGTTGCTTGGGCTGTGCCAATGTGAATTCAGCAGGCCATGTGATTCAGCAACGCCGATGAAACAAGAAAATATGAAACTGGGAAAAAGCATGAGTCCGGTTTAAACTTTTGAGATTACAAAATGCAAAATGCCTTTTCACGTTATTTGATGTGTTGCAAAAAGAGAAACATAACATTTTAAAGGAGAGAGTTCGAAATCATGTCACTATAGGAAGTAGCGTAGTAGTAGAGATTCTGGTTGTATCAACTGGGACATTACTATATGTGATGTGATGCAAGAGAGAACTTTTTTAACTTAATACCAAATACACACATAACAATGGTTTCTAAAAGGGAAAGCGTTGGGGAAGAAATCAAAATGATTCTAATCGTACGTAAGTGCCACTCTGCTGTTGATGAAATATGTTCACATTTGTATAGTTGGGATTAGAATAATTTTATCCAACCAAAGTTTGAACTTGTCTCATTTCTTTTTATGAATGAAAGAGGAGACTTCGAAACCAATGTTAACCTATCAGAGATCCATGGGGCAGGGGCACCCATGTTCATAGGCTACTACAAAACCAATACAAACACAGCTCAGCAACACAAAATTTGTTTCAATCTAGACAGGTAGCAATCATCTCCACCAGGCACCGAGAGCAAGGGCATGCATGGAGCTCGCGGTGGCAGCTCTGGGGAGTCTCCTACCCAAGCTGGGCACCCTCCTCAGCGACGAGTACAAGCTGCAGAAGGGGGTGCGAGGGGAGATCAAGTTCCAGCAGATTCCCGTATCGGTCAAATAGGCTTAGCTGTGTCAAGCAGGTCATGTTACTAAAATAGTTTGGTTCAAATTATTGTGGCTTGAGAAACATTTGAAGCTTAATTAATTACGGAACCCAGAATTCAGTCCTGTACTTTTATCATGAAAAATTTATATGAGAAATATCGAATGCTGTATCCAATCAGCCAAACTTTGCTTTTTGCATGATTCGTACCTCATTCGTTTGCTTTGTTAATATCCTTTCACAATGTACACAGCAAGCACGAGGAGCAGACTACTGACAACTTAAGAACCATAGTGATTATGGTTATAGTAGTAGTAGTACAACTTAAGACTTGATTCAAAAAAAAAAAGTACGACTTAAAACTATGGTACGATCTATTTAGTGAAAAAAGCAAAGTTCTGTTATCATAACACATCATAAACGTCGTCGGGATTGGACGGGATGGCTCGTGCTGCTGATCGGCAACGACTCGATGCTCATGTTTGTACTCGTGCTTCTGAGCTGCTCTGCTGGTTAACCGATCGATAGCAGAGCAGCAAAGGTGTGAGTGTCACGCATACTAACACGGTGCGTTTCCGTAACCATGGCAAAACGATCTATTTGTAAAGATTATCATCAGCAACCAGGCAGCCGGGGTTTTCTCCAGACAGGTTATAATCACCATCTCAAAGATTATTGTAGTTTAGTTTCAACGAATATCAATTTAAAAATCAGGGAGGGAAATGCGCAGTTAAAAAATGCTCCTGCTAGTGTACGTATCATACTACAAAAACGCTTTAGTATTTCTACATCAGTCCTTACGCCTATCTGAGACCATGGATGGAGTCACGCCTGGGTTTTGATCAGCTCTGGAAATCTCAGCCCCAATCCATCTGACCTATTAATTCCAAATATATCGCAGACAAATAAATATGAAAGTGAACGTACCAAAGTCATTGAACACCTTGTTTTGTTTCAGGTCATGGTTTAAGACAGATTGATTATTGTTGCAGACAAATTCAAGGAAAAAGAAAACAGAGAGGCTTTCTTACCAATATATTCTCTCTCGCTGCATATAAATCCTAATCCTTAGATCAGTTGTCTAAAAAAGTTCGGATTGAGTTGATACACGTGCACAATAAAACCCCCAAAAATGTGCATTTGGTTACATTTTCACCAGCCAGAACTAAGAGGCCAGAATAGATCTCACTTCATAAATTTATTTTGAATAATCTAAATCAAATATCAGAAAGCACAGACAGAGCTGAATACGCAGTGCTCTTTTTCTTTTCTTCTTTTTTCTTTGATCATTATTAAGATATCCCAGTGTACATTCTCTGTATCTCCAAAACCATGACAAAGAGTTGTGCACAGCTAAATGGATTATACCTTAATTAAAGCCTTTGCAGATTCCCTAATCGGTCAAAACGGCTTAGCTCTGCCACATAAATAACACGATGTTACAGGCACTCTACGATCCGAAGCCGATGGGAACAGAACTAATGTGAACATGAGTGCAACTGGATCAGAGGCACATTCATGCCATCTGCACAGCACGATCCTTGTTGGTTCTATAGGCTACATGATAAGCTTAAAATTCTCTATTTTGAAGAATGTATGTTTGTTTACTAAAGTCACCTCACGACTGACGAGGTATCTCCTTATCAAATTCAAATGACGGTTCTTAAGAGTTGACCTGTCCCCATGACACCCACATGAAAAGTACCACAAATTACGGGAATATTTTTCTTTTGCGTGGAAATTACGGGAATATGACAGCAGGCGACAAATATAAATATTACTGTTAACTGTTATTTCATCTGCGTCAACGGCACTCAAACAAGTTAGGGGAATCAATACAAATGGACGAGAATTGTATGTGTCTTGGGTTGTGCCAATTCAATTTCAACTAGACCATGTGATTCCGCAATGCTTGAAAAAAACACAAAGAAAAGCTTGTTTTGCTAATTCGACATTAGAAATTTTGAATGCACAACAGTTCAGTTGCATGATTCGGTGTGTTGTAAAAAGCAAAGCAGAGCATTTTAAAGGGCGAGGGTTTGAAATCATGCTGCTGTAGAAATTAGTGTACAAGTAGCGATTCTGATGGTTTCAACTGGGAAATTACTAAATGTGATTCAAGTGAGAATTTTTTTAACGTGATACCAAATACACACAAACCATGGTACCTAAAAGGGACAGGGTGGGGGTTGAAATCACAATGACTCTAATCATAGGTGCCACTCTGCTGTTGATATAGTTTGTTCACAGTTGTACATATGATTCCAATATTATCCACCCAAAGATTGGACTTTTTCTCACTTCTTTTTATGGGCCAGAGAGGAGAGTTCGAACCCGTGTTGACCTCTCAGAGATCCATGGGGCCATCTCCATAGGCCACCACAAAACGAACAGAGCAAAGCCGAGTGCCACCAATATCATGTCGATCTAGCCAGGTACCCACCATCTCCACCAGTCAGAAAGAGCAGTAATACCCCAATTTAAAAATACGAGTTGTTCACACATACTCAAACTATTTAGGATAATTACATCTCAATTATGCGTTTCTTCATGGTCTGGAAACGCTTGATAATATCACTATCCTTAACTTCCAGGATCGTGAGATACAAAATCAAGATCATAGATAGCTTGATTTTTTTTTTAAAAAAAAGAGGATCATGGATAGCTTGAGCGGCACATGCTTGCCAAGTAAACAGCACGATCCTTGTTGCTTGTATAGACTACAAGTCTCTCCTTACTATTGGCGAGGTCTCTCCTTGTTAAAGTCATGTAATTCACGGTTCCGGAGAGTTGACCTGTCCCCATGACCCTTCGACGGGTCCATGAGGCTCCCACACGAAATTTCGTAGCATAAATCATGGAGATATGACATCGGGCGACCATTATAAACATTACTGCCAATTATTGCTTCATCCGTGTGAACGGGAATAAATGCAAATGGAGGATACTTGAATGAGTCTCCGATTGTGCCAATTTCATTTCTACTATACCATGCGATTCTGCAAAGTCCCCCCAAAAAAAGAAACTGGGAAAAAGGTGTGTGTTCGGTTTAAACCTTTTAAATTATTGAATTATTAGATGTGCTGATAAAAGAGAAGCAGGCAATTTTAGAGGGAGAGGGTTCGAAATTTATGTCACCGTAGAAATTAGTACAGAAGTAGCGATTCTGGTTGTGTCAACTGGGGCATCTATCTATTATATATATAATTGATCAAGAAAAAGAGCCACCACGTTCGCTCTCAAAGCCTAAAAATTCACACGTTAATCTGAGAAAATAAGAAGAGAAAATTACCCACCACTGCCACTACGAAAATTTTAGTCTAAAATACCCTCAAACCTATTTTTAAATTACCCACCATGCCACTACGAGTTCAAAAAATAGCTAAATTCGAAATAATAAAAAATAGACAAAAATACCCTTCGCACCTATTTCTAAATTGACCACTATGCCATTTTGAGTAAAAAAATAGCTAAATTCAAAATAATAAAAAATCCAAAAATACCACTCACACCTATTTCTAAATTACCCACCATGCCATTATGAGTCCAAAAATAGCTAAATTTAGAATAATAAAAATAGAAAAAAAATACACATAAATCCTATTTCTAGATTACTCATTTTTTGACTTTAGGATAATAAAGAAAACTCAAACACAAATAAAAAATAAAATTCAAATGAAAGTGAATATAATTTCTCTTTAAATTGTTGGGAAATACACCTTAGAAAAGCACGTGAAAAATATAAACAACAATAATTTAAATTCATATCCTAACTAAAACTTGACATGCAATGCAGTTTTCGTTGGGGTCCAAAGTCTTCCTTGACCCAGAGATAATTTAGTTGAAACATGATTCGCAATGCATTATTTTCTAAAAGTGTAAGACCTTAATGGTTAAACATTAACAATATTTATCTTCAATAAGTAAATAGGTAACAAACATGTGTATGAGTGTCTATCAAAACAGGAAACAATGCAAAATAATTGACAAATTGTAAAGAGCACTTTTAACGTTACAATATTATGGAACTTTAATAAGACCATACACTCATACCTTTTAGAAAATAATTTCATTATATAAACATATATGATGGTTAAAGTTTGGATGATCTTGAACAACCATAACGATTAAACTCCGAGGATTCACGTGAGCACGATCCATCTGCTTACATAGGACCGCGATATTCGTTGGCAGTGCTAAGTAGACATCTTTAGCATAAGTTCATGAATCTAGGAGAAGCATATATATAGTTCAGTCTTCAAGGGATCCTAGGTACGCGTAACCGCGAGTGACATGGGGCTGGCTTGATCAGGACTGAGCCCTTGAACCATGGCTATCTGCTGTACACCCATATGTGCACTGGAGCGCCGTGATCGATGTTTTGACCACAGGAACATCATATGACAACGCAATTAGCAAAGTGCCTTAATAGTGATATGAGGATACAAATTAGGCATCGCGGTGGATGGATCCCTATAATAAAGTATGGAACACGCGTTTATAATTCACTTATGTGCTTCACATCAACAGAAATAAGAGATAAGACTATCAAATTGAATATACGAACATTATACAAAGCCCAAAATATTCAGCCATGCAAAGTCTCCTGTGGCAAACACGTACTGTTGCAAAGAGCTTAAAAGTGCAAGAGGCTAGAGATGTGAATAAAAATTAAGAAGTTCATCACTATATGCTAATCAAAAAAATTAATAGATATAGTTTATTTTCTAAAAGTATATTGTATAGATTTTATTGTGTTGTGTCCTTTCTTACACTAAAATCATGTTATGTGTCCTATTTTTAATAAACCAAAAATTAAAACAGAAGCATGTTCAAGATGAAAGAATGCTAATGGAAGAACAATAGATCAGAATAAGTAGAGGGAGCATGACAAAACAAATTATGAAAAGTAGGAGTTTTGTGTTATTAAAATTGCATAGAGAAGCATCAATTCTTTTCGATTTGCTTGGTTTAATAAATGATACAGATAAGTCATGATTGAGTTCATATCATATCTATTATTTTATATTGTTTCCGTGATTCATTCTTTATTCTAGCCTTTACCCCCGTATTTACATATTCACTATTTCGATCATGTATCTTTGTCGGTCAGTTGCCACAATGATGATCTTTACATGCTACTCTCTACATTCTTTTTTTTATGACGTTCAGACAAAAGATTTTAGTTCAAATTTGAACTAAAATCTTTGTCTGAAGGTCATCAAAAAAAAAGAAAGGAGGGAGTGCTTATAAAAATTGGTTATTTCAATATGGCATCAAGGAAGGAGAGAGTGCTTATAAAAAATAATTATTTTAATATGAAGTTCAGGTAAATGATGACTCTTTACACACTTAAATTGACAGACTCGGTGAGAAATTTCTCCAATAAAATTTAACTATGTTAGAAATATATTACTATAAAATAATAATAATAATAAACTATGTTTAAAATCCTGCAATAATATGAAAATAATTAAATAGTTAAATAAATCTAGCCGTGTGAATGCGCGGTCAGCCATACTAGTTACTATATTATTCAAGTGAGAACTTGTAACTTGATACCAAAGTGCCAGTATCAAAAAAGAAAAAAAGAGGCACATATAGGTCTGGAAAATGAACATTTTTCTGCAAATGCACACAAATCGTGATATCTAAAATGGACAGGATTTGGGATGAAGTCAAAGTGATTCTAATCATAGGTGCAACTCGGCTGTTGTGATAATATGTTCACACTGCGTACAGTTGGCATTACAATTGTTTTATCCTAGACTTGTCTTATTTCTTTAAATGACCAAAGAGCAGACTTCGATACTCGTGTTAATTAACCTTTCAGAGATTTCTCCATATAGGCTATCACCACAACCACTAAAGCACAGCCACAGCAACACCAATATCATTTCAATCGAGCCAGGTAGCCACCATCTCCACCAGGCAGAAAGAGCAAGGGCATGCATGGAGCTCGCGACGGCAGCTCTGGGGAGCCTCCTCCCCAAGCTGGGCACCCTTCTCAGCGATGAATACAGGCTGCAGAAGGGGGTGTGAGGGGAGATCAAGTTCCTGCAAGCCGAAATGGAGAGCATGCAAGCCGTCCTCCACATGTTGTCCAAGAAGCCAGCCCATCAAATTAGCGAGCTTGACGAGATCTGGGCGAGGGACTTGAAGGAGCTGACCTACGACATCGAGGACAGCGTTGACACTTTCATGGTGCACATCGATGCTTCTGTGCAAGCCAAGCCGCATAGCTTCAGAAGGTTCTTCAATAGGACCATGGGCTTGTTGACCAAGGCCAAGGTTCGTCATCATGTTGCCAATGACATCGAAGACATCAAGAAGCGCATTCATGAGGTTGCTGAGAGGCGACGAAGGTACCAGTTGGAAGGTGTTGCAGCAGGCCCTGACACGACATCTGTCGATCCTCGTGTTCTTGCTACCTTTGAACAAGTAGAGAAGCTTGTTGGCACCGATGTACCAGTAGAGAAGATCTCCAACTTGCTCACCAAAAGGAAGGGTGCCCATCAACAAAAGCCAATGGTTGTTTCTATTGTTGGAGTCGGAGGCCTGGGCAAAACAACCGTTGCCAGTTTGGTGTACCAAAGCCTTGGGGGCCAATTTGACTGTAGGGCTTTTGTCTCTATATCTCTTCGGCCAAATATGCAGCAGATTCTCAGCAGTATACTACGGCAAATTAGCAAAGACCACTGCACAAATGCTGGAGAAAAAGATCCACAAGAACTTATAATGACTATCAGAGAATTCCTCGAGGACAAGAGGTATGTGTTATATGTATGAAGTACCCCTGCGGTTCATTTTCTATTTGTCCTGTTATAGTTCTTGGTGTCTTCAAAAGTTCATGACTATTTTTTTGAAACGAGAATATTTGCTATATGAAAATTACACGGCTGGATTTGTTCCTAGAAATGTACTGTTTGCTAATTTTGCATTCATTGCCAATAATATTTGCCTTTAGAAATGCTACTGTTTGCAAAGGTATTACAGTTAATAGTAAATCTAGTAAGTTTATAAAACGTCAGTTAGACCAGATGAGAGGAGTACGGGTTATCTGCACGGCATAGCATCAGGCCAGCGAAACTGCACATCTTGTGGAGGCACTACCGGCCGCCGAGTTTGAACATCAAGCAGAGGGCTGCGCATGGCAGTTGGCTCGCGTTGACGCAAAGGCAAGGTGGAGCAGCGGCGGTGCCACGAGCTTGAGCCGTTGAGCGGCGGCCACCTACTCTGCTTCTTCGCCGCGGCATTATTCATGTGTTTTGTTTGATTCAAAATTAAGCCCTTTTTATTTAACTAGAAAGGTATTCGTGCATTGCAACGGGGTAAACCAAATACACATGAACAGATTAAGGATCCACAAATTAATCACACTCGGCATTACCCAGGGAAGCCATAAAATTTTAAGATCATAGTTGTTTGGCTCTGCGTTGCACCACTAAACCAACTCATTCACTACTTTTTTACTGGCACATCAACAACTATTTTTTATCAAAAGAATAGTGTAGAAATGAATCCACCTCTCTCGCGGCAGCAAGCATCCTCCTCGCTCGCGTTCTCATTCGCTCCACCTCTCTCTTTCCATGCATGGTCGCTAACTCTTTCCTCTCTCTCTGCACGACCACTACGCACCTTCCTCACCCCATTTGTGCGTGACCACCACGCTCCACCACTCCCTCCCTCTCATTCTCCACCATGGGCCAACTCCACGGGCAGACGTCGATGCAGCGGACATTCATTGGTGGGGAAGCAGCCTCGCGCAGATGGCGATGGGGCCGGCGGGCCTTGGCGAGCCAGTAGACCATCAGTGCCTAGTCACCGGCGGGTGAGCAGCCCGGTAGGCGAGCATATCTGAGCGGGGCGGCGGGTGGTCGGGGAGCAGACCAGGCCGAGCGTATAGGTTGGCAGCTGTCGCCGTCGACCCCGCGACAACAGCGAGCACGACTGTAACACTCTGCGTCTAAAATTCGCTTACCGTCCAGCCCCCACGTGGGGCGGGCACGCGCATGCACATAGCACCTCTCTAATGCTTTCGTCCTTGTTTCGTGTAAAAGGGTTAACCCGGAGGTGCTATGCTTGGAACCAACAAGGGTTATATGCTGACCCTCACCCACCTAAACAAGTCATGTGGGACAATTCCCATAACCACTTCACTTCCGGGCCACTTAGGCCGAAACCACAACTAACAGGCTACAAACTGGCTGGGGTGTTACAACGACGCCGCCGAGCAACGAGCATGGCGGCGGGTTCCCTGCATCATCGACAACGTTCACCACACACCATCTTGGGCCTAGCCAGATCGGACTTTTTCTTTCCTTTAATCCGAACTCGAGTTCGACTCGTTGTTTGGTTTAATTCCGGCTGAGGAAAACGAAACCATCAGCAAGCCGAATAACGAAAATTAGTCTGACAACCTGAGTCATCCTTTTAAAGTAGTACAGATTCCATAACCCTGATTATGCCACGAAAAGCAATGGCATTATTCATGTGTTTCTTCCCCCTTGAAAACCTAGATTGGATAACCACGGACGGCATGTGTTTTTCTATTGGCTGATAGAATGCTCCATTATTCTGACGCCAGCTAAAAGGTTCTCTGCCGAAACCACTTAAGCAGACTAGCAGTCCGTGCAGTGGTTGCAGTCGGTGCGACCACGAGCCAAGTCGCGCGCGCGAACGTGGCTGCCGTCGCCTGTGTCAGCACTGGCCCGACTAGCACCACCCTAGCCTGCCTTTAAGTAATGTTCTTATAGAAGCGGAAAGGGAAACGAGAACCAGAGGCAGAACAGAGCAGTTGCAGTTGGACCTTCCAGCAGTTGTCTGCTTGTGGCCGTGGGGTTTAATGGTGATGTGTTGCTCCACGTGCATCTGACGGTGCATAATGTGGTACAAGATATGTGTGATTTTGAAGTTTTTATAGTAAAATTGAAATAATGTGTCTGCCCGTTTTAACTCCATAATTTCACATCAGATAGTTTTAATACATTCAGTTATAAACTATAATATCTAGTGATGTACGATAATTTTTTTCTGTTGCGTACTAAAGCACTATTACAATTGTAAGGCTTGTATTACCACACAGGCATCTTATGTCTTGCAAAACTACAGGTACTTTATTGTAATCGACGATGTATGGAGTGCAGAAGCATGGAAAACCATTAAAAGTGCTCTGATTGACAACACTCTTGGGAGCAAAGTTATTCTCACAACCCGCAATGTTGATGTGGCTAATTTATCTTCAGTTGATGGAGCTATGTATGAACTCGATCCTCTCTCTGACGAGGATTCCAAAAAATTGCTTTCCAAAAGGATATTCAATGAAGAAGAGGGAATTCTTTCTGAATTAGAGGAGGTAACAATGAAAATCCTGAAGAAGTGTGGTGGGATACCATTAGCTATAATAAATATAGCTAGTATGTTGGCCAGTATACCAAACAAAACAAAGTATGAATGGTATGATGTCTACAAATCTATGGGTTCTGGACTTGACAAAGATAAAAGTGTCGGGAACATGAGAAAGATATTGCACCTTAGTTATGGCGACTTACCATCTTATCTAAAGCCATGTTTATTGTATCTAAGCATGTTTCCTGAGGATTCAGAGATTCTAAGAGAAGATTTGGTACGGCTTTGGATTGCGGAAGGATTTATTGATGGAGAACAGGGGAGTGATTTCTATGCTCTTGGAGAGAGGTATTTCAACATGCTTGTTAATAGGAGCATGATTCAACCAGTAGATGTGGATATATCTGGTACTGCAAGAGCTTGTCGAGCACATGACATGATACTTGATCTTATCATTTCAATCTCAGCTCAAGAAAATTTTGTCACTATATCACCTCCGCATCTCATATCTCCAGCAGGCAATATTCGGCGATTGTCGCTGCAAGGAAGCGATATATATGGCAAACAAAACATCAAGGATGAGAAAGTGATTCTACCAGCAACGGCCAATATGTCACATGTGAGAACACTCATAGCATTAGGTGATGCTTTTCAATGGATGCCACCTCTGTCAAGGTTTTCAGTTCTCCGTGTATTGGTTTTGTACTGTTTTCCCAAGAAAAAAAATAATCTTAATGGTCTGGGGAGTTTGCATCACTTGAGATATCTGGAACTACGAGGTCATTTTAAATCAGAGCACCTAGAAGAAATTGGAAACCTCAAGCATCTGAAGACTTTGGATTTGTTTTGGTTGTCGCTTGATGAACTCCCAGCAAGTATTGTTCAGTTAAGACAACTTGAATGTCTAATTACAAAATCTTGGGTGAAGTTTCCTGATGGTATTGGGAATCTATTGTCGCTGCAACAGCTGGAAGTTCTTGATTTGAGGAAATCACTAAGTATTGCTGAGCTGGGTAATCTTAGCGGGTTACGGATTTTGGCCATATACTGTTTGGGTATGATCGATGAGAGTCGTGTGAAGACTTTTCTCCAGAGCCTATCCAGTCTACACAACATGCACACTTTATATATAGAGAGCAGCGGGTTATATTCCCTAGACTGCATGCCAGATCAATGGAGCGGCCCTGCACATCTACAATGCTTTGAGGGACGTGATTCAATCCTCTCAAAGTTGCCATGCTGGTTTTCCTCCCTCTCCGAACTCTCCCGCTTAGCCATCGAGGTCATGATGCTAAGACAGGGTGATCTTCAACTGCTTGGAGGATTACCCCTGCTACGCTCTCTTGATCTAGGAGTACATGCTCATGGTACCACAGAAGAACGGCTGGTTATTGGTGCTGATCAGCCCTTCCGCTCTTTAATAGAATTTAAGTTTAAGCACTACGCAAGATGTTTGCTGGTGTTCGCTCCAGGAGCGATGCCAAAGCTTCAGAGGCTTGAGTTGTACTTTCAAGTACGGGAGAGAGAAGGTGGTCACATCGATGTTGGCTTGGAGAACCTGACTTCCCTTAAACAGGTCAAGGTTACAGTTAACTGCTATTCTGTTAGGGTCGCTGAGGTGGAGGATGCACAGCCCAACAACAGGGATGCGATTGACAAGCACCCGAACAATCCAACTCTTGAGCCGTCAAGAGCGTATGAAGAGCTAATTGTTAAAGAGGAGGACAAAAGTGACAGTGAGGCTTCGAAACAACAAAGGTACGAAAAATCGCCCGCCCATTGACTTGACAGTACACTTACTCGTTTCTATCGTGCTTGCTGACTTGTTCGTGCTTTTGCCCATGCTGTCATGCCTGTCGTTCAGTTCGCTGGCTACTGACGATGAAAGCGACAATGGTAGTGAGGCTTCAGAGGAAAGGTAACACATTCGTCTCCCTTAATTTTCCATGTACTGATGTACGCATGTTTCTCTCGTTTGCTGACATCTCGTTGCCTTTCCCTGTGTGGTCGTCATACCTGTCAATCAGTTGTTCGGACAGTCTGGCTCTCCAAGATGAAAGCAATAATGGTCTTGAGGCTTCAGAGCAAAGGTAACAAATTTGTCTTCCTTAAATTTCCGAGTATGCACACTTCTTTATTTTTCATTCAGTTTGATATTCCGTTGCTTTTCCTTTTGCAGTCAGGCTTGAAAAAGGATCGGGCTAGCAGGCTTCTGTTTTATTTCATTTCCAAAATCAAAACTTGTGGCCTCTTTATTTTCTGCCATCCTACCCTGTTTCTAGTTTTTTTTTGATGAAATACCCTGTTTCTATTGTTCGAGTGTATGTTTGCTTATCTCCTTGAACATTCTTCCACCGTCAGCTCATTGTTTTCTTTTCCATTTTGATCACTACTACACTATTTCTGAAGCACATTTCACTCCTTCTCAATATTTTCTCCTCTTCCAGTTTCTTTTTCAGGCGCCAATCAACTAGATCTTGTGAGAATAAAAAAAAAACTCGATTTGTCCCTTGTTATGCTTCAATATCTGCCCAAAAAACATAAACATTCCTCTCCCTTGTTGTGCATCAGAAATATGATGTCTGTTATCGTTAAAGACAAAAAAAGGTTTCTTTCACACGACAAAAACCAATTCCCTCCCCTATTATCTAAAGTCTCCTAGTTATGCTTCAAAATATCTGTCCACCATTACCATCATTTATGCAAAAACAAAACCCCACCCCTTTGCTGTATTTCAAATCAAAAAATAAAAACAAAAAAAGAGTTCTCCTTCGTTTTTCATTAAAACGTTTGTCCTATGCTATCATTTATCCAAAAAAAAAACCCTTTCCCATTATCAGAAAATGATCCGATCCCCTTTTTTGTCATTTTAAAACAAAACTATGATCCTCGAAATAAGCCATTCCATTCTCCTGTTCTTTCTTATGTTTCAAAAATATATACCTTTCATCTCCTATATAAAATAAAAAAATCCTATATTTTCGTACTTTGGCATCCATATCCTTTGTTGTCTGTCAGAAAGGGGCAAAAATGTTATTCTTGTTACGGTGATCCAACATATCTCTATCCACCACATCCACGCATGCATGTTCAGCTGATTCCTCGGTCCACCACAGTAAGTTCTCCACATTCTCCCATATTTTTTTTACATTTGTTTACGAAATACCTTCGCGATAATTTTTCCCATTGGTGAAGCTATTGACAAGAAGTTAGTTGTCCTAGGTTACCAGTTAGCTGTTACTTGATGGTCATCGTGAATGTTAAGAAAAATATTAATTTGGGAAATCGATTCCTTATTCATCTGATGTTATTTTTCAAATTTCCTTGTTTGTCAAGCAGTCATACTGGTCGCTACAAGTGAGGCAGTGGCGAGTCTAGGCCCAAGGATGGGGGTGGGCCGTATTCTATTTGGGCTCGCGAGGGTGGGCCGGAAAAGGGAAAAAACCAAAGAAAAAAGGGGAAAATGGTGCTACAGTGCTAGAAAATTTCACTGGGCTAAATCTGGGGGTGGGCCGCGGCCCACCCGGCCCACCCCTTAGACTCGCCACTGGAGGTATGAAGACATGATGCTTACAACGGATGGTGACTTCGGCAATATCCTCCCATCTGTGTGCACCTGAACTTTAGCTTGCAATCAGACCCAGGGAATGAATAAAACTGTGTTCACATTCTGAAAGTGCTGTTGCTCAATAATATGATACTGCAGTGTCATGCATGTCATGTTATTCAAATAGTGTGTTTCAACTTGTTGTGGCTTGAAATTTGTTGGGCAGCACTTGAAACTTGTTTACTGAACTTGTTCATGATGACACGTTCATATGATAAATAATGGAATGCTGTATCCAATCAGTCAAGTTTTGCTTTGCTTTGTTTATGCTTGGTTATTACCTCATTTGTTTGCTAGCTTGGTTACAAATATGTTCCGAGATTTAAATGCATGATAAGTGTTTCCAGATATACTTGACTTGAGCGGTTCAGGCTATGCCCTTGTTAACAGCAAACACGGGAGCAGAGTGATGACAGGTAGCAACATAAAAGACTAGTGGCGCATTATACTTTGGCACAATGAACAAATGTGAGTATCGTTGTGATCTCGGCTGTACGCAGCAGTACGATCCATTACAATAGGTATCGGGCCAAACCAAGTTGAGTTATGCATGCATGCAGCATGCTGAACTTCTTTCTCGGAAGCAAGCTGTTCCCACGACGTCGGCAGGGTTGGACGTTCTTGTGGCTCGGGACTGGAGTGCTGCTCATCGGCAGCGACTGGTGTGGACATGCTTCGTCCAGACATCGTGGGCCTGCTTCTTGTCTGTAGTCACTCGGGCACTCCCAACTCGCCGGCGCGTTCTCGCTGCCCACCGACACCATCACATCGTGTGAGAACGCCGCGTTAATTATCGTCGTCTCCGTACTCACGCTCAGTGACTTCCCCGCCACGTTTGCCTCTCCGTGCGCGCGCGTCTAGAGGTGTGTCCTCGAGGGGCATGGCGGCGGCATCCGCGCGTGGCCAGGGCCATTTGATTTATCTGTGCTGCCTCGCCAGTGTCGCCACGGCGTAACGCGCCATCAGCACCTGCAATGGTCGCGATCGTGGTCTCCGTGCAGCCGACGGCAATGCTCTTTTTTTTTTTTTTGCGACGGGCCTGACATACGGCCCCTTCCAAACGAGGACATGGAGATAAGCGCCGTCACACGAGCTGCCATCCGCGGCTGACGGCATGGACCGAGGCTCGGCGAGCTCACCTCGCCGTGCACTGGTCGGCCAGCCATGGCTTCAGCCGCCCATCGAGCTCGCCGCCCCGGGCGCTTCGTTCGGCCGGGCCCCGGCGCCCCTGCTTATGCAACCGCCGCATGCACCTCCCGTTTTTGTCCGGGCCGACGCAGAAGATGATTTGCGCTGCCGACGGTCTTCGCTTCGGCTGCTGATCTTGCCTCAATCACGTGCGGCAGACTCATATTTGGGGGGTCGCTCTTCGTCTCTGACTGCCTACGCAAAAGAAGCAAAGGTTTGTCACTCTGCTTCCGTTGTGATATGACGAGGATCTATAGTTCATGTGTCCATGACGAGTGGACAACAGTACCTGAAATCTCTTGCGCTCTTCACTTGTGACAAGAAACAAGCTCTGAATTCTCCAGATTGAGGGGAAAATCGAAGTAGATGGCAATACATCGGCCAACAACGGACCTGGATGGAGGAGCAGAGCAACGTCAACAAGTACACTGTACAGCAACCCATATCGGCCAGGGAGGGAGCACAACGATAGACCAACAAGTTCAACCAACTATCAGCCAAAATTGAACCAAACTAAATTTAATTAGGCAGGTGTAACATGGCCGTTTTTTTTAAAAAAAATAAGCCCCCTTAGAAAGGGTACAGTGATGCCCAACCTCAGACCTTTTTTTTTTTTTTTTTGAGGAAACAGCCTCCTCAGACCTTCACAAGGCTAGTGGTCAATACCAACAATACTACCTACCGAATTCTCGCAAGTGAAGCCACAGACCACACACTGTCGTCATGAAGTTTGGAAACCTCAAGCATCTGAAGACTTTGGATTTGTTGGGGTTGTCCATTAAAGAACTCCCAGCAAGTATTGCTCAGTTAAGACAACTTGAACGTCTAATTACAAAAACAGGGGTGAAGTTTCCAGATGGGATTGGGAAATTATTGTCGCTGCAACAGCTGGCAGTTCTTGATTTGACGAAATCACCATACAATTTGGCTGAGCTGGGTAATCTTAGTGGGTTACGGATTTTGACCATATCCAACTTGGATGAGATCGATGAGAGTCGCGTGAAGACTTTTATCCAGAGCCTATCCAATCTACACAACATGCACACTTTGAGTGCGTTCGTTGCATATATAGAGCGCAGTGGGTGTTATTCCCTAGACTGCATGCCAGATCAATGGAGAGGCCCTGCACATCTACAATGCTTCGATGGACGTGATTCAATCCTCTCAAAGTTGCCACGCTGGTTTTCCTCCCTCTCCGAACTCTCCTGCTTATCCATCGAGGTCGAGATGCTAAGACAGGGTGATCTTCAACTGCTTGGAGGATTACCCCTGCTACGCTCTCTGGATCTAAGAGTACCCATCGATGGACCACTGAAGAACGGCTGGTTATTGGTGCTGATCAGCCCTTCCGTTCTTTAATACTCCCTCCGTTTTTAATTATATGACGTCGTTGACTTTTTTGTTAAACTTTGACCATCAATATATATTTAAATAATTATTTTTTGAATGTGAAATGAACATTATAGATTCATCATCAAAAACACTTTAAGATTAACCTATACACTTAGCTATTTACATAAATATTTTGAATAAGACGAACGGTCAAACGTAATGAAAAAGTCAACGGCGTCATATATTAAAAAACGGAGGGAGTATATTTTAAGTTTAAGCACTACGCAAGATGTTTGCTGGTGTTCGCTCCAGGAGCGATGCCAAAGCTTCAGAGGCTTGAGTTGTACTTTGAAGCGCGGAAGAGAGAAGGTGAGAAGGTGGTGGCTTCCATGTTGGTTTGAGAACATGACTTCCCTTAAACAAGTCAAGGTCAAAGTCTACTGTTATCGTGCAAGGGTCCTTGAGGTGGAGGATGCAGAGGCCAAGTGCAGGGATGCGATGGACAAGCACCCGAACAATCCAACTCTTGAGCTGTCAAGAGTGGCTGAACATATGATTGTTGAGGATGAGGACAAAAGTGATGGTGAGGCTTCGAAACCTAAAACAAAGGTAAGAAAAATCGTCCGCCCATTGAGTCAACAGGTACACTTAGGATGTGTTTGGTAGGGTTTCGGCTTATTCTAAAAACAGTTTATACAGTAGCTTATCTGTAAAAACAGCTTTTCTGACTCATTCTGGCTTATATGTGAAAACAGCTTATCCTGTCAAACTGTTTGGCAAAACAGCTTATCATGTCTTTTCTGAAAACAGCTTATCCTGTTAAAATGACCCTAATGCCCCTGTCCAAAAGATTATCACCACCATATCATTTTGTGTCTGGTCGAGAGGTTATACGTTTATGAGAATTATAACCATGTCTAAAGGTTGAAATATTTTTTTATTTTTATTTACATCGTCCTTACACGTCTAAAGGACTATTGTTTGAAGCTTATATTCAAAATGGGCCTTTTTGTAAAACGGCATGGGTCAAATCGAAAAGTGCTAATCTTATCCTCTTCCTCACGGGTGCATTGGAGCTTGGCCTAGCAATCTTATCCTCTTCCTCTGCAGGGGATGGCGGGCGGCGGTGCGGGGCGCGCTGGGCGACGGCGGCGCACGAGCACACGGAGGCACGCTGGGCAGTGGCAACATGGGGGCGTGCTGCGGCGACCGCGTAGGGCGCGGCGTCAGCGTGGTGACGGGAGCGGCGGCACAGTAGCGCACTGGGCGGTGGCGGCTCGGGAGCACGCTGGGCGGCGGTAGCTCGGCGACGGCGCGGCGCACGAGCGCATGGGGGCGGCGGCGTGAGGGCGAATCGGGACTTTGAGGTATGTGTCAGAAAATAAGCCAAATGAGCCATTACTTTGGGCTTCTTCGTGCTAGTTCATTCTCCAAAACGGTTTCTTCCTTCAATTGCTCATAAGCGCTTCTTTCTCAGAGTGTTTGGTAGGGGAAAGCACTTTTTTCTATAAGCCGGTGGTGAAGCTGCTTGAAAAGCAGCTGCCAAACACACCCTTAGGCGGTGTTCGTTTTTTTGGGGCTAAATTTTAGCCCTGTCACATCAAAGAGAATCTTGCTATTTAGGAGTATTAAATAAAGTCTAATTACAAAAGTAATTACACCTCAGAGCTAATTCGCGAGACGAATCTAATGAGGAGTAATTAAACCGTGATTAGCAGATGGTTCCTGTAGCATCACTGTACCAAAATATAGATTAAGAGCCTCTTCGTTTCCTTGTGCTAAAATTTAGCACATGCCACATAAAAAGAATCTTGTCATTTAGGAATATTAAATAAAGTCTAATTACAAAACTTTTTTGACAGATATGTGCTAATTTACGAGATGCATCTAACGAGCCTAATTAATCTATGTTTTGCTACAGTAATGCTACACTAACAATCTGCTAATCACGGCTTAATTACTCTCATTAGATTCGTCTTCCGAATTAGCCTGGGGTTCTGCATTTGGTTTTGTAATTAGACTTTATTTAATACTTCTAAATGGTAAAAATTCTCTTTGATGTGACATATGCTAAAATTTAGCACAAAGAAACGAACACTCCCTAGTTAGGCTCATTAGATGCATCTCGTAAATTAGCACCTATCTGTCAAAAAAAATTTGTCATTAGCCTAATCAAAATATTTCTAAATAGCAAGATTCTTTTTATGTGACAAGGCTAAATTACAAACAGGCCCTTACTTGTTCGTGCTTTTGCCCATGCTGTCATGCCTGTCGTTCAGTTCGCTGGCTACTGACGGTGAAAGCGACAATGGTAGCGAGGTTCAGAGGAAAGGTAACACATTTGTTACGCATGTTTCTCGTGTTTGCTGACATGTCGTTGCCTTTACCTGTGCGGTCGTCATACCTGTCAATCAGTTGTTCGGACTGTCTGGCTCACCAAGATGAAAGCAACAATGGTCTTGAGGCTTCAGAGCGAAGGTAACAAATTTGTCTCCCTTAAATTTCCGAGTATGCATACTTCTTTTATTTTCATTCAGTTTGATATTCCGTGGCTTTTCCTTTTGAAGTCATGCTTGAAAAAGGATCGGGCTAGCAGGCTTCTGGTTTATTACATTTCCAAAATCAAAACTTGTGGTCTCTTATTTTCTGCCATCCTAATTTTCTGCCATCCTACCCTGTTTCTCTGGTTCGAGAGTATGTCTGCTTATCTCCGTGAACTTTCTTCCACCGTCAGCTCATTGTTTTTTATTCCACTTTGTTTACTACTACACCATTTTTGAAGCACATTTCACTTCAACTCAATATTTCTCCTCTTCCAGTTCCCTTTTTGTGGCGCCAATCAACTTAATCTTGTGATAATAATTAGAAAAACTCGATTTGTCCCTTGTTATGCTTTCAGTACCTGCCCAAAAAAATAAATCCTCTCCCTTGTTGTGCATCAGAAATATGATATCTGTTATCGTTTAAGACCAAAAAAGGTTTCTTTCACATGACAAAAACCAATTCCCTCCCCTATTATCTAAAGTCTCCTAGTTATGCTTCAAAATATCTGTCCACTATTATCATCATTTATGCAAAAACAGAAACCCACCCCTTTGCTGTATTTAAAAAAAAAAGGGTTCTCCTTCATTGTTCATCAAACATTTGTTCTATGCTATCATTTATCCAAAACAAAAACCTTTCCCACTATCAGAAAATGATCCCATCCCCTTTTTATCCTTTAAAACAAAATACTCCCTACTATCCTTGAAATGAGTCATTCCATTCTCCTGTTCTTTCTTATGTTTGAAAAATAAATACCTTTCATCTCCTATATAAAATTAAAAAAAGTACCTATCTTTTGGTACTTTGGCATCCATATCCTTTGTTGTCTGTCAAAAAGGAAAAAAAACTGATCCAACATATCTCTATCCGCCAAATCCACGCATGCATGTTCAGCTGATTCCTCGGTCCACCACAGTAAGTTCTCCACATTCTCCCATATTTTTTTTACATTTGTTTACGAAATACCTTCGCGATAAGTTTTCCCATTGGTGAAGCTATTGACAAGAAGTTAGTTGTCCTAGGTTACCAGTTAGCTGTTACTTGATGGTCATCGTGAATGTTAAGAAAAATATTAATTTGGGAAATCGATTCCTTATTCATCTGATGTTATTTTTCAAATTTCCTTGTTTGTCAAGCAGTCATACTGGTCGCTGCAAGTGAGGTATGAAGACATGATGCTTACAACGGATGGTGACTTTGGCAATATCCTCCCATCTGTGTGCACCTGAACTTTAGCTTGCAATCAGACCCAGGGAATGAATAAAACTGTGTTTACATTCTGAAAGTGCTGTTGCTCAATAATATGATACTGCAGTGTCATGCATGTCATGTTATTCAAATAGTGTGTTTCAACTTGTTGTGGCTTGAAATTTGTTGGGCAGCAATTGAAACTTTTTTGCTGAACTTAAAACTTGTTCATCATGACACGTTCATATGATGAATAATGGAATGCTGTATCCAATCAGCCAAGTTTTGCTTTGCTTTATTTATGCTTGGTTATTACCTCATTTGTTTGCTAGCTTGGTTACAAATATGTTTTTGTTTGCTTGGTTACAAATATGTTCTGAGATTTAAATGCATGATAAGTGTTTCCAGATATACTTGAGCGGTTCAGGCTATGCCCTTGTTAACAGCAAACACGGGAGCGGAATGATGACAGGTAGCAACGTAAAAGACTAGTGGCGCATTATACTTTGGTACAATGAACAAATGTGAGCATCGTTGTGATTTCGGCTGTACGTAGTACTACGATCCATTCCAATAGGTATCGGGCGAATTTTTTTTCAAAATAATATTATTTTATTTGGAATTTACAAAAATAATATCGAAATCGAAAAAATTACAGAAATAATACCATGTCGTACGTTGAACGCACGAAAACTCGATTTTCGTACGTTGAACACACGAAAATACGAATTTTCGTACTTTGAACGTACGACAATATAAAATATGCTATAGAATCCTATTTTCGTGTGTTGGTTGCACGAAAATTAAGTTTTCGTGTATCCAATGTGTGACAATAGGTCCAGATACAATAAAAAATGAAAAAAATGATGAAAATATATATTAATAATTTTCGTGCGTTGAACGCACGAAAATAGGAAATTAATTTTTTTTTCAACATGCAAAATCGATTTTGGCTATTTTATGATGCAAGCCTTTACTTTGTTAAGTTACACAAGTTTTTCTAACGCTAGGAAGGGGGATTTTTGCGCAACGGAACAAGGAAAAGTGTTGTGTATTTTTGCATGACATAAGCTACCTATTTTTTATTTTTTAACACAAATCCGATGGTTCATGCTAGTTTGTCAAAGAGAAGATGTGTTTACATTATTTTAATACCTGATCCAAAAAATTATACAGCTTATTGCTTGAAAACTTATTGCTTGAAAAAACACAAAATATTTTGTGATATATAATGTAAACACATCTTCTCTTTGACAAACTAGCATGAACCACCGAATTTGTGTTAAAAAATAAAAAATATGCAGCTTATCTCATGCAAAAATACACAACACTTTTCCTTGTTCCGTTGCGCAAAAATCCCCCTTCCTAACATTAGAAAAACTTATGTAACTTAACAAAGTAAAAGCTTGCATCATAAAATAGCTAAAATCGATTTTGCATGTTGGAAAAAAAATTAATTTCCTATTTTCGTGCGTTCAACGCACGAAAATTATTAAATATGTATTTTCATCATTTTTTTCATTTTTTATTGTATCTGGACCTATTGTCGCACATTGGATACACGAAAACTTAATTTTCGTGCAACCAACACACGAAAATGGGATTCTATAGCATATTTTATATTGTCGTACGTTCAAAGTACAAAAATACGTATTTTCGTGTGTTCAATGCACGAAAACCGAGTTTTCGTGCGTTCAACGCACGAAAATTGAGTTTTCGTGCGTTCAACGTACGACATGGTATTATTTCTGTAATTTTGTCGATTTTGATATTATTTTTGTAAATTCCAAATAAAATAATATTATTTTGAAAAAAAATTCGGTATCGGGCCAAAGGAAGTTGAGACTCAATGCATGCAGCATGCTGAACTTCTTTCTCGGAAGCAAGCTGTTCCCACGACGTCAGCAGGGTCTGACGTTCTTGTGGATCGGGACTGGAGTGCTGCATATCGGCAGCGACTGGACACTGATATTGGTGTTGACATGCTTCGTCCAGACATCGTGGGCCTGCTTCTTGTCTGTAGTCAACTCGGGCACTCCCAACTCGCCGGCGCGTTATCGCTGCCCACCGACACCATCACATCGTGTGAGAACGCCGCGTTAATTATCGTCGCCTAAGTACTCACGGTCAGTGGCTTGCCGCCACGTTGCCTCTCCGTGCGCACGCGTCCAGAGGTGCCGGCAAGGCCCCGCCCAGATTCGACGTGCGCAAATTAGATCCTCGTCGAGGTGCGTTCTCGAGGGGCATGGCGGCCATTTGATTTATCTGTCCTGCCTCGCCAGTGTAGCCACGGCGAAATGCGCCATCAGCTCCTGCAATGCGGGTTTTTTTTTTCGACGGGCCTGACATACGGCCCCATCCAACGAGGACACGAAGATAAACGCTGTCACGCGAGCTCGCCGCGCCGTGCACGGTCGGCAAGCCATGCCTTCAGCCGCCCATCGAGCTCGCCGCCCCGGGCGCTTCGTTCGGCCAACAATGACGAGGATCTAGTTCATGGGTTCCTGACGGGTGGACAACAGTACCTGAAATCCCTTGCGCTCTTTACTTCTGACAAGAACAAGCTCTGAATTCTCCAGATTGAGGGGAAAATCGAAGTAGATGGAAATACCTTGGCCAACAGCGGGGCCCTATAAACACCGCTCTAGCGGTGGTCGATATGGACCGCGCGGTTTTAAGTGAACCTGCTGACTGGCTGCCATTTCTGATTTTGGGCTATGGGCTTCTTTCTACGACGCGGCTGCGGGCTTTCCTCCCGGCGCGGCAAGCGACTATTTCTGTTTCCATTCCTTCCGGCGCGGCGCGCCATTCGTTGGACTGCTTTCTTCCGTCGCGTTGCGAGTTTGTTTACTATCACTTGTCCAGAACAACCAAAATAAAGCCTAGAACAAACTATCACTTGTCCGGGAACAAGTGATCTGGCCGCCCAAAACAACAGGTCTGGTAGTCCAGAACAATCGATACATCTTCCTAAGAACAATCTTAGATTGATTCCAGAAGAACCCCAACAAATATAGCTTCACGAACAAACTCTTTGCTGTCCAGAACATCTAATCTTCTAGTCCATAACAACAGCAGTTTGTAGCTCAAAATTATTTTGTAGTCATCACAAAAGCAGTAACAACATTTCTGTGGCCAGAACAACAAGAACATTACGAATTGGTAGCTAGAACAATTTTTCTAACAACCAGAACAATTTTTTTAACAACCAGAACATTACGAACTCATAGCGAGAACAATATTTTTAACCAGAACTATGAACTCGTAGCCAGAACAATAGTTTTAACTACCAGAACAATTTGAAACATGTTGTGGAACACTTCGAATGAACTGCTGGAACATTTCAACTCAATAGGTGGAACATTGAGAAACAGTAGGTGAAACATTCTTTGCGAATTGCTGGGACATTTTGAATAATGTGATAGAACAATCAGATTCAATAGCTGCCGCCTGCCGCAAACCATCTTGAAAGAGAGGCGTGCCATCAGAAACAAGTCGCGGAGCTCATGCTACAGGCACTCAAGGAGCAAGACAGAGAGGAAAAGAATATGAAGACATCCGAAAAGGCAAAACCAAAATCAGAGAACAGGAAAGGGAAAGGTAAAGAACAGTCGCAAATCAAATCAAGGGGAGAGATGAGAGCTGCCTACATGCTTGTTGGAGAGAGGCCGCTCAAGCGACGCATCAGCCTGAAGTCACCGCCGGGTCGGAGAAGCACAGGGGCAGGCTGCTTGGTCGTTGGAGCGACGAGCCACTGCGGCGGCGGCAGAGCAGGTGAGAGGAAGACGGAAGAGGCGAGTAAATGGGTCGAAAGTTCCTTACATTCCAGCCCAAACCGCGCGCGCGGTGTATAATGTTTCCGGCCAACAACGGACCTGGATGGTGGAGCGGAGCAACTTCAAAAAGTGCATTGTACAGCAACCCATATTCGGCCAGGGAGGGAGCACAACGATAAACCAACAAGTTTAACCAATTATCGGCCAATCGAAATTGAACCGAATTAAAATTATTAGGCAGGTGTAACATGGCCACATTTTTTTTAAAAAAAATATCACAACAACACAAGTCCTCTACAACAACGGACCAGAAAAACACGTAGCGGCGGTTTTTAACCAGGTCCGCCGCTGTAGAGGCGCGGGGGGCACGGTAGCCCAGGGCCGCCGCAAAAAAAGATTAGTTGCGACGGCCTGTAACACAGACCGCCGCTACAAATCATTTGTAGCGGCGGATTGTAACATAGTCTACCGCTACAAATCGAGCTCCTTCTAGCGGCGCTCTTTGTTACAGGCCGCCGCTACAAATCATTTGTAGCGGCGGTCTGTGTTACAGGCCGCCGCAACTAATCTTTTATAGCGGCGGTCGGCTCCCCGTTCGCCTCTGCAAACACGTCGAAGTTACGATTGAAATTAAAAAGGAGTTCTTCATTAAACGAGGATGACTTGATTACAAACTAAAACCGAGTTCTTCCATTAAACGAGGAGATTACAAACTAAAAAGGAGTTCTTCCACGAGGACGACTTGATTACAAAATAAAAAGGAGTTCTTCCACGAGGACGACTTGATTACAAACTAAAAGAAAAAGAAAAAAAGACCAAAATATATGTCGGGCGCTCCGTCTTCGCGCCATCTTGTTGTTGACCCTCCGTCTTCACGGCCATGGCGCCCACGGCGACGCCGGGGGCTCCGGTCATGGCGCCCATGGAGATGCCGGGGGCTCCGGCCATGGCCACCAGGACGAGGAGACGGAGGACCTCGGGCTCGCCGGCACCGGCCATGGCGCCCACAGCGGGTGCGGCGGGTGCGCGGCATGATGTCGGGGAGGAGGATCGTCAGGGAGGAGGATGGCGGGGAGCCGGCGGCCGAGGGATTTGTAGCGGCGGATTCGATTACCACCCGCCGCTATAAATAGTAGCGGCGGGTTAGGTTTTCGCCCGCCGCTACAAATTCCAGAAGCTTCCCGAGGGGCCCTGTTGGAGACACAGTCACCAACAGGTGGGTCCCTAGAGGATGTGGGCCTAAAGCTGGGGAGAGATTTAGCGGAGGGCTAGGTTTTCGCCCGCCGCTACAAATTCCCGAAGCCAGTCACCGACAGGTGGGTCTGTATGGGAGCGTTTCCACCAATTAGGGAGGCTCTATCCCTAGGACGCGGATTGTGAACGAGGTGCGGCTGCAGAGCCGTCCATTATGATGAACGGTCCGCATCAAGTGGGAAACAATTTAAAGCTGCAGACGCGAGCCAGGAAGGCGCCGTGCGAGATCGGAAGCTGGAAGAAGCAGGTGGCGTGGCAGGGGCAGTCGACAGGGCGTGGGCTCGGGGCGCTGGCCGGCGAGGAGTCGTTGTCGGGGCCGGGCTGGCCCTCCCGCACGGGCAGAGGAGCCACGCGGCGGCTGGGCCTGGCGCGCGCGGCGGCTGGGCGGCGCGGCGGCCTCATCGGCGGATCTGCGGCCCCCGGTGGCCACGGCGGCTTCGGCCAACTTGGCGACGGATCTGCGACCACGGCGTGGACGAGCGGTGGCCTCGTCGGCGGATCTGCGGCCACGGCTCCTTCCCCTTGCTACACGGCGACCAGGAGGGCTCCTTCTTGCTGCGGCCACGGCTCCTTCCCCTTGCTACACGGCGACCAGGAGGGCTCCTTCCCTTGCTGCGTGGCGACCAGGGACGACTCTCTCTCATCTACACAAGTGTATTTTCCAATCTTCTGTAGTTCTTTGATTTCCCAAATTGTTGGTTCGGTGAAGCTTGTAAACTCCTTTGTTAATTCCTAATATTTGTGGTTCTGAATGTGAGGGAAATGATCAATAGCAATGTGAGGGAAATGATCAATAGCTGGTCAATGCGGTCATCCGCCGCTGAAAATAATGTCTGTAGAGGCGAATTACGTTTCAGTCCGCCGCTAAAGATGCTATTTGTAGCGGCGGGATGATGTAATAGTCCACCGCTAAAAATGCTTTTTTAGCGACACTTGCGTAGCGGCGGACCAGCAAAACCGCCGCTATAGTGGATTACGAACCGCCGATGTAGTGCATTTGTGTTGTTGTGTATTACGCCCCCTTAGAGCAGGGTACAATGATGCCCAACCTCAGACCTTCATTTTTTTCTTTTTGGGGAAACAACCTGAGACCTTCATGATGCTAGTGGTCAATATCATCAATACTACTTCCAAACTAGCCAAAATCCCGCGCGTTGCCGCGGTCAAAAGCACTCTTATAAACATCCAAAATTAGTACAGGTTCACAAAGTAAAGGACAAGACATGGAGAGGTGACACCGCTGCCTTCAAATTCTATGCAAATGCAAATGGAAATGCGGCCCACTGAAGCTATTTGAGTATAGTGAGACATCAGCATAACAGAATATTTTAAAATAGAAAGGTGAACTTTTGTTCTACTCTAGTAATTTGTAACACCCCAAATTTCGAATCAAAATTGAAAAGGAATAAAAATCACTCAAAATTTAAATTTTTGTCTAAATCTTATCTTTGCCATGAATTTTCAAAATAAAATTAACTAAATAATTTGAACTTTGTAGAATATGGAAATTTGAAATATAAAACCTGTGCTCGAGTGTTTGCCTTCATTTAAAGACCACTAAAAATTTGAACTTTTCAAATTTACAACAAATTAAAATAATTGTATGTTAAACCCTAGAGAATTCATCTTGAATTTAAAATTCTGAATTTAAAAGTTGCACAAATATCACCATATGCATTTTTGGGTTCGCTGTTTTTATTTGGATTGTTTGTTATAATTGACCCCTTTTTCAAATTTGAATTCCATTCAAATTTGAAGTTCCCCAAAATTCCAGAAAAGGTTAAACCAATACCCTTTCTCTTTTCCCTCTGGGCCGCATCCCTTTTTCTCTTTTCTTTCTTTTTCCCTGTCCGGCCCAGCCCAGCACGCCTCCTCTTCTTCCCTTTTTCCTACCGAGTGGGCCGCTCCTCCTCTTCCTTTTCCCCCGGCCCAACTTCCTTCGGCCCATCCTGGCCCGCTCCTCTTTCTTCCTCCTCCAGCTCATGCGAACTCGGCAGTCGCCGCCGCCGACGTGGCCGCCACCTCCTCCCTCACTCTCTCTCTCGGGTCTCTTTCACCGGCCCTGTAGCCATGCTGGAGTGACGCCAGCTTGCCCATCCTCATCAATGCGTGCAGTGCGGCGCCGCATTCTTGACCGAGAAGATAAGGCCGCCGCCATTGTTGACCTCAACAGGAGGTCGCCGCCGCAATCTTGACCGGAACCGGAGCTTCTCGTCGAAGGAACCCCCCCCTCCACCGTCTATTTAAGCCGCTCCTCTCCCTCTGCGCCGTCCCTCTCCTTTTTCCCGAAGCCGCTGCTAATCCCTAACCCTAGCCACGCCGCGCGTCGCCGACCGCCTTCCTGGCTCCGCCCCGCTGGCCTCTTGCGCGCACCAGGTTCGTCGCATCACCGCGCATCTTCTCGACCCACACGAAGTCGTCGCGCCCCTCTCTCTCTTCTCCCGCATCGAGCGCCGCCGTCGCTCTCCGCGCCTCACCGTCGCCGACGGGTCTCCCCTTCCCCGCGTCGACGACAACCCCTCTAGGTGAGCTCGCCATATCCTCCTCTCTCTCCCGAGCCGCTTCGCGTCAAGTGTAACCCACCGGAGCGCCGTTTCGGCCAACTCCGGCGAGTCGCCGCCGTCTCCCGCGCCTCCCAGCCGCCGCCGGCCGCCACGTTTCCTTCCCCTTCGCCCTCAGCCGTCCGATCCCGAGCCAGCGGCTCTGATGGATCCGGTCCACCATAAACGTGGGTGAACCAAGCTGTGGACCCGGTCCACGCCTCTGTGGACTCGGTCCATGGCTATTCCAATTCAAAAATAATTCCTAAAATCCAGATAAATCCCAGGCCCTATACATTTTGCAGATAGGCCCCTCTAGTCTATTTCGATTCTGTTTAGGTCCTATCTTTTTACAGAAACAACCCTATACTTTCCTGTAATTACATCCCGGTCCTATCTTTTTACAGAAACCCCCCATACTTTTCTATAGTTACCTTTTGGTCCCTACCTTTTTACATCAAGGTCCTTCAACTTTTCTATAATTACATATAGGTCCCTAGAACTTTTCTGTCCTTACAGATGAGCCCCTAGAACCTTTCTGTAATTACAAACAAGCCCCTAGATCTTTAAACGTCTATATCTTTTCCATCCGAGCTCCGTTTTGAGCGATTCTTGCGCCCACGCGTTCGTAGAAACGCGAAGTACCTCATGGTACTGTTCTTGAAGCCATAGAAGGTACCTACAAACCATCAATGCCCAGATTCCTCCTTCTTTCAATGTACATTCATCCCGGCCAATCAATTGCCACTGATCTCGTCGAGCACAAATATTCTTTCGCTTTATGGTGTTGAATCTAGTCAATCCCGCTGTATCATTTCACATCGTTCAATCAAACCTAATCCCATGTTGACACTAACCGCCACCTTACCTTATGGATTTATCGATCTTGTGTTTGTGAGGTCTTTCATTGGATCTTTTTGGAATTGTTGCTCATTGCTATTTCAATTGCCACCATGCATTCATATCATGCATGCATGCTAGATTATATACGCATCTGCATCTGCACATCCTTTCCGCAAACCACCCATGTTCTTTAGTAGAAATAACTTAAAAGTTTATATAATAGATATGCACGCAATCACCATCAATACAGCATGTGCATCTCACCATCCTCACCCTAAGGCTTTAGTAAATAAAGTTTCATGCAAAACCCTGCACGTTGCCTCTTTTAAGAGAACTTAGCTAATTAATAGTTTGTCTAGGTGAATATGGCCCTTATAAGGCCATGGAGATAACTTGTAATAAATAACCTTTCATAAATAAATGTGCATTGCATAAACATAGCCATTTTTCTTGGAGTTTTATCGATTCTTTTGGAGTTAATTGGATCTTGTTGGTTCTTTTTGATCTTTATTTCTTTTGCGGTAGTTATTTATACGTTATATTTCTATGCGCTAGTGTTGGCGTTTCTTACGCAAAAAGATTAAATTCAATTTCCGCAAGCGCACGGAACACCATTGTAGCATTTCACCCGGGAGTATTCCAAGATAGTCGTATTTATATTTTCCACAGGGAAGCAGTGATAAGAATATCATGAATTAACAAGGAAACATCTATTATTTATAACTTGCAAACTAGACCAGAGCAGGGATACATATATGATGGGTGGCAACCAAACACACGCAAGAATTCCATATGAAGATAAAGAGATAGAACTAGTCAACTGGGAGGACAACGAGAAGAAGGGTATCAGCCTAGGGGTTAGCATTTAGTATTTCCTGATAGTCTACAATTACTTGCTTAAGCTTTCATTACAGATACGTTCCTGCATATCGGGGCACACGCATGCCAAGGCAGCAACCCGAGAATTAGGTTCAACTACCTTGGGGAACTACGTGCTATCGACCTCCCTACTAAAACCATCACCCGGACGTGGTGGATTACAGAGACCGGTACGCCTGTCACACGTACTCGCGGCTACCATCCTCCGTGGGGTGTAGAGCAAACTCACGTCTAGAATAATTCCTTGAACCACACAAGCAACTATCCTAAATAACTTACTCCTCGCTAAAAGAGCAAGTCATCCATGCATAACAAATCTATGTGGATTGTGTAAGCATTTGCGGTGCAAACAACCCATGCAGATAGACCTACCATACACAGACGTGGAACCAACACAGGAATTTCTCTATAACAATTACTTAAATAAATAAATATAAACTAAAAGGAAAACTAAATTAAATAAATAAGAAAATAATTATATTAAAGAAAGTATAAAAGAAAAGATACACGAGAACTTTACCCAAACTCCGAAGAGAACTCCGGAGCTCCGAGCGAAGCTCTCACTTCTACTCTAACTCCCATGACCAACTAGCCTACTCTAAACTACACAAGTGGAATGATCTTTCCATGAGATGAGCGTGACCCTTTTGGATCTTCTCTTCTCAAGTGTGGAGGTGCGAGTTGTTTCGGAGGCCGAGGGGTCTAATTTATAGCTTGTGAAGGCGGCGGGAGCACCCTGGCCGAAGCTGGAGAGGCGGTGGCGACAAAGTCGGCCGGCCGGCCTAGGGGGGTGGCCGGTCGGCCGTCCCTTCTGTCGGTTGGCCACCGTCTTCTGCCTGAACGCTCCAGATCATCTCCTGATGGCGGTCCGAAGGTCGGCTACTTCGTGGGTCGGCAGAATTAAAGTGAGGGCCAAGTAAAGGCCCAAATAGCCCACCTTCTAGAATGATGGTGCAATTTTGCTGGGCTGGACTTGAATTATGCGATGTGGATTAGTTTCCAGCCCACTGGAGGAAGTCTGGGGCCTGCGGCCACCAGGTGGGGCCGGCCGGCCTAGGGTGGGGCCGGCCGGCCGGGATTTTCCCTGGCTGGGCCCACTTTTCTCCATTATTCACTCCTGCATCCAAATATCCACCAAAACCTGTGGAGTAGCATTATTCCTATCTACTATGCACAAAATCTTGGTGTTATACATTTATTTACCGGTAGGGTGGCGGTCAAAACATGGTTTAACGACCGCCAACAACCTCCCCAAGCTTAAACTTTGCTCGTCCCGAGCAAACTCAACTCAGAGTACCGGCGGATCAGGAGTTACAAAGAAGCGCCCCATGAGTAATAAAGATGCAACAACATACTCCCTAAACAGTGGTAAGTTTACGAGAGCACAAAATATTCATGAGCGTTGCAAAAATCGTGGGGCTTATACGTTACACCTTGTCATGCAGCATCGAAGACTAGAACGGCACTTTTGGACAAGTAATCAATTCTAGCAGGTTTGCATCCAGAGTTTTTATGTGCTGCAAGGTAAGGTGCAAAAATTCTCCTTCGTTTTGGCAGGCACTTTTCTTACCAGCCAATGTGAGTCTATTCCTACAAGCTTCACTCATCCTACCTTCTACCAAATTGAGGCTGTATGTGGAGCTTGGTAAGGAATGCGCAAATGTCATGCATATATTGTAAAGCTAAAGAATGAGTCTCAATCAACATAGCAACTCCATTTATTTTGGTCATAAGAAATGATGTGATGGAGGGGGAGAAAATAGACTCACACTTGTGGAAGGGGGTTTTTGAAAATATTGGTCCTTTATCTTGCTCAAGATGTTTATGATAAGAACCATATAGCCATTGACTTTTGTCATGCAACCATGGAGTGTTTTTTTTTGACTACTCCATGGTGCAAGGCGCCATAAATTTTGCATGGTTCAAAAGGAAACATTTTGAAATATTCTTGAGCGTTTTGGATGGACCAAAAGTTTTGCAAACTCTGAAAAATGTTTGGTTGATTTATCCAAACATTCCCCTTTTTATTTGGTGGAGAGAAATTTTCGAAAACACACGCGAAGGAATGATGACCAAAATTAGGAGTGCTTAGTTTCAAGAGTACATCAAACCTTAACAAAACTCAATACATAAACAATTGGCTATGAGTGGGGCTGTTTCGAATATTATGATATGGCTCTGGTAGGTAAATAAATCCTCACACTAAGAGAAGTGTGCCAAAACGGAAGGGTTTTAGGTACTTGCAGCAATTCAAGAAAAACATCTCTGGATGAAACCATACTAAGAAATTGCAACAAGTCCTAATCATGCCATATCACAATCCACAATGCTCAGACTTGGTGTAACAAATGCAACCCACGGAAATAAGCAAAACTCATGATGTGATCATGCTCAAATAAAAATAACACATATGTCAGGAGTAGAGGTTGCATCTATGCGACACATGTGAGGCTAATTTGTAACTCGATCATCATTTCCCTTATGCGTAGCATAACACCAAGATTCTAGCATTTATTCGAAACAGGGAGTTTATTTATTCAAGAAAAGTTTAGAAATACTTACCTGGGGGTCCTCCCCAAGCTTGAGTCTTTGCAAGACTTAAGCTTGAATAGACCGCTTCCTCCATTCTTCGTGTGTCTGCAAAAAGAATGAGGGTGATACAGGTGGCTAGCCCCTATTGGGCTTTGCCGAGAACCTAATATTTTTGTTTTTTATTCTATTTTATTTTATTTTATTTATTTATTTTTTTTAAGGAAAGGGCACAATTCAAGAAGAGTATAATATCGTATACAGAAGTACTCACTTGGCGGTCCCTCCCCAAGCTTAGCTCTTGCAACTACGTGCAAAGCTAAGCGATTAAATCTTTCTTGTGGAAGCACTGGGTCCGCCTTGTTGGTTCCTTCTTCTTGAATTGTGTGCCTTTCATGTTGCCTGATTGGTTTTCTCTCAGAAAGATCCTGCATTGGTTAGTACAAATCCATTCGTCTACATCGAACATATCTCTATAGGTCCATTGATCAACCTAGACACCACGTCTAATTTGATCAATCGTGTAAGAAGAGCAGAGCCAGTTATACTCTCCTTCTATCATTAAAGCATCATAGAGGCATGTATTTTTCTGTTGGTTGAACGGTCACCGGGCATAATCTCAATGGAGAACAGAGGCACAGAAGTGATCTTCACCCAACCAACAGAAAGAGACGCAGGCGATTTATTTATGACTAACAATTTAACCACAGCCCACATCATCAAAAGAAATTCGAGAGCATGGGTATGGTCAAAATTGCAGTATATTTTCACCAGAGAGCAAGTCAAAGTATCTTTACATTCACAAAGCATTGAACGTTTCAGGCAGCATTTTTATTTCTTTTTTTTTAATTTCGAAAGGAGATGGTATATGACAAAGAAAACAGGGAATAATTTCGTGTGCATACCTGGCGGTTCCTCCCCAAGCTTAGCCTTTGCAATCGAATGCAAGGCTAAGCTTTTAGATTTCTGCATTGAATATCTTGGATCCGCCACATATGTTTTCTTCTTCCTGTCATAAAAATCCAACCTTTCTCTCTCTTTTTTTTTTGAAACAAATTTCGGGCCTATGATTGGGCACTCGGAAAAAAAAATTCCCCACGCCTATGATTTGGGCGCTCGGGTTCTTAATTTTTTTTTTAAATACAACGGGGTGGGATGGAGGGGAATTAAATATGCAGATGGATTGAAAGAAAACAATGCAAATGCGATGGTGATATGTTCAAACAAAATGCAGGTGGATGCTTAATCTAGTAGCAAATTAATCATAATAGATAATCAATGTCAATCAAAGATATCTTAAACCATTGCTTCCCCGGCAACGGCGCCAGAAATGCTTGTTGGCGTTTCTTACGCAAAAAGATTAAATTCAATTTCCGCAGGCGCACGGAACACCATTGTAGCATTTCACTCGGGAGTATTCCATGGTTATCGTATTTATATTTTCCACAGGGAAGCAGGGATAAGAATATCATGAATTAACAAGGAAACATCTATTATTTATAACTTGCAAACTAGACCAGAGCAGGGATACATATATGATGGGTGGCAACCAAACACACGCAAGAATTCCATATGAAGATAAAGAGATAGAACTAGTCAACTGGGAGGACAACGAGAAGAAGGGTATCAGCCTAGGGGTTACCATTTAGTATTTCCTGATAGTCTACAATTACTTGCTTAATCTTTCATTACAGATACGTTCCTGCATATCGGGGCACACGCATGCCAAGGCAGCAACCCGAGAATTAGGTTCAACTACCTTGGGGAATTACGTGCTATTGACCTCCCTACTAAAACCATCACCCGGACGTGGTGGATTACAGAGACCGGTACGCCTGTCACACGTACTCGCGGCTACCATCCTCCGTGGGGTGTAGAGCAAACTCACGTCTAGAATAATTCTTTGAACCACACAAGCAACTATCCTAAATAACTTACTCCTCGCTAAAAGAGCAAGTCATCCATGCATAACAAATCTATGTGGATTGTGTAAGCATTTGCGGTGCAAACAACCCATGCAGATAGACCTACCATACACAGACGTGGAACCAACACAGGAATTTCTCTATAACAATTACTTAAATAAATAAATATAAACTAAAAGGAAAACTAAATTAAATAAATAAGAAAATAATTATATTAAAGAAAGTATAAAAGAAAAGATACACGAGAACTTTACCCAAACTCCGAAGAGAACTCCGGAGCTCCGAGCGAAGCTCTCACTTCTACTCTAACTCCCATGACCAACTAGCCTACTCTAAACTACACAAGTGGAATGATCTTCCATGAGATGAGCGTGACCCTTTTGGATCTTCTCTTCTCAAGTGTGGAGGTGCGAGTTGCTTCGGAGGCCGAGGGGTCCAATTTATAGCTTGTGAAGGCGGCGGGAGCACCCTGGCCGAAGCTGGAGAGGCGGTGGCGACAAAGTCGGCCGGCCGGCCTAGGGGGGTGGCCGGCCGGCCGTCCCTTCTGTCGGTTGGCCACCGTCTTCTGCCTGAACGCTCCAGATCATCTCCTGATGGCGGTCCGAAGGTCGGCTACTTCGTGGGGTCGGCAGAATTGAAGTGAGGGCCAAGTAAAGGCCCAAATAGCCCACCTTCTAGAATGACGGTGCAATTCTGCTGGGCTGGACTTGAATTATGCGATGTGGATTAGTTTCCAGCCCACTGGAGGAAGTCTGGGGCCTGCGGCCACCAGGTGGGGCCGGCCGGCCTAGGGTGGGGCCGGCCGGCCAGGGATTTTCCCTGGCTGGGCCCACTTTTCTCCATTATTCACTCCTGCATCCAAATATCCACCAAAACCTGTGGAGTAGCATTATTCCTATCTACTATGCACAAAATCTTGGTGTTATACATTTATTTACCGGTATGGTGGCGGTCAAAACATGGTTTAACGACCGCCAACAACTAGCTTACGCGAGATTCGAGGAAGAGCCAGAAGAATACAAGGAAGATCTAGAAGATCCAAGCTTCGAGGATGAATTGAAGAATCGAAGCCCGAGGACGAGTCAGAAGATACAAGCTTAAGAGGAGGACTCGAAGACATCAACTTCGACAGAAGATCTGAGGACCAAGAATCGGAAGAATAGGATAGCGTTTTCAGGCAAGCTCTACTTCTCCTTGATCATGATTGAACCTACTGTTTTTCGCAATGCACCTATATGGCCTGTTCTCGTACTATGCATTACTTGTTATTTTACTGATTTCGTAGTTATGGTCCTATTTGCTTACTGATATTAATGCCATTATTTAGGCATTAATACAGGAATCCTTGTATACCATTGTTTACCTGTCACCTTGATAACCCTAGGATAGTTCCATCATTTCTATGATGGCACATTCACCTTGCTACTAGACTGCTTAGGACCCCTCGCAATGTTTCAACATTGCCACACCTTACTCACATATATGCTTTACAACTGTGCTAAATGAGTTTGGTGGTGTGCGTAATATATGGGATTGGGAGTAGCACAACCGTGTTAGGTGATGATGATGGAGACAGTGATGGGATGGTTGGATTGCGGGCAAGGCCATTAGTAAGTGATTGATGGCGTGATGGATTGTGTAATAGTCCCCTAGTGTGGGAGACATGGCGCTTGCCCGGCCACATAAGGACCGGTTCATTCCACCTTTAACAAGATGATTCTCGTACTACCACGGAACCTGTATGGGAAGGACTCACCCTACCTTCTTGGTGCCTACCACTTTGTTCCACCTGGAGAGCAGTAGCGCAAACGAGCAACCAGGAGAAGACTCCGGAGTTTGTATTGCTTAGGAGCTCCGGCCCGAGATCCCCACATTAAATGTGCTGTGGTTCCACATGAAGACTATTTGTAGTCTCATGAAAAGCCCCTGAGTTGGTTCGTAGGTAGCATTGTGTGTGGTACTCGGAGAAGATGGAATGAGCGTTATGTTACTCTCCGATCAAGAATGCATAGCCCGTGGGAAAAGAAGTACAACCTCTGCAGAGTGTAAAATTCATCCGGATGGACGTTGTCACGGCATATGACACATCTATGTTGAGCTCGATATGATTAGCCACCTCTGATTCCTTGAAGTGTGAGTGAGCAGTAGTCTGCTCGTGTTTTGGAAGTGATGGCATGGATGCCGGGTCGGTATGACCATTGAGGTCAGAAGGCCCAACTAAAACTTGGGAACTGGCGGGAATGCTTCATACTCCCCCAGGGCCAACCAACTAAAATATTGACAATTACTTCTCTGTTTTATCTAAGAATTCCTTCACTTGCTTTAGTGAACCTTGCATAAAAATTGCTTGCTGCAAATGAACCATACAGCCTATTCCTTGCTAAGACCAAATATGCATATATATATATATACCCTTGTGTAGTGTAGGGCTTGTTGAGTACCTTATGTACTCACGTGTTTGCAATTGTTGGTTTAGTAGGAGAAGACTTCGTAGAGAACGACGACGATTGTGTTTTTAGTTCTGCTTCTCAAGTTTGCTTGTGGCGTTGGGCCATGATTTCCGCTGTCTGCTTCACCGTTAGTTGGCCGTATTGACCTGGATAGTTTTGAATCCTTGTCGTACCGCCACTAAGGGTCTTATATCAGGTATCTTACTTATTTACCTATTCGAAGTATGTTTTTGATTATCATATCTGTGTTCTTGTGCGTATCAGCTACTGATTCAGGGACTGATACAGGATGCACAGTAGATTCCAGAAATGGGGTCTGACAGATTGGTATCAGAGCATTACTTGACTGTAGAACGAAAACCTAGGATTTGTCGCGTTCGAAAACAACTATTTTCAAAACTAGTTACAAAATCCTCCATAGTACCTCTTCTCTGATCTTTGAAAATCTTCTGTTCCTCTCCTGACCAACCGCAGAAGTCACTTCTCAACTCGCCATGTCTGCACAGGCACATTCAACCCAATGGATGACCCCGACTACGAGACTATAGAAGTGGAGAACACATTATACCAGGTTTACTGCAAACCATATGTGGCTCCCAAAAGAAAGAACAAGGGCAATGCCGCTATGGGCATCAAGAGGACATGTTTCAATTGCCGCAACCCCGAACATAAGTTCGCTGATTGCCCCTTCTACGAACTGCAGGGACCAGTATGAGAAATGAAGCTTCTCAAATCTCAGCACCATCTACTGAGATTCAATCTTCAGCAAAAGAAAAGCATCAAGAGCAAGGAGTTTGGAATAACATGGATGATACATACATGACGTCGCATTCTGTCATCGCCAATATACTTGAAAGGTTGAGTAGCCTGGAAGAGTCAATGAAGAAGATCAGCGATGAGGTTGCCAATCACGCTAAGTTCCAGCAACCCAAAGACGACAACGAGAGCAGCAACGCGAAGAGAAAGTATATAGTACAAGCATATAATCAAGTTACAAGTGGAAAGATCAAGAAGCCAAGATACACGAAAGAAGAACCTACCCTTCGCCAATTGACCAATGTACATGAAGACCCAAGTGGTACAAGTCTTCCACCAGAGGTTCACTCGAAGGAAACCTCAAGCAACCCAATCAAAAGACCAAGGCTTTGTTTCCACTGCAGACAAGAAGGTCACATAAGAGCAAATTGCCCCAACATCGATCTAGTATGAAAAGTTTATAAAGGACAGTTGCTTCAGAAGCACTAGTGATAACTAGTAAGTTGTAATCCCTGATGATCAAAATTATTTTGGGAGCACAAGATGTATTGGAGTTGCTATGCCTCGAGCTACCTTCGAGCAAGGAAAGAATATAAATTTTGGATCTCAACCCTAGTGGAATGCAATAACCATGGTTACATGCGCCTGGATAACGCTAAGCATCAAGTCAACAAAGCACCCCGATGCAGTAATATGAGCAACGGTTCTTCTTTATCTGACTAAGTCATATGACCTTCCCGATTCCCTTTGGCCAGCGGACTAGTCGTCGAGTTTTGGGGACGATAAAAATCGATAGTCATCGTACCTTTAAGCCTTAAACCTCGTTCCTAGCACGAACACATGAGACCACAACAAATAAATCACGTTGTTTGTGTGATTCGATGATTTTGTTGATTTTGCTTCTTTATTCTTCTATGATTGTGTGCTTTTAATCAAACTAAATAGCATAATAACAATAACAACAGTAAAATAACTAGAATAGCAGCTTAACAACAGCTTAAGACCAAAATCCTTTTCCCTAACCACTGCCTAAATCTCTGCGGGTGAAACCAGGATGACGCCAAAGAAGTCCGCCCGAGTTCAGACTCGCCAAAAGCGCAATACAAAGGCAGTTGAAGATCATGACACTACGGGACGAACTACAAGAGATGGAACCAACAAAAGGAAGAAGCCAATCACTCAACAACGTCATAAAGCAAACAAAAGAAGATCCTCCGTTTCAATAGCCTGGAAGCTGAGACAGATCACAACGACGAAGAAGAAAACAACCAAGAGACTGAAGGAAACAACAACCAAGGTAGTAATGAGACTCCTGAAGCACCAGCGGTCAACTTCGCAGAAGTAATGGCCATGCAAACCCAACTGCTGCAAGCTCTTTCACAAGAACAACAGAACAACCATGGAATCAATTCTAAGATAACAGAATTTATGAAACTCAGGCCACCTGTCTACGACAACACAGATGATGACCCATTGCCAGCTAACGACTGGCTCATGGACATTGATAAGAAGCTCAATGTTGTCAATGCTAATGATCATGAAAAGGTAATGTTCGCATCACATCAACTAATCGGAGCAGCTACTGAATGGTGGGATAATTTCCTTGAAGCAGAAGCAGAACCAGACACCATCAGCTGGGAAGAATTTCAGCATGCATTCCGTGACCATCATATCCCTGAAGGAATTATGGAAATGAAAGCGGATGAATTTCGTTCCCTGAAACAAGGTGCTATGACAGTGCAGGAGTATACTCGCAAGTTCATGAAGCTTTCTCGCTATGCTCCAGAAGAAGTCTCGACTGATAAGAAAAAGCAAGATCGCTTTCGGAAAGGACTTAACCATAGATTGAATGTTCAGCTGGTCACCCATGTTTACCCAGATTTCAATACTCTGATGAATCGGACCATCTTACTTGAAGATGCTTGGTCAAAATGGGAAAACGACGAAGAACAGGAAATCGTTATAGATGAGGCACAAAATATCGTTATGGACGAAGAACAAAATATCATTGTGGATCAAGAGCAAAATGTCAATGTGCATAGGCTGAAACAGAAAGAAGAATCTCGGAACCTGAAAAGAAATCATCGCAGAAGGCGACGATATCAGAAAGCAAGGCACAAGAAGCCCCTTGGATCCTCGTCATATGGTAAAAACCCGGCTACTCATCATGCGAAGGACATAAACCTACAATCAGGATATGTCGGGAAGACCCCACGAGGACATCGGAAATGTTACCTATGCAAGCAAAAAGGACACTACATAGCAGACTGTCCTCAAGCCGACCAATACAGCATTGACACTCATACCAATTCAACCGAAGCTCCCCATCTCAATGATATCTGAAGATGATCACGAGGTACCACAAACCTCTATCTGGAAGGAGTAATTAACTGGACTAGTAGTAGAGCATGTGCTTGTCACTTTTGTACTCGGAAAATCCTGAATGTCTGTGGTGAACCACTATGTAAACAGGTTTATGGAATAAGATATGACGAGATGTTGTTTAATATCCATCCAATGACTGCGATATGCGACAATGCATGATTTGCAAAAGAAACTCTGTAACCCTTCTCTTTTGGATTCAAAGATGTTAAGATGAAACTCCCTAAGATAAACTCTTTTAAGTGGGATAGTCCACCCACTATCTTGGAATCACCTACCTGACGGAACGGACATGCTCGCTAAGTTTTAGAAGTGAGACCACAATAAGATTGGACAATCGAATGACATGATACAGATGGTTTTATTCATCCCTATGTTTTCTAAGAGGGAATCCTGACTCTGAAGAGATCAGACTTTAAGTTCCGCCAATGGAGAAGAGTATACCTCCAAAGCTGGATAAGAGACCTAGTACACCGATCCTCGAGGATAATTTGGAAATAAAGGCATTTGGATTAAGCGACCCATGGAATACTAAGAAAAGCCTAAATCCTTTGGATAAGATAAGCGGAGCACAATAAAATGTTATCATGATACCCAAGTCAAATCTTTTAAGTGGGGTAGGACACCCATACAACCCTGAAGAAAGGAACTTCGCTACCTCGATCCGCAGTGCCAAAGATCACAAGGATAGAAAAGAATCCTCTATCAAAGCTCGCAGCATCACGAAGCCTCCGATAAATTTTGTATGTTACCATCGTCAAGCAAGAAGACGCAAGACAAGTTCTGCACCATCCAGAAGATCGTTCGAATCTCGAGGACGAGATTCCTTTTAACTGGGGTAGTTCTGTAACACCCCAAATTTCGAATCAAAATTGAAAAGGAATAAAAATCACTCAAAATTTAAATTTTTGTCTAAATCTTATCTTTGCCATGAATTTTCAAAATAAAATTAACTAAATAATTTGAACTTTGTAGAATATGGAAATTTTGAAATATAAAACCTGTGCTCGAGTGTTTGCCTTCATTTAAAGACCACTAAAAATTTGAACTTTTCAAATTTACAACAAATTAAAATAATTGTATGTTAAACCCTAGAGAATTCATCTTGAATTTAAAATTCTGAATTTAAAAGTTGCACAAATATCACCATATGCATTTTTGGGTTCGCTGTTTTTATTTGGATTGTTTGTTATAATTGACCCATTTTTCAAATTTGAATTCCCTTCAAATTTGAAGTTCCCCAAAATTCCAGAAAAGGTTAAACCAATACCCTTTCTCTTTTCCCTCTGGGCCGCATCCCTTTTTCTCTTTTCTTTCTTTTTCCCTGTCCGGCCCAGCCCAGCACGCCTCCTCTTCTTCCCTTTTTCCTACCGAGTGGGCCGCTCCTCCTCTTCCTTTTCCCCCGGCCCAACTTCCTTCGGCCCATCCTGGCCCGCTCCTCTTTCTTCCTCCTCCAGCTCATGCGAACTCGGCAGTCGCCGCCGCCGACGTGGCCGCCACCTCCTCCCTCACTCTCTCTCTCGGGTCTCTTTCACCGGCCCTGTAGCCAACTGGAGTGACGCCAGCTTGCCCATCCTCATCAATGCGTGCAGTGCGGCGCCACATTCTTGACCGAGAAGATAAGGCCGCCGCCATTGTTGACCTCAACAGGAGGTCGCCGCCGCAATCTTGACCGGAACCGGAGCTTCTCGTCGAAGGAACCCCCCCCTCCACCGTCTATTTAAGCCGCTCCACTCCCTCTGCGCCGTCCCTCTCCTTTTTCCCGAAGCCGCTGCTAATCCCTAACCCTAGCCACGCCGCGCGTCGCCGACCGCCTTCCTGGCTCTGCCCCGCTGGCCTCTTGCGCGCACCAGGTTCGTCGCATCACCGCGCATCTTCTCGACCCACACGAAGTCGTCGCGCCCCTCTCTCTCTTCTCCCGCATCAAGCGTCGCCGTCGCTCTCCGCGCCTCACCGTCGCCGACGGGTCTCCCCTTCCCCGCGTCGACGACAACCCCACGTTTCCTTTCCCTTCGCCCTCAGCCGTCCGATCCCGAGCCAGCGGCTCTGATGGATCCGGTCCACCATAAACGTGGGTGAACCGAGCTGTGGACCCGGTCCACGCCTCTGTGGACTCGGTCCATGGCTTTTCCAATTCAAAAATAATTCCTAAAATCCAGATAAATCCTAGGCCCTGTACATTTTGCAGATAGGCCCCTCTAGTCTATTTCGATTCTGTTTAGGTCCTATCTTTTTACAGAAACAACCCTATACTTTCCTGTAATTACATTCCGGTCCTGTCTTTTTACAGAAACCCCCCATACTTTTCTATAATTACCTTTTGGTCCCTACCTTTTTACATCAAGGTCCTTCAACTTTTCCATAATTACATATAGGTCCCTAGAACTTTTCTGTCCTTACAGATGAGCCCCTAGAACCTTTCTGTAATTACAAACAAGCCCCTAGATCTTTAAACGTCTATATCTTTTCCATCCGAGCTCCGTTTTGAGCGATTCTTGCGCCCACGCGTTCGTAGAAACGCGAAGTACCTCATGGTACTGTTCTTGAAGCCATAGAAGGTACCTACAAACCATCAATGCCCTTATTCCTCCTTCTTTCAATGTACATTCATCCCGGCCAATCAATTGCCACTGATCTCGTCGAGCACAAATATTCTTTCGCTTTATGGTGTTGAATCTAGTCAATCCCGCTGTATCATTTCACATCGTTCAATCAAACCTAATCCCATGTTGACACTAACCGCCACCTTACCTTATGGATTTATCGATCTTGTGTTTGTGAGGTCTTTCATTGGATCTTTTTGGAATTGTTGCTCATTGCTATTTCAATTGCCACCATGCATTCATATCATGCATGCATGCTAGATTATATACGCATCTGCATCTGCACATCCTTTCCGCAAACCACCCATGTTCTTTAGTAGAAATAACTTAAAAGTTTATATAATAGATATGCACGCAATCACCATCAATACAGCATGTGCATCTCACCATCCTCACCCTAAGGCTTTAGTAAATAAAGTTTCATGCAAAACCCTGCACGTTGCCTCTTTTAAGAGAACTTAGCTAATTAATAGTTTGTCTAGGTGAATATGGCCCTTATAAGGCCATGGAGATAACTTGTAATAAATAACCTTTCATAAATAAATGTGCATTGCATAAACATAGCCATTTTTCTTGGAGTTTTATCGATTCTTTTGGAGTTAATTGGATCTTGTTGGTTCTTTTTGATCTTTATTTCTTTTGCGGTAGTTATTTATACGTTATATTTCTATGCGCTAGCTTACGCGAGATTCGAGGAAGAGCCAGAAGAATACAAGGAAGATCTAGAAGATCCAAGCTTCGAGGATGAATTGAAGAATCGAAGCCCGAGGACGAGTCAGAAGATACAAGCTTAAGAGGAGGACTCGAAGACATCAACTTCGACAGAAGATCTGAGGACCAAGAATCGGAAGAATAGGATAGCGTTTTCAGGCAAGCTCTACTTCTCCTTGATCATGATTGAACCTACTGTTTTTCGCAATGCACCTATATGGCATGTTCTCGTACTATGCATTACTTGTTATTTTACTGATTGCGTAGTTATGGTCCTATTTGCTTACTGATATTAATGCCATTATTTAGGCATTAATACAGGAATCCTTGTATACCATTGTTTACCTGTCACCTTGATAACCCTAGGATAGTTCCATCATTTCTATGATGGCACATTCACCTTGCTACTAGACTGCTTAGGACCCCTCGCAATGTTTCAACATTGCCACACCTTACTCACATATATGCTTTACAACTGTGCTAAATGAGTTTGGTGGTGTGCGTAATATATGGGATTGGGAGTAGCACAACCGTGTTAGGTGATGATGATGGAGACAGTGATGGGATGGTTGGATTGCGGGCAAGGCCATTAGTAAGTGATTGATGGCGTGATGGATTGTGTAATAGTCCCCTAGTGTGGGAGACATGGCGCTTGTCCGGCCACATAAGGACCGGTTCATTCCACCTTTAACAAGATGATTCTCGTACTACCACGGAACCTGTATGGGAAGGACTCACCCTACCTTCTTGGTGCCTACCACTTTGTTCCACCTGGAGAGCAGTAGCGCAAACGAGCAACCAGGAGAAGACTCCGGAGTTTGTATTGCTTAGGAGCTCCGGCCCGAGATCCCCACATTAAATGTGCTGTGGTTTGTTGGCGGTTCTTATGCGATAAAATTAAATTCATTAATTCAGCAAGCGCACGGATCACCATTGTAGCATTTCACCTTAGAGTATTCCAGGGTTATCGTATTTATATTTCCGCAGGGAAGTAGAGCAAAAGGTAGCTGAATAATAGCTATGCATTGGATAATTTGGAGAAAGAAATAATGTATCAACTATACTTGAGACGGGGGTAAGATAGGCATGATAGATATGGGTGGCACACACATCCTCAAATCCAAGGTAATAAAATAAATCGTAGTATACATTTGGGAGAGCAACGAGATAGAGTTAAGGCTACCTGTATGTTTATCTATTATTTACTTTTCTAGCAGTCAAGTCTACAAAGATTATTTACTCTAGCTAAGCTCATACACATACAAGTCATGTCGTTTTGGGGCACACACGTGCTAGGTTAACCGATGAAGCTAGTTCAAACCTAGGGAACCATATGCTATAATTAAGACCCTGCTGAGTCCAACCCGGACGTGGTGGATTACAGAGACCGGTGCAGCTGTCACATACACTCGCGGCTACCATCCTCCGTGGGGCTGGGTGCCAAACGTGCATAGGCCAAGATCTAAGCGCCACGCTTACAACCCGCCTAGAGGAGCTACTCTTGATCAACGGAGCAGTCCTATCTAAGAATGAACAAGCACAGATTTCACACGACGTCATCTCCGACGACGGCACTCTGTCGTACTCGCTATTCCAACAATCACGAATCCCACAACAAGACTTCTACGAGCACTTACTTAACGAATAAATAAACTAAATAGAAAAGAACTACTAAAATAAATAAATAAAGATAAAACTAATTATATAATAAATAAAATAATATCTCAAGAGTAAGATACAAAGAACTATACCGAACTCCGAGAATACTCCGGAAGCCCGAGAGAGCTCTCACTCTACTCTACTCTACTCTAACTCCCAAAGCTACTACTCAACTAAACCAATGAACACTTGGATGAAGTGTGATGGTGCGCCTTGATTCGGAGGCCGAGGGGTCCCTTTTATAGCTTGTGAAGGCGGTGGAAGCACCCTGGCCGACTTTGGAGAGGCGGCGCCGACAAAGTCGGCCGGCCGGCCTAGGGGGGTGGCCGGCCGGCCGTCCCTTCGGTCGGTTCGCCACCGTCTTTTGCCTGAACGCTCCAGATCATCTCCTGATGGCGGTCCGAAGGTCGGCTACTTCGTGGGGTCGGCAGAATTGGATTGAGGGCCAAGTAAAGGCCCAAATAGCCCACCTTCTAGAATGTCGGTGGAATTCTGCCGAGCTGGGCTTGAATTGTGCGTTGAAGATTATTTTCCAGCCCACTGGAGGAAGCCTGGGGCCTGTGGCGACCAGGTGGGGCCGGCCGGCCTAGGCTGGGGCCGGCCAGGGATTTTCCCTGGCTGGGCCCACTTTTCTCCATTATTCACTCCTGCATCCAAATATTCACCAAAACCTATGGAGTAGCATTATTCCTATCTACTATGCACAAAATCTTGGTGTTATGTATTTATTTACCGGTAGGGTGGCGGTCAAAACATGGTTTAACGACCGCCAACATGGTTCCACATGAAGACTATTTGTAGTCTCATGAAAAGCCCCTGTGTTGGTTCGTAGGTAGCATTGTGTGTGGTACTCGGAGAAGATGGAATGAGCGTTATGTTACTCTCCGATCAAGAGTGCATAGCCCGTGGGAAAAGATGTACAACCTCTGCAGAGTGTAAAATTCATCCGGATGGACGTTGTCACGGCATATGACACATCTATGTTGAGCTCGATATGATTAGCCACCTCTGATTCCTTGAAGTGTGAGTGAGCAGTAGTCTGCTCGTGTTTTGGAAGTGATGGCATGGATGCCGGGTCGGTATGACCATTGAGGTCAGAAGGCCCAACTAAAATTTGGGAACTAGCGGGAATGCTTCATACTCCCCCAGAGCCAACTAACTAAAATATTAACAATTACTTCTCTGTTTTATCTAAGAATTCCTTCACTTGCTTTAGCGAACCTTGCATAAAAATTGCTTGCTGCAAATGAACCATACAGCCTATTCCTTGCTAAGACCAAATATGCATATATATATATATATACCCTTGTGTAGTGTAGGGCTTGTTGAGTACCTTACGTACTCACGTGTTTGCAATTGTTGGTTTAGTAGGAGAAGACTTCGTAGAGAACGACGACGATTGGGTTTTCAGTTCTGCTTCTCAAGTTTGCTTGCGGCGTTGGGCCATGATTTCCGCTGTCTGCTTCACCGTTAGTTGGCCGTATTGACCTGGATAGTTTTGAATCCTTGTCGTACCGCCACTAAGGGTCTTATATCAGGTATCTTACTTATTTACCTATTCGAAGTATGTTTTTGATTATCATATCTGTGTTCTTGTGCGTATCAGCTACTGATCCAGGGACTGATACAGGATGCACAGTAGATTCCAGAAATGGGGTCTGACATAATTGATAAAGTACTACTTCATAATTCAAGAGCTCAATACATGAAATTTCTCAAGGGCATAGTGAGATCAACCTATAACATTATGCAGGACCATTCCTTTTGTGAATTGGCATGAGTCCCCATGCAGAATGTCACACCCTAAAATTTTTTTTATGTGAAATGAACCAATCTATAAAATGAAATTGTTTTATGTGATGAAAAACAAATTTATAAAATTTTAGAATATATTAAAATATTTAAGGATGGATAAATCCTTGTTAAATTCTTGATATTCATAAATATCCCACTGTCCTTTTCTCTGAATTTCCCAACGTTTAATTTCTCTCTCATTTTCCTATCATTTCTTTTGATCCGAAATTAATAAAAACCCAAGCCAATCTTTGGGCCAAATCTCCCTTGGCCCATCTCGTCCTTTTCCTTTTTCCCTTGTTTTCTTTCTTCCCGCTTGGGCCGGCCTTCTCCTTTTTCTTCCCACTCGCAGTCCAGCTCGCCCGACCGCGGCCCACCTTGGCCCCGCTTCGCGCGCCCCTCCCAGCAAACCCTAGCCAGCCACCGCTGTCCTCCTTGGCGTGCGTGCCACGCCGTACCAGGGCCTCGCGCCTATAAATAGACGGGTCCCACTGTCACGCGCCCTCTTTCTCATCGCCCGCTGCCCCCCGCGCTCAGCAACCTCATTAATTTGCAATGCGCTGCTGCGTTGCCGGCAATCCGAGCTCGACGCCTCACGCGAGAAAGACGGTCCAGTCAAAGCTAACATGTCGCCGAGCCTATCCGCGACACGCTGCCCTCCAGAAGCCCTTCCTCAACGACCAGCGGCTCTCGAAGCCACTCATCGTGGCTGCCGAAGAAACGCCACCGTTGCTCGCTGTCGGCCGTCGCACACCGCCTTCTGGCCTTCTTCGCATGATTTCTCCACTTTTTTTCTGTGCCTCTCTTTGCAAGGTTCCGTGTCTCGTAGCCCATCTCCGGCCAACTCTGGCGTCCCGCTGCCGTGTCCCAGTGGCGGCGCCGCCCGACGACTACCATCCGGGTCTTTGGTTCACCACGGACCATAGACCAGCCTCTTGATCAGGGTCGTCTACGAGTTCATGGACTCGTTCCATATTCACCACGCTGCACCGGTCTCTGTAATCCACCACATTCGGGTTAATATCTGTAGGGACGTAACAGGAGGCCAATCCCCAGAGTAGTTGAATCTAATTATCGGGTTACTACTCTGGCACATTTGTACCCCGATATGCAGGAATGTATCTGTAATGAAAGCTTAAGTAAATAATTGTAGACTATCTGGAAACTAAATGCTAACCCCTAGGCTAATTGATACATTCTTCTCGTTGTTCTCTCAAACTAAATGCTAACTCCTTTTTATCTGTATCGATGGATCTTCTTCCCGAGCATCAAACATATCAAATATCTTTACCTCTGCTTGGTCTAGTTTGCAAGTCATAAATAATAGAAGTTTCTTTGTTAATTAATCATATTCTTAGCCCTGCTTCCCTATGGAAAATATAACTACAATAACTTTAAAATACTCCCAGGTGAAATGGTACAATGGTGTTCCGTGTGCTTACGAAAATTGAATTAAATCTTTTGGCGTAATAAATGCCAACAGTTATCCTCCCGGGGGTGATCGTCAGGTCGGAGGCCTTCCGACCTCGTCGGAGGAGGCCGGGAGGCCCGTGCAGCGGTGGAGTTGTATCCTGCAAAATAAGAAGAGTCATGATGTTGTCCCCGCCAAAGGTGTAGGGACGGTCAGTAGATGTTACCCGGAGAGCGCCGCCACCACGGCGCGCCGGTCTTGACCAGGGTTCTCAAAACCGTTCAAAACCGGCCGGTTTTCGCGAAAACCAGGAAAACCGGTCCGGTCCGGTTAGTAAAACCGGCCGGTTTTCCAACAAAACCGAACCTAGTTACTGTAGCAAAATCGAAAACCGTCCGGTTTTTCCGGTTTACCGGACCGGTTTTTCCGGTAGCGGTTTTTCTGGTTTTTTCGAAATTGAGAACCCTGGTCTTGACACGCGCCAAGACCGGCGTCGCTACGTGTTCGTCTACGGCGGGTGCAGCGTGCCGTGCTTCCGACCTGCTTGGCCTGGGTGCTGTGCCCAAGAGCTGCGGTCGAGGTCGGGAACGGCGTGCCCTTGACCCGTGGTCGGTTATCTGACCTGTGCTACCGGGACCTTAAGCTCTGACTTGTGGGGTACCTCTGGTAGATGTTCCCCATAGTTTTTGTGCAGGTAATGTTTTTGCTTTCACTGACGCCTTTGGTGAAGGTTGCTTGCTGTGATAGTCTCCAGGTCCTCATCGTAGGGCTTTGATCTGTGGCTTGTATCGTCGAGTTTAGTTGATGTTGTATTTTGTAGACTTTCGTTGTGTTACTCACATGTTTTAAATCATTTGAGGATTATTGTAATGACTTAAAAATTAAATTTGTGCTGTTATGTGATGTATTATTGTGTTCGTTCATCGACACTCCCGACTTGATCCTGCGGGAAGTGGTAACGCTTCAAAGAGCGATGATGAGGCATCATTCCCTAACGGACGATCTCTATTCTCCACTGCTAGCTTATAGGCTGACTTGACTGAGAACCGACCAGCAGAATCAAAGTGCCACGCCGGCCAGTCGTGCATTCCTTCACAAATTGGCAGCGCCAAAATCACCTCCGCATCCTCCGGCCAAAAAGTGTCCCTCACCAATTGCTCATCCCATCGCATCGTTTTCTGAAGAACTTCTGCAGAAGACTGAAGTTTTAGAAGTACGGACCGGCCACGGAACTCCAATACTCGGCAGCTGCTACAGGATCTTCGATCGCCGTGGCGAGCAATTGGGGTCGCTGGTCAGCGCGCTCGCCATCTGCTCCACAAGCGCCGTTCGGAACTCGGGCGATGCGATTTTCGACACAGCTTCTTGAGGTCTGGCGCCTCTGTACTGAGAACCTGCACGCCGCCCGCGCCGTTCTTGGAGAGATCCAGCGTTATGGTCGGGCCGGGGGAGGGGTTGATGGAGATGGAGCACAGCATGGAGTCGCTCCGCGTCCCGCAGCTGGGCTGGTCGCCTTGCTGCGCCTGGATCGCGGAGGGAAGGGGTCGCCGCCGAGCCGCGCCTGAATCGCGGAGGGAGGGAGGTCGCCGTCGAGCCATGCCTCGGTCGTGGTGGGGCGCCGCTGCCGAGCAGCGCATGGGTCGCGAAGGGAGAGGGGTGCCGCCGTGGCGCGCATGGGTCGCGAAGGGAGAGGGGTGCCGCCGTGCCGCGCCTGGGTCGTGGAGGAAGGTGGTGGCGCCGCCGTGCCGCGCTTCGGTCATGTAGGGTGGAGCGCGCCACCGAGGCACCCCTCGGTCGCGAAAGGAGGGGAGAACTGCCGACCGTGCCTGCATCGTGGAGGGAGGAGGCGAGGAGGAGCAAGACGTGCAGTGCCAGAATAGGAAGGCGTCCAGTGACGGAAAAGGAAAGTGGAAGGGGTCGCGCACTCGCGTATTGCGCGTACGGACCCGCTGTAACCGCGCCCAACGCATCTTCATACTAAACATTAGAATTCTTTGTTAAACAGACTATATGCCATTATGCGCTAGAAGCGTCAATAGTGGAATAATTGCATGGGTTATTCATTTTGTTCACACTAATTAAGTGGGGAAAGAATCTTATATATACTATAGTAAATACATAATGGCTGCGCGAAAGGGCCTGTAGCCTAGTGGTTACAAGAGCCCCAGTAGCACCTCAGGTTCTGGGTTCGACTGTCTGTGAGAGCGAATTTTCTAGGATTTAACAGCATTGTGCTTTCAGTGGTATGCGACGTGGCCGTCGACAGGGAGGCGCCAGTGGTGACTCCGTCAATCTCAAGGATTTGCCGGCTCAGTCTTCGATGATGCTCATAGGGGTAGGTTTGCGTATGTGCATTCATAAGACTGACTCCAACAGCGTAGGCAAACGCATGTTTGCATACGCCCGGAGCACTGTGCATCGTGACAAACATCTCCAACAAGGCAGCGCAAAAGCGGAGGCAGTTTTCCTCCGAGGAGAGAGACGGCGCATATATGGAGCGCCTCTCTCCTCGAATGCATTCGCGTGAAGGTGGGCCCGGCGCCTCTCTCCAGCACGCGCGCCTCCGCCGAGCCTGCCCGCGCCCGCTGTCGCGCCCCGCCCCGCCCTGCTCCCGCCGACACGGGCTCGCCGAGCCCGCCCGCACCCGCTGCCTCGCCCCGACCTGCTCCCGCCGCCGCGCGCGCCCGCGCTCGCCCCGCTCCCACTGCCGCGCCCCCGCCCGCCCCGCTCCCGCCGCCGCACCTCCGCCGCCGCTCGCCCCGCTCCCGCAGCCGCATCCGACGCGCGGCAGCTGGACGCGCTGGGCGCCTGCGCGGCCTCGGCGGCCGGCAAGGCGCGGCGCCCTGGCGAGCTCGCGCGACACGGGAGGCGGGATGGCTGCGTCTTGGAGGGAGCGGGGCGGCCATGGCATGGCCATGGCTGCCGTCAATTTGGTCAATTTCATAGCAAAATGGATTGATTAACAAGTGTAGAAGGTAATGTAGTGATCAATTTGGTCAATTTCATAGTTTGTGCCATCAATTTTGCGAATTCGCAGCTTAGCTTAGAAAGGGGAAAATAGAGTGGCGTTCGATGAGGAGCGCGTCGCGATGAGGAGCGGGTGCCCTTGCGCCGGCGGAGGAGGACGGCCGAGGAGGACGCGGTGGGGGCGCGGGAGAGGGCGGCGCGGCACACGGGGCAGGCGTGGAGGCGGCGAAGGAAGGGCGTAGGCGTGGGAATCGGCGGCGCGCGCGAGCGCGGAGGAGGGCGCAGGCGCGACGGTGGCGCGCGAGCGCGGACGCGGCGCGGGCTCGCCGGGGTAGGCCCGGAGGCGGCGGAGGGAGGAGGGGGGGGGGGGGCGCAGGCGCGGCGCGCAAGCGCGGAGGCACGTGGGAGTCGACGGTGCGCGCGAGCGCGGAGGAGGGCGCAGGCGCGGCGGCGGCTCGCCAGCACGGCGCGGACGCTCAGGGCGGGCGTGGAGGCGGCGGACGGAGGAGGGAGGGCGCAAGCGCAGAGGCGGGGCCGCGGGGGTGGTGCACGGAGGCAGAGCCGGTGGGATGCAACGAGAAGATGCACCGTCTTGTTGGAGAAGAGACAATCCGAACGAATTGCAAACAACTGTATATGGTAGGCAACGGTGGATTTGCCTCTCAAAAGTGCAATGTCTTGTTGGAGTCAGTCTAAAGGTGAGTGTGCATGCATTGTGACTTGTGAGTGTCTGAGTTGTACTGTGTAATCGCAAAAAAAAAAACACATAATGGCTACAGTCGCACATGACAGGCAATTGGCATCTGCCAGCGATAAAGTGACACTGACCGGTGCTGGTGATCACGGGTCCTGCTGTTTCCCAATTGTCTTTAGAGGGCCACTAAGACATTGAAAGCCTTGATTAAGTTATACGAAGTGTACTCTTGCCAGAGAATAAGGTTGTGTCCATAATTTAGGGCGTGTTTGGTCTGCGGCCACACACTGCCACGCCAAAGGTGCGGCGGCAAAATCTGACGCCAAAGGTGCGGCGAGAAAACTGCTAGCAGCTAGTTCATTTTTGTGTGGCGAGCCAAAGCCTATTTGTCAACCAAGCAGTGGCCTGTTTTTTTGGTGTCGCCGAAGCTTTGGTGTGGCGAGGTGTGGCGGGGAGCCAAACACCGCCTAAACGGCCGGTACACCCACCGACAGCTGCCAGAGATTCACGCCTGTAAATTGCTTCCAAATTGCACAACCCTGCAGTTACAAGATGTTCTCTTTTCACCAAGATTTGATTTCGTTGGTCCATTGGCTAAGTTATTACTTTCGTCTAGAAGATGGGCTAAATTATTTAATACAACATACACAGACAGTCGTACATATTAGGCAGAGCGTGCCTCTGCCAGCGACAAAGTTACACTGGCCGCCGCCTCGTGATTCACGGGAATTGCTGTCTGCCGATTGTTTTTAGCGGGCCGACGATGTCTTGAACTCGTGTCCATGACCTCCATAGGGCAACAGCACTACCGCTCCCACAGTCCGTTGCCAAACCTCCGTAAGGCATGCATGGAGGTCGCGACGCAAGCTCTGGGCAGCACTCCTCCAGTGCCTTCCAAAAAAAGGAAAGAAAAAAAAAACACCCTGCTTCAATAATTGAGGTGGTGGCGGACAAGATAGGTACATGCTGACTAGGAAGGCACTCGTCTAGTGCCACGAATCTGCGTAAAAGCTAAGCAGACGGAGAGGCACTGGGCACTAACCGGTGGAATAAAGCTAAGTGCATGATGGTGTTGGCATCTGCCAGCGATAAAGTTACACTATCCACGTCTGGTGATTTATGGGTCCCGCTTGTTTTTGGAGTGATTAAGTTATATTTACTCTTCCCAAATACTAGTTTCTAGTGAACTTCTGTCCATAACCCACCTCTTCTCCATAGGGCAAAAGCACTACTGCTCCCACACACCGTTACCAAACTTCAAGCTAGTAGGTAGCCAACAAACAGAGCAAGGCATGCATGGAGCTCGCGGCGCAAGCTCTGGGCAGCCTCCTTCCCAAGCTGGGCACCCTCCTCAGCGATCAATACAAGCTGCACAAGGGGGTGCGAGGGGAGATCAAGTTCCTGCAAGCCGAAATGGAAAGCATGCAGGCCGTCCTCCACATGTTGTCCAAGAAGCAAGCTCATCAAATTAGCGAGCTTGACGAGATCTGGGCGAGGGACTTGAAGGAGCTGACCTACGACATTGAGGACAGCGTTGACACTTTCATGGTGCACATCGATACTCCTGAGCAAGCCAAGCCGCATAGCTTCAGAAGGTTCTTCAATAGGACCATGGGCTTGTTGACCAAGGCCAAGGTACGCCATCATGTTGCCAATGACATCGAAGACATCAAGAAGCGCATTCATGAGGTTGCTGAGAGGCGACGAAGGTACCAGTTGGAAGGTGTTGCAGCAGGACCGGACACGACAGCAGTCGATCCTCGCGTGCTTGCTAGCTTTGAACAAGTAGCGAAGCTTGTCGGCACTGATGTACCGGTAGAGAGGATCTCCGACTTGCTAATGAAAGGGAAGGGTGCCCATCAACAGAAGCCAATGGTTGTCTCAATTGTTGGAGTCGGAGGCCTGGGCAAAACAACCATTGCCAATTTGGTGTATGAAAGGCTTGGAGGCCAGTTCGATTGTAAAGCTTTCGTCTCTGTATCTCTTCGGCCAAACATGAAGCAGATTCTCAGCAAAATACTACGGCAAATTAGTGAAGACAAGTGCACAAATGCTGGAGAAAAGGATCCGGAAGAACTTATAAGGACTATCAGGCAATATCTCAAGGACAAGAGGTACGTGTTGTATATCTATCATGTACCCCAAAGTTCCATTTTTTTTATTTTTCCTATTAGAGTTCTTCGTGTTAAACTTTAAAAGTTCAGAGCTTTTATGTTTTATTTGCTCATACCTGCGGCTTAACATGATGTATATTTGTTTTAAGATTTTGTCCTAAAGAATATCCCTGGAAATTAAACAGATTGAGTTTTGTATGGACTTAGATTTTTAGAGCCGAAGGATTGTGGTTCCTCACACTTTCCCTGCGATAATCTTATGAACCGGGGGGGGGGGGGGGGGGGGGGGGGGGGGGGGCGCTTAGAGCTTTTAATTAATATCTGTTATGAAGATTAAACAACTGTTGTTCATTCATAATAAAAGTAAGATGTATTAGTCTAACACTGTCGATCAGCACTAAGCTCCAACACACGATGAATTTCTAGTGCCAATGGTGACCAGCTCTAAATATGTTTGAAGCTGGAAAAATGACAATTAGGCATAGGCTAAAGTTGAAAGTGAGGGTGTTTGCAACTAGGGTCATGTTGAAGTTGCTTCCCAAGTGTGTTCACAGCTAATTAAAAAGCGGACAAGCGGTCTCGGAGAGGCCAGGGGTAAGCCATGTGACAAGGGGTTTCACTGCTAGGGAGTGGTAAATCTCAAGGGCCATCGCCTCAAACCTGCCTCTGGCCATAGCCGTGGCTAGGGGAATGGATGACCCTGGGGGAGGTGGTGTGGCTATGGATAGGGTAGGCTGAGGCGCCCGCTATGGTCAGGACGTAGGGTGACTGGAGGATGCCTGTTTGCAGTGAGAGGTTAAGCTGGCGCCAAGATGTGCGCTTCTTACATGATAGCCGGGGACATCAGCGACGCCAAGGGACAAGGTGGTCCTGATTTGGAGTGAGGGGCCACTGTAGCCGTAGTGGTGTGTGTTAGAGTATATTGAGATTACATGATCCTAATCTATCATATCTGGAGATATCTCAATATACTCCTATATAATCAGCCTATAAGACTCAGCAATACAATCATCCATTCCACCAATTCTATTCTCCTACATGATATCACGAGTTTAAGTTACATATCCTTGACCTAGCTTCCTTGCGTCGCAGCGAGGATAGAATCCTTCCTGAGGCCCGTTGCCGTGAAGACCGGGTGGCTGTCACGCCCTCGCGCCGCCACGGTTGCATGATGGATCTGCCTGCGCGCCCTCGTCTCTGGAAGCCACCGAGCACGGGTCGCCCACGTCGTCCAACATCATGAGATCCTGCGTTTGGGCGTCTTGTCAGGGGCGGGGGTGGCCCATCGCGCACAGGCTGCATGGTGTCGTATCTCAGCCTGCCTCTCTTCGTGATTCTCTCTGCTGTCCTTCACGGCACGAGGTGAAAGAGAAAAGGATAGAGGCATACGGTGCTATGGGTACTCCAGGGTCTACACAAGGACTCATCCAATGCTGCTGCTGTAATTTTTTTTCTCTCTCGGTCAGTGACCGAGATTTGCGTCGCCGATCGCCGTCGAGCTCGCGCGCCTCTACATCGACAACGTCGCCGGCCTCTCCACTTTGTCGCCTTGTGGCTCGCCCTGGCGTGCGGTGCGCGCAGGGGCGCCCCTCTCGCGGCGCCGTCAGGCTCCGCCACATCGTCTTCGCGCTGGCCGTCCCCATCTTCTACACCGCCATGGCTGCACCCTCGGACTAATCACCTGATCCGTGCATCGCCGTGGCATGCTCGTTTTTGGGACGGGTGTCTCAAGAGCGCGTACTTCGTCACTGACTACGAAGGCTGCGGCTGTGTCGCTTTGTTGCGCCACAGCGTCGCCTCCCATGATCATCGCCGCTGCATCTTCGTCGCCATCGACTACGTCGTTGTGCACTCTATGCACAAGGTCTTCGTCAAGCTGTTCGAGTTCTTCGTCGCCTTCTTCAACCACCGCCGCTGCGACCACTACACCAAGCACACTAGTCTTTGGGCTAGTGCTCGGCCGCCCCATCTCTACGCTTCGTCCAGCTCAACCTCGTCGCCAGCATTGTCGCTTCTCCGTCTACTTCGTCTACTCCGACAACCGCGGGCTGCATCGCCATTCTGCGCATCGCGACCGTCGTCGAGACCTCCTACGCTGATCTCTTCTCCAGATGCTACGACATGGTTGGCCCTCAACCTCGTGCGCCCGGTATTGGCAACACCGTGCGTGCCTTCGCCCCCGACGCGCTACAGGGTCTGGCAAACCCGGTATCCGCCTCGGTCTTGGCGGATCGACGACGTCACCCTCGGCATCGTCCTCGACGCGTCTCCGTCTTCGTCTATAGCGCCCTATGCGCCCAACTCCATGGCGCCTCTTAGCGTGCCAGCGGCATTGTGAGTGGTTCATCCCCATCGGCTACCTCGACAGCTCCATCGACCACGGCTACTTCAAGCACGGCATCATCATGGCTACATGTCTTCGTCTCGGTTGCCTCGACATCGGCACAAAGGGCTATCATCTTGCTTGAGCTCTCCAGTCACAACGTCTACGTTGCTCTCGTTGCGACTGCGGGGGATGTTAGAGTATATTGGGATATCTCCAGATATGGTAGATTAGGATCATGTAATCCCGGCTTGCCTTATCTCTACTGGAGGCTCCTTGCCCTCCAAGCAATGTACTCCTATATAATCAGCCTATGAGGCTCAGCAATATAATCAACTATTCCACCAATTCTATTCTCCTCCAGTGTGACTAGCAAGTGCATAGGGGAGAGGGGAGGGCGGGTGGGCTTCTCGCTACTGGGAGGGGGTAGGGGTTTGGTGGACTCTCGACCATACCAGGCTTAATATTCTAGGAGGAACACTTCTCTGCTTGTGCTACATAAGTTTAAACAGGTTAATATCGTACTCAGTCTTTAAAAGACGGGGAAATTCAAACTCTAGCTATAGTTTTACGGAAATGGATAGAACTTTTACTTTTAGAACCTAGTACATTAAGCAGATCCCATGGACCATGATGGCCAGAGCCGTGGCTCTACCGGTAATTATGTGAACCGCCTAAAATCAAGCCCATTAATTTCTTGAAGCGACCAACATAATATGTCGATTGGAAAAATGTTCATTCTAGAAATATCTATTTCTACATACTCACCGACCTAACTGGATGACTAGTATGCATAAACATACCAACTGACTCAAACCCCTTCTCCAATCACCTCTCTCTCAAGTGTGCACTCTATCTCTCTCTCTCTCCCTCTCTCTCTCTCTCTCTCTCTCTCTCTCTCTCTCTCTCTCTCTCTCTCTCTATCTATCTCTCTCTCTCTCTCTCTCTCAGATCTACAACCAGCTACCACAGATCTGGCACTAACACTCTTTTTCTCCCTCTTTCGCACAAGCGTGCGGCGGTGGGTGGCTCCACGGTCTAGGCTAGCTAGTGTGTGGCAGTGAACGACTTAATGACCAAGCCGAGTATGTTGCAGTAGGTGGCTCCACGGCCTAAGGGCCCCTTTGTTTTAGGTTCAGATTGTGGGTTCTAGATTCTATAAGCTGAAGCTGAAATAAAAGGCTAGCTTTTGGAGGTTCCATAGTCTATTCCTCTAGGTTCCATAATCAAGGAATTTGCCAATGTTGCTTTTGTCAAATTATGAAACATATATTTACCAGTATGCCATTGAGACCCACAATAAGTGACTGGCGTTGGATTGTAGAATTTAGCTAGATAAACAAAGACCTCTCAGCTTTTATATGTTTAGATTCTGCAATCTCAGATTCCACAGTCTACAATCCAAAAGATAGATTCTACAATCTAAAGCTGAAACAATATGTCTTAAGTCCCGGGCGAGCATGTGGTGGCTGTTGGCTCGACAGCCAATGTGCGGTTCAATGACATGCACGAGCGAGTGAGAAGATAGCAGGGCACTAGCAAAGGCCATGGGATCTCAAAAAAAAAAAAAAATTAAAAAAAATAGCGAAGGCCATGGGCCATAGGTCGATACCTTTTTTTTGTTTCTGTTTTGGAATTTATTTGTAGCTGCCTGTATAAATGGTTAGGGTTGTCTTAAAAAAAGAATTTTTGCAGTAGCATTTAACTAATAATATCATATTTATAAAATTTCCCTGTTTCATCTGAGATACTTGGAAATTGGAATACTTTTAGTCATCTTAAGTGGCCTCTAGCGAAGAAAAGAAAGAACAAACACCACGGATTTAACTTAGTTCTGACAAATTAACCACGTGCGCGTGGCTGCCCTTTGATTTAGTATAGACTAAAATTCATAATCACGTTGACTAGAGAATCAAAGAAACGAAGCATTCTTGTCAGACACCTGATGGTCCGATCGTCTCAACTCCTGCTAAACAGTTTGCTGCCTAACCACTTAACTGCGACCGTATCAGCTCAGACCCTAGCTTGCCTCAGACACTTCTTCTAAACGCAAAAAGGAGAAACAATGCAGAGGCAGAATAGTGCAGTTGAAATTTGGAGCTCGCCCCCGTGGGATGATTTGCCGGAGCAGTCATCATAATCAATGGTTTGCCAGAACGTGTTGCTCTGTCTGCATCTTATGGTGTAGAATGTGGTGAAATACGTGGGGTTTTGGTGTTCCCGTGGTCAAATAGGAAAAATAGGTTCATGTGTTTTATTACTCTAAAAATTTGTTTAAATACATCTTATAATTTCATTATTTCACATCAGAGATGTTTTAATATGTTCAACCATGAATTAAAACATTTTGGGATGTGATGTTAATTTTTTTTTGGTGTTTTGTGCTGTACCTCTATTACAATTGTGTGGCTTTTATTTCCACAATTGCATCTTACGCTCTTAAAAAACTATAGGTATTTCATTGTAATTGATGATGTATGGAGTGAAGAAGCATGGAAAACCATTGAAGGTGCTCTGATTGACAACAATCTTGGGAGCAAAGTTATCATTACAACCCGCAATGTTGGTGTGGCTGAGTTCTCTTCTGTTGCTGGAGATATGTATGAACTAAATCCTCTCTTTGATAAGGACTCCAAAAGGTTGCTTTCCAAAAGAATATTCAACGAAGAAGATGGAATTCCTTCTGAATTAGAGGAGGTAACAACGAAACTTTTGAAGAAGTGTGGTGGGATACCATTAGCTATAATAACTATAGCTAGTATGTTGGCCAGTATACCGAATAAATCAAAGTATGAGTGGTATCGTGTTTACAAATCAATGGGTTCTGGACTTGAAAAGGATAGAAGTCTAGGGAACATGCGAGGTATACTATATCTTAGCTATAATGATCTGCCATCCTATCTAAAGCCTTGCCTTTTGCATTTTAGCATCTTTCCCGAGGATTATGAGATTGCAAAAATTGATTTGATACGCCTTTGGGTAGCAGAAGGTTTTGTTGATCAAGATCAGGGGGCCAATTTGAATGATCTTGGAGAAAGGTATTTCAATGAGCTTGTTAATAGGAGCATGATTCAACCACTAGGTATAGATAAACTCGGTATTGCATGGTTTTGTAAAGTACATGATATGATACTTGATCTCATCATTTCCATTTCGGATCGAGAAAATTTTGTGACCATACTAGGAGATCCAAAACACATATCTCCAACAAGCAAGATCCGTCGATTGTCACTGCAAGGAAGCAAGGTAGATAGCAATATAGAAGCTAGCAAGGATGATAAAATGATGCTGCCAACGACGGTGGATGTGTCCCATGTAAGAACACTCGTTGCACTAGGTGACGCTTTTGAGTGGATGCTTCCTCTTTCAAGATTTTCAGCTCTCCGTGCACTAGTTTTGGAATGCTTTTCCAGTAAGCATAATAATCTTAAGGATCTTGGGAGTTTGCATCACTTGAGGTATCTGAAAATAAGTGGTAAGATTGAAGCAGAGCTCCTAGAACAAATTGCAAACCTTAAGCATCTGAATACTTTGGAATTGTCGGACGCATCCATAGAAGAACTTCCAGCAAGTATTCTTCAGTTAAGAGAACTTGAATGTCTGATTACGGGTGGCATAGTCAAGTTTCCACATGGAACTGGGAGTCTAGTGTCGCTGCAACTGCTTATGCTTGATGTGAGAAAATCACCACATATTCTGGCTGAGCTCGGTAATCTTACTGAACTGCGGTTGTTGATTATATATGGGTTATCTAATGACAATGAGAGTTGCGTGAAGACTTTTCTCCAGAGCCTATCCAATCTACACAACCTTCATTGTTTATTTATGGCTGACCATCTAGAGATATGTTCCCTAGATTGCATACCAGATCAATTTACAAGCCCTCTACATCTACAATTGTTTTATGGAAAATCTTTAATCATCCCAAAGTTGCCACGGTGGTTTTCCTCCCTCTCCGAACTCTATCTTATCCATCCAGGTCGACATGCTAAGGCATGATGATCTTCAACTGCTTGGAGCATTACCCGTGCTATGTTATCTTTATATTAAAATAACTGTCGACGGTACCACTGAAGAACGGCTGATGATTGGTGCGGATCAGTCCTTTCGCTCTCTAACAGATTTTAAGTATAAACACTACGCAAGATGTTGGCTTGTGTTTGCTCAAGGAGTGATGCCAAAGCTTCAAAGGCTTAAGTTGTACTTCGAAGTACGGAAGAGAGAAGGTGGTGACTTCGATGTTGGCTTGGAGAACCTGACTTCCCTTAAACAAGTCAAGGTTATAGTTGACTGCGATGGTGCCAGGGTCACTGAGGTGGAGGATGCAGAGGCCAAGTGTAGGGATACGATTGACAAGCACCCAAACCGTCCAACTCTTGAGCTGTCAAGGAAATGTGAAACACACATAATAAAGGATGAGAACAAGGTAGATAGGGAGGCTTTGGAACAGCCGAGGTAAAAAAATCGTCCGCCCGTTGACTTGAAAAGCTAGTACACTTGCTCGTTTCTATGGTGCTTGCTGACTTATTTGTGCTTTTGCACACGTTGTCATGCCTGTTGGTCAGTTCGAAATTGCGGGCCACAGTTGGTGAAAGCGACAACGGTAATGAGGCTTCAGAGAAAAGGTAATAATTTCGTCTCCCTAAATCAACCATGTAGACGCGCTTCTGTGGTTTGCTGACGTGTCCTTGGCTTTCCCTGTGCACTCATCGTCGATCAGCTGCTCTGACATGGTTCGCCCCGATGATAGCAACCATGGTCGTGAGGCTTCAGATCAAGGGTAACAAATTTGTCTCCCTTCATTTTATCATGTGTACCGACTTCTTTCTTTTTTCCTTCAGTTTGATATTTCGTTGATTTTCCGTTTGCAGTCAATCTTGAAAATGGATGGGGCCAGCAGGCTTTTGTTTTATTTCATTTCCAAATTCAAAACTAGTTTCCTTATTATCTGCCGTCCTCCCCTGTTTCCATTGCTCCAGCGTGTGCTTGATAATCTTCGTGAACTTCACATCAACCGTCAGCTCATTGTTTTTTGTTCCACTTTGTTTACTACTACTATTCCATTTTTTAGGCACATCTTCCAATTCTATTTTTTTTCTGGCACCAACCAACTTGATCTTTAGATATAAAAACTCGATCGAAAAACATTATGTCCCTTGTTATTCTTTCAATATATCTGCACGAAACCCCCCCCCCCCCCCCCCCCCAAAAAAAAAAAGAATCCTCTCCTTTGTTATGCATCTAAATATGATGTCCATTATCGTTTATGCCACAAAAAAAAAAGGTTTCTTTCACATGGAAAAAACCAATCCCCTCCCCTATTATCCAAAGGCTCCTTAGTTATGCTTCATAATATTTGTCCACCGTCATAAACCCACCCTTTGTTGTCCATCAGAACATCTGTCCTCTGCTATCATTTATGCCAAAAAATAACCTTTTCCATGACCAGAAAATAATTCCATCCCCTTTTATCCTTTTAAAACAAAAGATTCCCTATTATCCTTCAAATGAGTCATTCCATTGCCCTTTTTTTGTCTGAAAAATAAAGTCCTTTCATTTTCTCTAAAAAATTAGAAAAATCTCCTGTCTTTTGGTACTCTCTGGCCGTCTGGCGTCCATTCTTTGTTGTCCTTCACAAAGAAAAAAAATATTGTTTTTATGGTGCTCCAACATACCCCTATCCAACAAATCCACACATGCACGTTCAGCCGATTCCTTGGTCTGACACAGTAAGTTTGCCACATTCTCCCATAATATTGTTACATTGTCAACATAGTACTTTTATGATAATTTTTGCCATTGATTATAAGTTAGCTGTCTTAAGTTAGCAGTTAGTTGTAACTTGTTTTTTTTTGGGGGACGTTAGTTGTAACTTGTTGGTCGGTGTGAATGATAAGCAAAAATGTTAATTTGAGAAAATTATCAAATTATTCCATATCCATCTGATGTCATTATCAAATTTCTTTGTTTCTGTAGTGCTCATACTTGCCGCTACAAGCGCGAGATGAAGACATGATGCTTACACCGGTGGTGAACCAGGGCAATATCCTTCTATCTTTGTGCCCCTGAACTTGAGCCTGCAATCAGATCCGGGAACGAATAAAACTCTGTTTACTTGCTGAAAGTACTGTTGCTCAATATGGATGATACTGTAGTGTCAAGTATGTTAAGTTATTCAAATGGTTTGTTTCAACTTCTTGGGGCTTGAAATTGGCTGGGTAAAAATTGAAATTCTTTTACTGAACCCACAATTCAGTCTTGTACTTTTAGCATGACAAATCTGTATGATAAATAAGGGAATGCTGTATCCAATCAGGCAACTGGTGAGTCATGCTTGATTATTACCTCATTCGTTTGCTTGGTTACATGTATGTTCTGGGAATTAAACGCAAGAAATGTGTTTCCAGATATACTGCAGCACTTAGCTTATGCCCTTATTAACAGAAAACAAACGAGCAGAATGATGACAAGTGACTACATAAAAGATTAGTGGTGAATGATATTTTGTTACAATGAAAAAATGCGAGTATCGTAGTGGTTTCAACTATAGTAGTACGATCCATTCCAACAGGTATGGGGCCAAAGCAAGTTGAGTTATACACTGCTGCACTGGCTCCATCATATCTCACAAGGTTGAGTCGGCAGGGTTGGACGTTCTCATGGCTCGGGAGTGTTCCTCATCAGCAACGACTGGACCCTGATGTTGATGTTGACATGCATGGTAGGTGTTACGGCTTACGCGGACAACAGGTTACTGATAGCAGAGCAGCTAAGTATTGTCGCATACTCTGCTTCGTCCTGGTAAATTTGCTTGTCTGCAAAAGGATATGATCTCTGTCCAGGCCTTATGGTAGTTTGTCAGGAAATATCATTACAGTTCGCTGCATAATTATACCTTAAATCCTAAATTGAACAGGAAATTTCTCGCAAAGAAAAGGGACTCTTTGAGTCATTGACCCTTGCTCATGCAATAGAGCATACCTGTTAACTGAAACTGAACGTTGGGTAATGGTTCATGGCCATGTTCGACAAGACGAACCATGGTCGGCCACAAAGACCTGTTACCAAGCAAACCTTGGTCCACTTTGTTTGTTCTCGAACACGCAGCTCTGCTGGGTATCTTTGTATTGCAGGGAAAGAACCTTGGTCCATTTAGACAGGGAAAGAACAATACTGACGAATTATTCAAGCAAGGAAGAGAAACAGAGGAATGTGTGGCGTCCCGTGACGTGAGCTTTACCAGCAAACACTGTGAGGTCACCATCTCAGTTGTTAGCGCGGCAATTGAGGAATAAAATTGTGAATAAGCAAAGTTGTTTTGTCCGAAACGTTATATTGATGGATGTGTGAGACTAGTGCCTGGAGTGTAGAAGCTCATGTAGGCTAAAACGCCAGAGAGTAAATGTTTGTCCTGATACTAGCATGATGCCCGTGCGTTGCCACGGTAAAATTTTAATTGTTTTTCTCTAACCAGCAATTTTAGAGGTAAAACTTTCAAAACAATGCATCAGTAAAGAAACATTCGATGGTAGCTGAACTGCCAGGCTTTGCTATGGAAATCTGAATTTCGTATCTAATATTTCCACCCCGATCCTCTCCCACGAACAAATCTCATGAGAATCTACTCCCAGCTTCCCAATCCTCTCTCCCAATTGAATCAAGCAAGCAAAGCACATCCGCCTCCAATCCAATCTCTTTTAAGGAAAAATCCCATCCGAATCTCCTCCCTGCTCTCTCTCTCTCTCTCTCTCTCTCTCTCTCGCAGCAAGCAAAATCAGTAATACATCCCTCTCGAATCCTCTCTCTCCCAAGCACAACAGCAGGTAGTCAGGCACGAGCTGCTGGCGATGTGCAGCCTGGTCTCCTCCTCCTCCCCGAGCGGCGCTCGGCCAGGCGAGCTGCTCCCTTGAAGGCACGCAGGCTCGTGCTAGCAAGGCGGCAGGTGCCGCCGAGGTGCCACCCAGCCACTGGCGAGGCTAAACATGGGCCGTCATGGCGATTGTGCGAAATGCGGCGGCGAGGTGCCACCCAACGCCGTCGGCCGTTGCAGGTGGCGGCGCCGGCGCTGACCGCTGAGGTAGTTTGTTTTCGTCGCCCATCCTGCAAACTGCTTCGCGAGGAAGGAGAGGAGAACAGGGGGGTTGGAAGGGGAAACAGTAAACGGTGCCGACAACCTGGGTCCACCTGTCAGCGCGGAGAGGTGCGACGCACGACCACCACTCACCACGGACTGCCGTTTTTAAGTATGGTAAAGATATCTTGGTGGCCCCGTCCGGACTTCAAATCGATGGTGAACAGCCCATCACGACGAGACCACAAAAGTATGACGCCAATATGATCTGCAACTCCAAACACCTCAGTCGGACCTCCAATCACAGTAGAATCAGTTGGGAAAGCACTCTCAGGAAGCAGCTTCGTGAGTTCAACGACTCGGCCCAGCGCCCATCCCTCATCCGCGTCATGACCATCTTCTCTCGACCATATGTACAGCCGGAAGTTCAGGATCATGGCCATCCCGAGTCCACCGTCCTCTGCAACCACGAGAGCGATGCGCCTATAATAGCATAACGTCGGTCGACGGATCATGGACATCTCTCGTGTGTCCAAATTGTACGCAACGATGAATTTGGAGCCCGAGGTCACGAAGTAGAGCGTATTGCCCACAAGAGCAGTACTACTGGATGCACTATTGTTTCTACTATACTGGACATCGTCGGGCCCAGCAGTGTATGCCGGCTCGCTCCATGAGCCACCCTCTGAGGAGTAGAGACGGACAAAGTTCTTGTCGTCGTCTTCAGTGCTCGCCACGAAGACGATCATGAACGGTCCACGGTGGCAGTCAATGTGGTCACAGCCGCCGCTCGTTCCGGCAGCGCGGCAGAGCACTGCCGCGTTCCAACACTTGGGCCCAGCAGGTAGGCTAGCAATCGCCTTCCGCTCGTCCGTGACTGGGTCCCAGACCTCGAAGTCATGGTGGGAGACGACGTCCTCCAGTCGTCGAGGTAGCCCGGCTTGTGGAGAAGGACGCGGCCGTGGCGAGCGTCGATCGCGGCCCAGTGGTCGCCGCGGAACCAGGAGACGGTGGGCACGAACCGGGCCGTCGACTTCCTGCGGCTGATGCTGGAGCTATCGATGTTGCATAGGACGCCCAGCATGGCCGGTGTGCGGCGGAACGCACTGCTGTGGAACCCAGGGTCCGAGACGAGACGTCGCCATCGCTTGCAGACGAGGGCAGCGTGGACAAGGCGCGCGGGGACGTCGGCCGCCAGACGGAAGAGGATCTCTTCCAGGAGTTCGTCTGTCAGCGCCGGGACCATGCTGCTTGCTTCTTGTGACGACGAGGGGCTTGGTCGCCGGAAGCACCGAAGCTTCGGAGCGAGAGGGAAAACGTTACCAACATCCGACCTCGTACGTATGGCTCTTTGCATTTATTACCGAGTGTTCTTGCTGGATTGCTCCTTGAATCCGATCCCCAATGAATTTAGAAAAAGCTTTATTTCAAAGAAAAAAAGATGAACGGAACAGAAAGCAATATGCACCAGTAAGGTATCAAGTTCGGACTCCATGTCGATGTCGACTACACATGGCAAAGTTCCAAGCGCATGCAACAAGGTTTTGGTACCTCATCTAGTCATCTTAGCTTTGTAAGCTGCTCTGCTCAATAAACGAATAGCAGAGTAGCAACTTTAAACGCATACTCTGCTTCATCTCCTGACCAGGTGCACCTGTTTGGTCTGCAATGTCAATGGAAAACGATCTCCATGAGCAGGTTAACTATAAACACCAAATGGCACCAAGAATTTTCTGCAGACAAAGGAGCCGTGCAAGCGATCGAACACCCGTAGACATCACCATATCAATTGACCATATCAATTGCCCATCTTATGTTCGTTCCTAGTCTGAATCTTATCTGGGACTGGGAGACATGCATACCATGTCAGGGTAATAAATGGCAGTCAGCTGCCGCAGTGTTAACTGATCCCTGGTCAGATTAGATTGCAGGAACTGATGTGCTGGTGCCTGAATAGCCAATTAGATGTGGAACAGGTCTAAAGACAGATTAGCTGCTGCCCAATTAATTGACCACCAGTAAGCCGTCTGAGGCATAAATTGTGTATCTGCCTCCAGCTACTACTATACACTGGCTGCTGGTGCTGTTCATGTAAGATACATGTCAGCCTTCAGAGATTGAAGTTATCAGCTCAAGCTGCAGAAAACGCTACTGCCATGAGTATTTGATCTCAATTCTTCATGACGCTTCTTAAAAATGCATCGCTGCATGGAAGAGTGTTCCCATGCTAATGCTGCTCTTGCAAGTGATGCAACTTTTATCGCAGTGATCAATCTCAAATGATCAACTAATTGGTATAGTATAGAATTCAATTTCCAATGTATGATTATAGACTAATGTTGCATACTTGAAGTAATTATGAGAACAGTGGATGCATCATGTAAAACATAGCATATACCTTATGAGGTCAACAGAGCCAATATACAAGGATTTATAAAAGAAAAAAGAAAGCCAGCAGAGATATAAGCTTAACCTAAAAACATCATCACCTTCCATCATTTTCACAATTTGTTTGCTGCAACCAACTCAGCTGAGCTGATGGCCAAAGGATTCACCTGGAGATTTGCAGTGTAGAAACTGACATAAACATCATGCCCGTTCCCTAGGCTTGTTTTCCGGTGTGTATATCAACAAAAATGGGCTTGATTATACTTCCTAAATGCAGAGTGCGCAATAATCAAAGCTCATTGCTACAATACGTTTTGACCTAACTGTAACCAACCCTGAGCCTCCCAGTCCAAAAAAATAAAAAATAAAAATAAAATTCACCATCTTGTAAAGTGAGCTGAAGATAAAAAAAGAGATTTTATTCCATCCAAATTGGATTCACAGTAAATACGCAGTTCCATGCCAACGAGAACAGCATTCTAGTGTGCACACTTGACTCCCTGTATAGTCGGACATACTCGCTCTTATGGAGAGGTATGAACCATTTTTGAAAGTTATGGACACATATGAGATCCGCTAAAAGTTTAAGGACCTACAGTGCATTTCATTCGAATTTTAATAACCAAACTCAGATTACATTAGGGTAACATAATGAGTATGAAATTACAGTGTAGTAGACGACAGCAGAGCAGACAAATACGCAAGAAACTGCCTAAAATAAAATGCAATTATGAACTGCCAACATACTAAGACAGACACCAAACTCACTAATGTTGTAGTGCTGTTCCACCATAAAGCTCATACTGATTACCATTGCCATGACTAAACACCAAGTTTCGCATTGTCCGAGAAATCTCTACATGAGCATCTTAAGTTTGTCAAGCACGTGAAGAACTCAAACTCGGACCTCACTTTGAGATGCCAGACTTAGTACTGCAGAAATACACAAATTTAAAAAATAATATGAGCTAGTCAATTAATCGATATCCCCTCAATGATTTTTTTTTTAATAACCAATTGCAAGGGACCAACAAGTTGCTGCGAATGGCTACCTAAACAGTGCAGACAACAAGTTATATTGGCAGATTCACTAGTGAACAAGCACAGCTAGTCACACAGAGATAATGGAATGGTGATAGCATATACGCACCTATCATTTTTTTTAAGCACAGTAGAACATTATGAAAGCACGGAACCAACAGTTGATCCTTAAGAGAACATGGAGCAATATAGAAGGTCATATGTAGGTATATATTTGTTTTCTGCGGGATCTTTACACGCCCAACCTTAGTTAGATCAGTTTATTTAAGAGACACCAATCACTGTCCCATAACCGGCATAACAGATGAATTCTTACATAAATATAACACCAATTGAAAGACTCTTCCATACCTAGAGTGGAGTAAGGGTGTGTTTGGTAGGGCTTCGGCTTATTCTGAAAACAGCTTATTCAGTGGCTTATACGTGAAAACAGCTTTTTTGGCTCATTCTGGCTTATATGTGAAAACAACTTATCCTGTCAAACTGTTTGGCAAAACAGCTTATCCTGTCTTTTCTGAAAACAGCTTATCCTGTCAAAATGACCCTAATGCCCCTGTCCAAAAGATTATCACCACCATATCATTTACCTTAGTTGGACTTTGTTGTTTCTGCTATATTATAATAACTAATAAAATCTTATAGTATACAATATTTATAATTGCCATTGCAAAATAAAAATCTCATCGTAATTAATTCAAAAGAAAAAGAAAAAAAGAAAATGAAGTATGATGGGCTCATTGTACGTGTGCACACTAGGCCCACAGCCAGCCCAACTCCTGTGCGTCTTCTTCTCAGGAGTCAGGACGAGCGAGAAACACACGACCCAGCATACATGGAAGAGAGAGGAAGGTAGAGATTGGGATCGATTGGCAGCGCTCCAGTGACTAATCGGAGGAGGAGAATTAGGGGAAACAGTCTACGGATCAAGAGAAATCCATTTTTGAGGTCAGATTTGAATAGGAGCGCGCTGGGCTGCGGCGGCTCGGGGGCGTGCTGGGCGGCGACAGCTCGGCGACGGCGCGGCGCACGAGCGCACGGGGGCGGCGGCGCGAGGGCGAATCAGGACTTTGAGGTATGTGTCAGAAAATAAGCCGAATGAGCCACTATTTTTAGCTTTGCCTCCCCAGTTCATTCTTGAAAACGGCTTCTTCTGACAACATACCATAAGCACTTCTCTTCTTCACATGTTTGGCTGGGCTTTTTCTCTTTTTCACATAAGCCGGTCCTGAAGCAGCCCCAAAAGCCGGTGCCAAACATGCCCTAAAAGTGGTTCACCTATGCATATGCAGTGGGCTAGTGAAAGATGGAGGCTGATATCTGGAGTGTTTGTAGGTAATGACTTTTCTGCCGGGTACCTTGCTGATCTAACCTTAAGAGACCAGGCTGAAAACCTCTAACATTTGTAACAGATCAATAAATTCCTAGATGCATATGTGTGTATATATATATATATATATATATATATATATATATATATATATATATATATATAGTCGTTTTTAATTTCAAGAATGATCCACATCGAGGCAGAAGTAACAAAGTTTCTTTGATCAGATTCTCATTCTGCATTTATATATGAGAAATTTCTCAGAGTAGATGAAGGACTTTGATAACTTTTAATAGGAAAAAAAAACGTCATTGTTCCTGATAAAAGAGAAGTGAAGCTATACAGGGTTCACGGTTCCTAAACTCACTTTACTCATACACATATACTACCATCGATATTTTAAAATGCTAACAACTAAAAGGTGCCCACATAGGAGCTTCACAGTTTTATACGACATTGGGATATTCCAGTTCCATAACTTCATTGTTCTTGAGCACATATTTCATATTTACTATCGATTGAATATCGCGAAATGGTTGACAATGAAATACATAGTGGGTTAAAGATATAGAAGCGGCATGAGGTTAGTACCAGGAGTGCAGAAGCTCATGTAGGGGATAATGCGAGAGTGGCAGTCACCGCATATGTTGACAGCGCGTTCAGACTTTAGGTCAAGGATGAAAAGCCCATCACAGGTCCGCAAAAGAATGACACTAATAGCACCCGCAGCTCCAGCCACATGACGAAAGGTTTGGAAGGTATTAATGGTTGAGAAGACACTAATGCTACTCAGCTTGTTGAGTTCAATTACTCTGCTGTGTACCCTTCCTGCATCTGAAAAATGACCATCTTCTGTCGACCATAGGTGGAGCCTAGAGCCCTCCACAATTGCGAGCCCAAGTCCACCGTCCTCTCTAGTGATGAGACAAATGGTATGGCGCAAAGGCGGCAGCTGAACCACTGAAAATTCATGTGCACCCAAGCTGTACTTGAGGATACATCGATTGTGCGAAAACTCGAAGTACAATGCGTTCCCCACAAGGACACCAGGTACATTCTTTAAACTGCCATTATAGTCGCAGCGGCTCCGGGCAGAGTAGGTTGGCTCGCTCCACGATCCATCCAGAGACGCGTAGACGTGCACAAAAAACTGGTCGAATCTGGTGGTGCTCGCCACGAAGACGACGAGGAAGTCTCCGCGGCGGCAGTCGTGGCGCTCGCAGGCACCGGTCGTGGTTGCGCAGAGCACCGCGGCGTTCCAGATGTAGCACTTCGGCAGCCCAGGCAGTTCCCTCCGCTCGTCGGTGGCAGGGTCCCAGACCATGAAGACATGGTGCATGACCTCGCCCCTGTGGAGGAGGACGCGGCCGTGGCGGGCGTCGACCGCGCCCCAGTCCCGAAGGAGGCCGTCGGCGCTGGGCGGGCGGAATGAGGAGGTGGGGATGAATCGGGCCTTCGGCGCGAGGACGACGCCGATGGGGTTGTCGATGTTGGAGAGGAGGCCGAGCAGGGGTGCCGCCGCGCCGTGGAGATCGAGGTAGCGGCGGCGGAATTCGTGGCCGGCGATGAGGCGGCACCAGGGCTTGCATACGAGTGCGGCCTGGACGAGGCGCGCAGGGTCGTCGGCGGGGAGGCGGATGAAGATGTCTTCGAGGATATCGTCCATCAGCTCCGGCGGCGGCGCCATGCTGCTTGCTGCTGCGGCGGCGGAGATTGGATTTGTTTGGGTCGGTCCCCGCACCTGATTTAATTCGACTCGAGTCATTCGACCAAGTCAACGGGCCCACATGACTAACCGGTGGGTCCCAGAAGGCATTGCCGAACTGCACCTTAAGGCTTAAGTCCCCCATTCGGCAGAAAAATGTTATAAGTCAACTGAAAATAACACATTGATCTAGTCACAAACTAAGTAATTTTGCAGGGAGGGAATAGCCAGAAATAAATTCAGAATTCCTCTATGTTCTATACCTGAGTTCCTTATACACGGCAATCTTCACTGCACAAGGACACGCTATTGCTGGCAAACGTAAATTGCTGTCAGCTGTTGCAGAATTCACTTGTCCCTAATAACGTTAGTTTCCAGTTGGCTAGCTACTGCCTAGTTAGCTGATTGACGATGAGTTGTCTAAGGCATATGTATCCGGAATCCCTATGAATTATGCATCGCATAAATAAAAACAAATCTGTATCTGACTTCAAATACTAAGCTGTCCGCTGGTGCTGTTCATATGGGATATTCAGGCTAAGCTTCAGACTAAGGCATGCTAGCTAGTGTCATATTCATGTACATGACCTCCTCAGTTCTCCCTGATGCTTCAAAATGCACACGACCTCCTCAGTTATCCCTATTAGGCTAAAAGATTATGGTCATGTGCATTTTGAAGCATGACCTCCTCAGTTCTCCCTCATATTCATGTACATGACCTCCTCAGTTCTCCCTGATGCTTCAAAATGCACATCTACTTCGGTCCTTTTTTTATTTTGCGAGGGATACTTCGGTCCTTTTATGTGCTTCCAATCGTTTTCTTATTTTAAAATGGCTCAATAGGGATGTACCAAATGGACATCCAAATGTGAGGGTAAAATCACAATTTAAACTCTTAAAGTGGTTCAATGATGCAAATGTCCCTAAGAATAACATTATACATGATCAGCTCCGTCAATGAACAAGCAAAGCTAATCATTTTAGGAAAGATGGAATTGTAGCAACAGAAAATCACCTATAGCTAAGTTGATCGATAAAGAGAAGAAGCAAATTCCAAAAAGATGGGGTGCTAATAATGAATGGCCTTGTTAGTGATGGTGTTGAGGAGATGGCTCCGCTTAGCAGTGGTGTCTAGGCAATTCCCCCAAGAAAGGTGGAGTGCTGATATCCGGGGATATAAAAGGTCATCGCAGGTAATGTTTTTCCTTTCTCTGCTGGACCCTTATTACTAACTAACCTAATAAACTAGATCAGTGAATTTTTACCCCCATCACCTATCAAAAACTAGCTAGATCAATGTTTTTACACACAAGTAACATCATACATAATATCATTTTTATTACAATTATTTTAGGTTTGGTAAATAATGAATAAGCAAAGGTGCAGTGGGCTAAAGATAGCTAGAGATGAGGCGGAGTATATCTGGGGCCGGAGATAAGGCGGCACCAGGGTTTGCAAACTAGGGCCGCATCGACGAGGCGCGCGGGGTCGTCGGGCGGGAAGCGGAAGAGTATATCCTCGACTCGATTGGATGTTCCCGTACGTACTCTAGAAGGCTTTCGTTCTTGTGGAATAAGAAGCCCTCGTACTTAGCCCGCCCGTAGATCCAAGAAAAGTATGAAGCGCCCGTCCTGGGCTGCAGTAAGTAGATCGAGAGATCTCGTCCAACAGCGACGGCGGCGGCGGCGGCGCCATGCTGCCTCCGGCGGGGATGCAGCGAGGGTTTGGTCAGCGGGAAGTTGAAGCGAGAGCAGGAAAGGAGTGTCCCGACTTCTCGGTTTGACCAGGTTGAGGCGTGGTCATTTCTGACGGATGGCACCTCCCTGGGCACCTCAAATCCCCAATTCTAGAGAAACATAATTAATGAATTCATAGACTGTTGAAGTCCCAGGGAGACAAAAAGGCAGATGTAAAATACTATATATACCCGCAAAAAAAATATGTAAATATTTGGATTTCCTCAACTAGTTAGTAGAAAGAAAAAAATGTAACGGAACCTGTTCATAAGGTACTAATAAGTTCAGTGTTCATGTATCGGTCTCTCTGATTCTTTGCTATGATAGTCGTGGACATATATGTCAGGTTCAAGGTGGAGGGCAATCTTCAAAGTTTGGTGCTCCTTATACGGTTGCAGGTATAATAGTTTTATTCAACACAAAAATGTTCTTCCACGTATTGGCCTCACAAGCATATTGCTTCACTGGTAATGATCACAGTGTGATGACAGAATCGCAGGGAGTCAAGGCGCGAACAGAATGATGACAGTGTCAAAGCCATACACGAATACTTGAAAAATTGTCCAGGAGAGACGAGCGGTTCAGTGATATATTATGGTGTAAGCAAGGTTTAGAAAACCGGTCAAAACCGGGACCGGTTTCCATGGTCAAGTACTGAAATGCACTTAAACTAGTTGTACAATGTAGGGGCAACCACCAGGTGACTGACACAAGCTAGATAGAATTTGACACCAACGACAGCTAACAAAACCACAACTGCATACTAAAATGAAACCACAGAACCAACCATTAGTTAAAGCTAAAGAGTTGTCTTATGTAAAATCCGTAGTAATGATATCCAATATGCAACCATGCACAAAACTCCCCACATCGTTAAATCCCCGCTGAGCACCTTAATTAAGTTCATCAATCAAATTAAGCACTTGCCCTTTGTTCCCTCTCCCTCACATCGAGAGAGCTCAAACCTAGTATTGCAGAAGCACGTAGTGGGGGCTTCATTCACTGTTTTCCCGGTTAAAAAAAGTGTTGCAGAAGTATACAAATTTCAAAAACATCAGCAGGTTGAGAAATCAGTTTCCCCTCATCGAACATTTAATTTGTTCTAACCACGCACAAGCGACCAGCAAGCTCCTGCTACAGGATAACAATAATCATGCAAATAACATAGAGACCAATAACATACCAAGAACAATGCCACAGAACAACCCAAGCAAACCAGAAATTGGAGGATAATATCTTAGAATTCAGAGATATTTGGTTGATACATATCCATCGCTGCCCCTTCCTCTGGTAGCCACTCGGCACATGACAATATCTTGCATACACACACGCGCGCAACCGGTCTACAGGTTAAGACGGTCCACAGGCTTTCTTTGGCGAAGTCCACGCCGAGGTCTAGGTTCCTTCTCCACCAGTTCAGGCCCCTTGCTAGTCCCTTCTTCCATGCCTATCCCATGACTTGGATCACCATCCTTGATTGGCACTGTCACAAGTTTGACAAGCAATAAATTAATCATATTGGCAGCTTCACCACTTTACAAGTACAGTTGGTCATAAAAAGAAGGAATTGTAAGTTGGAAATCTAAAAACTGCATTCTATTTTTAGCATAGTTTATCATTAAGTGAATATGGAGTAATTAATAACGGAAGAAAAGCAACTGTTAATTTTAGCACAAAGAACGTTGGTGTTGATATCTGGGACCCGGGGTATGAAAATATTGGTACTTACTGCCTAACCTAAACTAGGTGACATCCTAGCCCAGGGCTTAATAGGGTAGATAGAATACTCATATCAACAAGTTGCAATTCTTTTTCGGAAGCTCATCTCGAAGAATGGCGTGCATATAGACTGGACTAACATAGTTTATTTGATTAGGATACGAGACTAGGAATTATCTCTATATATAGTCATTGTTGTTGAACAATGTTTTGTATTTGGAATACATTAACTAACTATCCTGGAAGACTTATAGATTACTGATAGAGACTCTAGAGGGTTGTTACTAACTGAAATAGTACTCAATGGATATAGGCAAATGAGGAACAACCATGATATACTGCGTTAAAAAAAGGACTATAGAGGCATGTACCTAGATTGTCAAGGCTTGTGAAGGGGAAAATGCCCGTGAAGCAACTATCCTGGCATAGCTTGGTGGCCCGTCCAAGCTTCAGGTCGATGACATAGCACCCATCACCGGTCGCCAGGAAAATGACACCAGTATAATTCGCAGCTCCAACCACTTCATAGAAGGTCATGTGGGCACTAACAGGAAGCAGCTTGTCAAATTCCACAACTCCGATCTGTGTCCATCTATCATGTCTAGGACGACCATTTTCTCTTGACCATATATAGAGCCTAAAATCCACCACAGTGGCAAGCCCGAGCCCACCATCCTCTCTAGTTACGACAGCAACGTGTCCGCCTTGCGAAGGCGGACCGTGAACCAGTGAAATCTTCCTTTTGCCCAAACTGTACTTGAAAATGCGTTCGGCGTACAAGAATGTAAAGTAGATCGAGTTTCCTCCAAGGGCACTGGGCACCCTAAATCCAACATAATCAGGGCGTAGAACAGCATAGGTTGGATCGCTCCATGAGCCAACCTCTGACGAATATACGCGGACAAAAAAGGGGCCGTCGTCGGTGGTGCTCGCTACATAGACAACTAGAAAAGGTCCACGACGGCAGTGGAGGTGGTCGCAGGCGCCGGCGGTGGTGCTGGCAGCGCAAAGAACCGCAGCGTTCCAGTTGGGGAACTCCTTGATCGTTGGTACTGCCCACTGCTGGTCCCTGATTGGGTCCCAGATCTCGAATTCATGGTTCTTGTGATTCTCTCCTAGTTTCACTGGTTGTATGATATGAAGGAGGATGCGGCCGTAGCGGGCGTCGATGGGGACGCAATTGCGGCGCGGTATATTGGCCGGGCGACGAGAGGGAATGGGGACGGCCACCATCCGCGTGAGGAAGCCTTGGGACCCGTCGCCGCTGTTGTAGAATCCGCTGTAGAAGAATCCGTGTATGGTTGCCGCGCCGTGAAACTCGCTGTAGCGGCGGCGGAATACGGCGCCGGAGATGACGCGGCACCAGGGCTTGCAAACGAGCGCGGCGTGGATGAGGCGCGCGGGGTCGTTGGGAGGGATCAGGACTAGGATCTCCTCCAAGATCTCCTCCGGCAGCGCCGGTGGCTGTCCACGCTGCTTTTGCGTTGCGGCGGCGGTGGAGAACTGGTGATAGGGTTTTGATTGGTTTAGGCTTCAGTTCAACTAGGAATTCTTCAACTAGACAGAGTTAAAGGGCGCTCCTGACTAACAGGTGGGCCCTGGGAAGCTGAAGTGAGTGGGCATCACGTGGCTACTTGAATCTCCCTATGGACTGCAACTCAAATCCCCAATTCAACATGTGTGGATCCATATTCCTTTTATTTCTTGAAATCATTTTTTTTTCTTTGATCCTGACGGTTTGAAGTCATTGAGCCCGTTCAGATGTGGGGTGCACCTTAGTGCTGTGCATGTTCAGAGTCTCATTGTTCGGATGACCGACCTGCTTGATCGCCAGTGCACTGGTCCGGTGCAAATGCGTTGGGCTCACCGAACAAGTAAAAATTTCAGGCCTGTCCATGAAGGCCAATGGTCTAACATGCATTATAAATTGATGGCTGCATAAATTTCTGAGTTGTCGGGTTAACAATAAGTTGAACTATCTATCAGTACCAGGGTAAGCAGCTGTACTTATATTGGTCTGTGCAGCGGTGCAGAGCTTTGGCAACGAGCACAAAACAACCGTGACGAGCGGCATACTTTCCAGCAAAGCTGTCAGAATTCCACGCTGATGACCATTTGTTGAAAACAGGCACTGCGGCACAACCCGACCAGGGCAGGGTTCGGTTCAACATGGATGACGGGAGAGTTTGACTGACAGGTTTGGCCCAGAAATTAGAGGAAGTATACTGTACAGCATGTAGCCATCTTCAATGTAAAACGAGCGGTATAGTAGCAAATCTACAAGGTAGCAGTCGCTCTCACTCTCTTCTATCCTGTTCGCCCATCCGGCATCGGTGTAGCCGATGTCCAGAGAAGCTGCCAAGAGCTTGTTTACCATTTTACCAATACACGGGACATAAGCAGTGTATTCTACTGCGCATCCAGCATGTTGGTTTAAAATGCTGTGCCCATGCATCGACAATACCAAGCCGCCTGCATCTTTTTTCACGGCATTCTGAAGGTTCCTAAACGCCGGTGCCCAATTCTAGAGAATTCTGGCGTTCATTTTGAGGCTACAAATATTAATCTGTACAACGCCATGACACCATCCTGCCCCTCAACAGCGGACTCTACAAAGTGCTCATCAGCTAGTATAAAATGCCATGATCGTTTTGCTAGTTGCTACTTTGGTCAGCTCTTTGTACATCACTGTTTCTTTTGGCTCCTATTGATTCATAAAATAAATATGTTTCACCGTGGCAGCATTCTTCAATGCAGTTTTAAGTGACGTAGTCAGTAGATCTGTATCTTTCTTCATGGACAGATGCTCCAAGTTTGCAGCTCCGTCTTTGGAGGACAAGACGCTACAAGATCTGCAACAGCTACTACTACGGGTCCGTGTCATCATCGAGGAGGCAGAGGGGCGGCACATCACAAACCAAGCGATGGCACGTCAACTCAACATGTTGAGGAAAGAGATGTATGGGGGTTATTTCACCATTGACACCATGAGATGCCAATGCATCGACACCACTGATCATGATGTGAGTTACTCTTATGCCCTTTCTGTATTAAGTCCCACCAAACGTATTTTTCTCTCCAATGGTCCTACACGTGGGGCGAAAGATCTACAACAAGTGCTAGATAATCTGAATAACATCATGATTCACGTAAGTGAGTTTGTTGCATTTTTGAGCAAATGTCCTCCACTATGCCGGCAGCCCTACAGCATGCATCTATTTGTTGGCAAGTGTATGTTTGGTCGTCAGATGGAAATGGATAGGGCCATGGATTTCTTAATGCAAATGGAGCATCCAGGTACAAAAAGTGTAGGTGTTTTACCAATAGTGGGTCCAACATGTGTAGGAAAGAGCACCTTAGTAGCACATGTCTGCGATGATGCAAGAGTGCGCAGTTACTTTTCTAAAATTTTGGTACTTGCCGAGGATGATATTTGTTACGAGAACTTTGCCACCATAAGAGATCAAAGACTACTCACTATTGTTGAATTCTCAAGGGACGTTGATGAGGTTGTATGGAATAACTTCTACTTATTTGCCACTAGGTGGCTAGCAATAGGCAGCAAAATGGTAATCACAAGTAGATCAAACAAAATACTAAAGTTTGGCACTACACCAGCTCTGCTTATTGGTATTTCTTCAAGATTCTTGCATTTGGTAGTGCGGATTCTAGTGATCACCCAAAACTAGAATCAATAGCGATGGAGATGGCTCGAGGGATGAAAGGATCGTTCATTGCTGCTAACATCACCTCTGGTTTCCTAGGGAACAAAATTATGGCCCAACATTTGTCTCTGTGCCTCGCACATTTCAGGGCAAATATAAAAAGGAATGAATCTCTGTTTGGTGAGAGCCCTTCTGATCTTATAAGAAAAAACAAACATGCATCATTTTTCTTAAATAAAGATACGTCCTTGGTTTATAGTCCGTATAGTGACTGTCTTGCCGAGGACAATGTGCCATCTATTACAATTTACGATGTTATGTCCGGAAGTGTAAAACGTGATGGAAAATTTGATGTTCTTGCATGGAAGTCACATGTGCCACCATACAAGTATTACACCTTTAATTGTATGATAGAGAAGTCTCTAGAAGGGCGCTGAGTTATGCTAAGGCTAATTGGTTGTATTTTGTCAGTTTCATCGTTTACTACAAATATGACTGTAAACAAAGCCTATGTAAACATGTAACTATTTTTTTTTGCGAAGAAACATGTAAATAATTTGGCGTCGATGGTTTTCAGTTAATTTTACTGGGGTGCTGATGGATCTAAAGTTTAGCAATGACATCTAGCTGGGCATTTGGGCCACTATGCCCTGGACGGCAGAGGCCGAGTGTTAATGCACGGCACGACCGGAGCAGGCCTGACATATGACACTTTGGTGTAATCAGGCTGTGTCATGGGGACTGCCTATATGCAGGGCGTCCTACGGTTTATATTTGATAGATCGGCCTAATAGCCCATTAAATCTAGGCAGCTCAGCCCAAGTTCGAGTGTCAACATTTTGAAATAGAAGAATCAACATTTTTGTAGTTCTATTTCAACATTTTTAAAATGAAATTAATATTTTTTGAAAAAATGTTGACATAGTGCAAACAAAATGTTGACATAGTACATTCAAAATGTTGACACAAATTTCGAATTTTAAAAAATTCAAAAAATATTCATATTGGATCTCATTTTGTAGAATTAATTGTAACAAACACGTAGGTTCAAACGGATTCGAAAACGGACTTACGGTTTAGGAGAAAAATGCGTTTAAAGTTTGAAATCCGTTTCTTTTTCTCCCACCTCCCACCCGCCCCAATCAGAGAGCGACACGTGGCAGCTTCTCAGCCATCCCCTTCTCCACCTGCGCGAATCTGAGCCGTTGCACGAATCTCAAACACTGTTCTATCAAAGCTTAACCATAGCCCGCCCTCCATATAGGATCCACCTGTGTCATGCCGGTGCAGGGCGCCACTTCTGGCCCGGTTCGAGTACAACCCCGACCAGTCCAAGCCTTGCCGGGCCGAGCCAAAATGGTCATGGCTCGTGCTGGCCCATTTAGCCGATTCCGATGCCCATAACCTCTGCCGCATGACAAATGACGTTGACAAGGAAACAGCGACCACCTCTCTGCTAGTTTCTTCCATCATCTCTCTCTTTTGCACCAAGCACGACAGAAGCTTGATTAAAAAAAAAAAAAAGCACGACAGAAGCCAGGCCGTGCACCCCAGCTAATTCTCACCGAAGCCCACTGAGGCAGCGCCATCCTCGCTGCCACTGCTGTGCTTCGTCAACCAGGCGGTGGCAAAAAGCGAGCGGTGGGGCACTGCCTAGCGCCTAGACGGATTAAGCGGCGCCTAGGCGTTTCTAGGCGTTCGCAGAAAAGCGGTGGCCCCAGGTATATATATCTATATATATATATACTTTATAATATGTAAATTACTAATTTCTTATGTACTGAAAATGTGAGATAAGGGAATATTTACATCCCTGAGCATATAATCTTCAACTCTTAACATATACTGGGCAGTAGGAAATTAGTAAATTTTCAGTTCACAATGTCACATGAGCAAACAAGTTAAGATCACAAGCAAGCAGACGAGCAGCAGCCCAGCACTCCAAACAACGAAACAATGGTACAGCCGCACTGGACGAGATCCAACTGAATCCAAATGACGTGATGTAAGAAATTAACCTTTTAGCACTACACTGCACGAGATCCAACTGAATCCAGCTGAGTCCAACGCTGCTCAAGATCCAGTTCACAGAGAGGGAGAGGAAAACTCGACGGCGTACAGCGGGGTAGAGAAGTCGACGTTGTTCGGCAGCAGCAGAAGGAGTCGACAGCGTCCATCGAAGCAGAGGTTGACGGCGGCCGGTCGCAAGAAACGCGGCGCCGACACGGACTCTGGATAACGGCGTCGGGCGCGGGCTCTGAACGGCGGCCGGCGGTGACCAGCTGCCGGCGCGGCAAACGCGGCGCCGACACGGACTCTAGATAGCGGCGTCGGGCGCGATTTGGCGCAGCAGGAGGAAAAAGTTTGCTAGGGCGTCGGGAAAATTGATTTGGCCAGCTCCATGCGAGGGGAAAAAGCGCCGCTTTCAACGCTTAACACAGCTGTTCAACGCTTTCCGTCGCTTTTTCGCCTGGCCGCTTAACCGCCAAAGCTTTCGTGAAAGCGACGCGCTGCGGTACCGCGCAGCGCCTACGCGGCGCTTAAGCGGCCGCCTAGAACGCTTTTTTAAACACTGCTTAAGTTACATTGTTATAACTGAACTTAACACAAAAATAATAAAGAAATCAACACTGGTGCCGTATAAAATATACTAAAAGCTAATTTGTACACTAAGTTGGTTCACAAAAGACGAGGTTTTGTACACTACATATGCATATGATTCAATTGAACGTTGGTCAAAACTCAGTAAATTGGGTTTCAAGTTTTAACATACCCTGTGAATATAAATTGGAGGGCTCAATCATTTGGATGCCCTTGATGGCTTTGTTTTACATGCATGTAAAACAGGGTAACAATAATAGTAAATAACCGTATATGGATGCACACAATCGTATAGCCAACAACCTTTTTTTTTAAAAAAAAATTACACTCCATGAAAAATGAGACCACGAGCAATTGAATTTTCATTGATCAAAATTCAAAAGACCAGATTAAGCCGGTTGAAAGACTACTGGGTCCAACAAAAAGCAGAGGCCTCACTTCCCTGCCCCGACCACTATCTCCTCTCTGCTTCTCTGTTCAGCCTATCTGCCCGCTCCTCTTCGTTGGTGAGCTAGGCAGCGGAGCTGCGGTAGAGATCGAAGCCGAGCTCAGCTTCCTCTCCGTTCCCAGCTGCATCTTGTCCATGGCGTGCTCGGTGCGGCAGCGAGCACTACTCACCGTCTGCTAAGTGACCATTTCCCGCCGCCCTTCTCCCTCTTCCACTCTCTTGGCCACCCCAATGTCGCCTCTGTCGCCACCGCTTTTCCTCCATCTGGGCACGCGGAGAGAGGGGAGGCTGGGGCATCAATGGCCACAGGTAGGCATGGCGTCTGGCTCGGCGAGGTGTTCCTGACAAACAATTAGGACACGGTTGCAGCGAGTGTTCGGGTACTAAAACGACTCGATTTGACTTCTGAATGAAGTGTCCACAATTTATAACATTTAGCAAGCTTGTTCCTATCACTTGGTGGTGAGCTCATAGTTGGCAGCTTATTTGCCATCCGATAAAATCAGCTGAATTGGCTGAAAATGATGTTCCATTCCATTCCAAACTTGCAAATTAAGAAGTCCAATATTACAAATAAATTGACCATCCTTTCAAGCGAGCTGGGGTTGCTGGGTAGGACAACAACGAACTATTGAAACAGGGCATGCCCATTACTTATGTGTCACTGGCCTCAGGTAAATGGCAGATAAACTGAACCAGCGGCAAAACACTAGAACCTTTTATACACACAATCAAGACAAACAGATCAGGCTTCACCAGAAAGTCAGGCGTAACCAAATGGATAAAACTGAACCCGGCCTATGCACATCGATAAAATTAAACCGAACATTTGATAATGTCCTATAAGCGTTACAAAAACGGATGGATGGTCAGTAATATTTGTTAGTGGACAACAAAAGATGTGGAACCTGAGACCAGCAAGCTGGACCGGCAATACCCTAGTTAGCAGCTCTGCCTCAGAGTTTGGACAGCAGACAAGATCTTAGCCAGCAAGTACAGCATTCCAAAGCTTCTCACATATTGCAGCCACCAAGTATGATTCATCAGGCATGGTTTTTGAATATCCCACTAAGTATGCTGTACCAAATTCAAATTCTTTGCATGTAACATGAACAATATGAAATTGCAGTATTTGCTAAAATCATCTAAGTGTCTTGAAATGGATAATCTTATAGCCAAGATGAAACATTCAATCCAGTATTTTGATAACGAGACAGAGAACTAGAGTACACATAGAGCAGTACAATTATTGAGCTAACAGAAAAGCCAGATATATATAGAGCTTGATGTTCAGAACCAACCTCACTGGTGCTAATAAAGAGCTGTCCAACCACAAAGCTCATACTGATTATGATTTCAATTACAAGTAACACCAAATTTTCCCATTGCCAGTAAAATCTTCACATGACCAGCATAAGTTTGTCAATCACTTGAAGCACTTGCACTTGGTCCCTCAAGTTTCGACGCCAGACCTAGAACTGTAGAAATACACAATTTTGAACATCAACTGGTTTCAAAATCAATTTGTCAGCAACCAAAGTTGCTGCTGGTGGCCCATTAAACATGTAAACAACAGCTGCACTAGTTAAGTAGAACAATTGACCATTAAGAAAAGATAGAATCATAACAGCAAAAAAGGGGCAATTTTTTTAGCCATAGTTTGATCTATGCGCAGATTCATCATCCATATCTCGATCCTATCATGTGACATTGACAGATCATGGATAAATTAAAGGAAGATGTCTGGGGTAAAGAAACTCATACAACTAAGAGTCTTTCAGCAGATTTTGATAGCTTCGGGTGGCATACATAGAACTATCTCTAAATATACTCATTACTTTTCAAAGTTGTGCTGGATAACCAATATATGAACAGACTTTTCTGTAACACATGTAACATATCGATATTTTTAATATTACCAAGAAAAAAACTGTTACATAGCATAGAATCATAGTTTATGACATTGGGGTATTCATAATATCCTTATTTGGGAAAACGTAGCAACATCACACACTTTCATGTTACTAATAACAGAAATAGTACTCCATGAATATTTGCAAATTGTGAATGGCACCTTACTGGGTTAAATAAGGATACTAAAGGCATGAGGCTAGGACCTGGAGTGTAGAAGCTCAAGAAGGGGTGAATGCGGTAGATGCCATTGCTCTCGCATACCTTGGTCGCCCGTCCAGATTTTAGATCAATGGTGAAGATTCCATCATTGGTGTACAAAAAAAATAACACCAATACCATCTGCAGCCCCAGCCACAAAAGGGATATTTTGAGGGCACTAATTGGAAGCTGGTTCATGAGTTCAACGACTCTGGTCTGTGCCCACCCCACAATTCCTCCGGACCATCTTGGCGTGACCATAGGAAAATCTTACATGTTTTCACTGTGCTGACCTCGAGACCACCGTCTCCTGTTGTCATGAGAGAAACACATCTATATGCGGCTAAACGTGGTCGGCGAATCTCATACATTTGTCGAGTGTCCAAGCTGTACTTGAAGATGCTTTTGGAGAGCGGGAATGCATAGTACAATTCCTTCCCCTCAAAGGCACTGGCCACAATATCGCTATGGTATGGAGGGTGAACCGCATAATAAATAGGCTCACTCCATGAGCTATCCTCTGAGGAGTAGATGCAAACAAAATACTGGTTGAATTTGAGGTCAAGTTTTGTGCTCACCACGAAGAAAACAAACATAGGTCCACCACGGCAATCGAGGTGGTTACAGTTGTTAGCGGCACAGATCACCGCCGCGTACCAAATCTTGCACCACGACAAGGGGAATGGTGGCCTTTGTAGTGCAGTTCGCTTGTTCATGAATGGATCCCAGACCTCAAAATCCACATGCGCATGCATACCACAGAGGAGGACGCGGCCGTGACAAACGTCCATCACAACACGATCTTCAACATGGGGTGGGCGGAAGGAAGAGGTGGAGACGAACCTGGTTGTCTGTGTAGCATCAAAGAAGAAGCCTAGCATGGGGGCCTTGCGGTGGAACTCGTGATAGCGGTTCCGGAATATGAGGCTGCAGATGAGGCGACACCAAGGCTTGCAGGCGAGGGCAGCGTTGATGAGGCGTGCGGGGTCATCAGGAGGGATGCGAAGGAGGATCTCTTCGATGTTCTCGTCCAACAGCTCTGCTGGTTGCGTGCGGTGTCCCGGATATTTATATACCCGAAACTACGTGTTTATAGCGTGCTTGTCCCAGAATCAATTGCAAGCACACACGTAAGCAATCGATATCATCATACACATACAACAAAATCCTTATATATTTTACATCTCAAGTTCCAACATCACAACTTAATTATACATGTAACTAGCCGACCGGCTAAATAAAAATCTGAAGAAGCAAATAAAGACCAAAAGAACTCGCAGCGCATCTAGCGGTTATTGCCCAAGACTCCACAGGCGAACAACCTAGATGAACCTAGACCGAACCATCGGGAGCATCATCAAAACTCGAAGCATAAAAACCCATGTCCGGCGGATTTTCATACAAATCATCTTCTTCTTCTGATCAACATATTTAGCAAGGGTGAGTACATTGGTACTCAGCAAGACTTTATGTGTATGACAAAGTGATTAAATGCAAATATTACCAAATGAAAGGAATTGGGTATGTAAGTAAATATCACAAATAAATTTAAATGAAAATTTCTAAAGTGAAGGTAACTTAGTAGTATAAGATTGCATAAACGAATAAGCACATACATATTCCAAATAAATGAGATATCATAAGCATGCAAGAGTTAGCAATTAAACAATAGTAAATAAACATAAGCAAAAATTCATATCATTAAACAATATTTCCATCATTAAGGAGCTTGAGACCGCAAGCACGGCCATTCGAATGGATTATTTACTCTGCAGAGTTTGTACGCTGTACCCATAGGTTGTGAGTGACCGTCTGAGGTGTAGCTAGCACCAAGCACTCACGAAGGGTGCATATCGGTATCACAAATGACGTTTTCAATAATTGGTTGCTAATCTTGCCTTCCCTAAATTGTAAATAATCCCTCCGTACCTACCAACTAACATCCCAGAGGTACAATTTTCCCCTCCTTCAAACATGGATAGTTAGGCAGGAATTAAAAGGGTACAATTCATTGTATTAGTAAACCTTGAGCCCAAAACCGTAGTGATGGAGGTCCCTCTGAATAAAGTACATTATCCATACATTCTCTACTTCTAGAAGGCAAGATAACATTCAACTACATACTTAGTCATGGCCGTCCCATACCAGCACCTATGATCGCACGGAAATTCCTTAAATCAAGTTATAAAGTACCGGTCCTTATATGATGTGGCGGGTCTCCAGCAATTCCAATGATAATACCAATAATACCATAACATAACCCGCCATCATCTAAAAATATTCATGATCCATAATTAAATACATTAGAATAATATGATCCCCAAATTTTAGGATTCTGCATGTGCTCAAACTAATATACAATATTGGGGAAGATTTACTAAATCAATAATTTAGTAATAGTAATATTTATCATCATTCCTAAAATAGGTGTCCACCATGTCAATTTCCATAATTTTACTACAAGTTGTATAAATAGATGGCCATAGAGTTCCTAGTTTATAAGGTTATCATATTCTCCCAGATCAATTTTATGGACACTATTAATGCACAATTTATTCCTAATCATTATGCAAAACATTCTTCACAATTTATGGGGTCAAGATGATCAAAGGGGTGCTTGCCTTGCTGTTGATCCTGTTCCAACTCCTGATCTACGTAATTTGGATCTTCGGATTCTTTTTCTTCTAAATAGTCACCATCGTTCAAATCGTCTACACGTTAAAATAAACAATATCCAAATAAATACCAAACAAATCCAGATTTAAAACCAACTGAAAATAATGCATATTTCTGCATGTATGCATGAAGCATGAATTTACATAATTTACGCAACTTAAATCACTCGATTCAGAGGCTAAACGATAATTCTACGCAAAATAAAAATTATATCAGAAGATAAACCAAAATCGTTTGCATTTAGTCCAAAATGGTTAAACCTTTTTCTAACTGGATCTAGGGCTAATTTATCGACCTTTTCAACCTAGCATGCCTCTAGGGCTGGTGAAGCCATATTCACCTAGACAATATTTTTATTTCTCTTAATTTTCTAAAGAAAGTACTTATGGTGTATAAGATAAACAAAACTATCTATGTGAATGAAACCTAACATCTTTATTTTCACCAGGACAGTTCCATCAGTGGCTAGTAAAGTGGAAAACTAAGTTTTTCATTTCTAGTGATTGCATGCATATCTATTAAGTAATTCACCAACAATTTCTTATAAAGAAACATTTGGTTTTCTATAAAATAAAGCAATGCTAAATTCATTTCTTCTCATATTTTCCTATGACCAGTGATGTGTCTACAGTGAATATGTATTCTGAAAAGTTCAAAGAGTAACTTAATCTTATTTACTTTCTATAAACAAATTCCTTAAATACTCATTTTTAAATAAAGCATGAAGCTAAGTTATTTTCTTCTATGAATTTTTCCTGAACACATGTATCATATTTTTACATGAAAAGGGTCTTAAAAACATAAGGAATTTTTCTAGATATTTTCCCTAATTTTTCCTTACTGTTTTTCTATCTATTTCATGCTAAAAACGTTTAAACTTAAACTGACCAATCGCAGCGCGACAAATGGCGGCTTAGGATTTAACTAATTCAAATTAGCGTGCGTACAGTAATCGCGGCGACTGAACGGCTCGCCGGCGACGAACTACGGCTCGGCGACGTCAACGTGCTACACCAATCGATGCGCACGGTTAAGGGCTACACTCCGGTAGTGGTCTCGTCGCCGTTGGTGGACTGTAGCGGCGGCGCGATGGTGACCTAGGCGACGCGGCGGCGAGCTACGGCGAGATGTGTGAAACCAAGCGCGGCGACGTGTTCATGCTATGCAGCTAGCAGCTACGAGTTGCCAGGATGCTCACCGAGCGGCTATTGAAGACAGAGATGGTCGGGAATGAGGTCGTCGTCGACGGCGGCGGCGAAACAGGGGAGAGTTAAGCAACACGATCTTCCGCCTAGAAATCAAGAAAAAGATTAGAGGGGAAAGCATTAGCATCACACAGAGATGCTAAAGGAACAAGAACTTGACGTGGAGCTCACCGGAGAAGCTCGAATTCCGGCGATGGCGGCGGCGGAGGATTTTGGGGAAAAACTCAAATTCTTCTAGCTCGCTCTGTTTCTCTCGACGAGGATAGCTCAGAATGGTTGTAGAGGAGCAAAGAGAGAGCGAGGAAGAGTAGCTCGAGCTTTTATAGCCGTTTGAGGCGGTTTCGCCGTGGGAACGCGCGGACGCGCTCTGGCGCAGCGGTGGCGAGCGGGGAATGGAGGAAGAGGAGGGCTCCCGGATCGCGGGCGCGGAGTCTGGAGGTTGCGCGATGATCTGTGGCGCGCGTGGCATCCATCGGCGGCCTCTGTCAGTGGAAGAAGGGAGGAGAACGGAGAGGCGGTGCTGCGGCGCGGCAGAGAAGCTGCGCGACGGCGAATTCTTTTCGTCACCCGAGGTCGGCGTGCGGTCGAGGCGAGGCAGGGCGCGCGGGAGACGGCAGAGACGCACAGGGGCGGCACGGGGCGCGCGGAACGCCGTCCGCGGCGTCGGCGGCGCGCATCGCGGCGCGCGCGCGTCGCGCCGAGCGCACAGGGAAGGAAGAAAGGTCGCGCGGGCCGTCGCGGGCTGGCGTGGGCTGGACTGGGCCGTGGCGAGCTAGCGTGCTGGGTTGGTTAACTGGGCCAAGCCCATTTTCCTATAAACTGTTTTTCGAATAAACCAAACAGGCTGAACGGTTGACGAATTTTCTAACTAAGCTAAAGGTCTCTAAAAATTATGAAAAATTCACAGAAAATACTTCTCTGTGAACTCTATCTATGGTGAATTTTTGGGAATTTTTGGTCGAACCAATTTCCCATGAAAATTCGGAGAAAATTCCTGGATGCATATGAATGCTATGTATGCATGAATTTAAAAATTCAAAAGAGCTCAGACTTGAAATTCAAACTTAACCAAACTTTATTTAAGGTTTAATTACATAATTTACAGGCCTCTAATTTTTGGGATGTTACATTGCGCCATGGTGCTTTTTGTGGTGGTGGAGGTAGGGAGGTGGCGAGTGTGACTGTGTGACTGGAGATATGCTTCCTTGGAGCGTATAATCTGAATCCACGCTAGAATTTAGATGCGAGATCAATCTAATAAAGTCTTAACTCAATATTACCTTCTTTCCCGACGAAGGCGATGCTCCGGTGGTGTGATAGTGGCTCCACCTCCTCCTCATCTAGGGCTCTGGTGATGAGAACACACCGTCTAGGAGTGTCTCCGCTTCACCTCCTGCCCTTCGGAGCTCGCTCTGGTGAACGGGGCTTGTCGATCTAGTCTAGATCCAGATTTGTTTTGAGGGGAACTGAAGGAGTGGAATGGACATGAGCCCCGTATGGCAGAAAGGAAAAGGGACCACTTGTATTTGGAACTAGAGATGCAGTCGCACCCAGTCGGACTGTGATTGTTTGTTTCGCTGTTAGGTACCACAGAATTGGGCCTTCAGGTTGTGTGCAAAGCCACACATGCCCTGACTAGGAAAGGATAGACTTTTTGGGCGGTTGCATATTGGGTAGGAATGGCGTGGGGCCATGATTGGCCGGATTCCCTGACTAGGAAAGGATAGACATGGAGTGGGTGGCAAGACGAGGATACAAACGGTTCCAAGGCCGACTTGGTTTCCAGATTTTATAAGCTTAGTTACGTCTATCTTTGGGCGTGGTTAAACAATCAGATGAAAATATAATTTTATTTTCATGTATTTATCAAATAATTCACAAGGCTACTTCACAATCTTATGTTAATTTATGGCTTCTGTGTAGAATGTGGCAGGGCAGCTATGCATGTGTCAACAATATGAATTTCTAAGAAGTTTCCAATCTAAAGAATAATAAAACAACGGCCCCGCAACCAGGGGAATCGTGTCACATGTTTCTTTCATTTTGTCTCCTCTGGCACATCCATACCACGCAGAAGCAAATTTCACGAGACCTGGTCCCACGCTGATCGGAGAGACCTCCATCATAATTTCCAACGCCCCACAAGTCCACATGTCATTAACACTTAGAACATGGATTGGTGGGCTTCTGCTTTGAGATTTGTGATGGGAGACGTGTTCTGTGGAGGATGGAGGTCTCTTTGATCAGCGTGGTATATCGTACAATTTGATTCTGGGCCACATGGTTTTCCCTCTACCTGTACCTAAGCATTTGGGCCACTGTGCTCATGACAGTCGTGGAGCACCAGGTGAACTTTGCCCACATTGGCCTACTAGCAACGTGCACAACCCAACAAGGTTAGTAGGTGGCTCTAAAGATTCCCCCCCCAAAACCCCATTGCCCTTCTTCCTTGTCGCGGTCTTCTTTCCACTACAACAAATCGTGTTTTTCATGACGTCTCAATTTTGTCATGGATCACTAAAAAACCGTCATAATGCTGGATCCGTGACATTTTCGGATTTGGTCATGTATTGAAAGTCACGGATTAATCTGCGTGACGTTTCTACTAAACCGTCATAGATTAACTCAATCCGTGACGTTTCTTAACCGTCATAGATCAGCTTCAGGCCCGCATTGCCCAACCCAAGCCCAAAGTTATGCATAACATTTTTACTAAACCGTCACGGATTAACTAAATCCATGATGTTTCTTGACCGTCATAGAACAACGTAAGCCCGCATAGTCCAACCCAAGCCCGGACTATGTGACAACCATAAACGTCACAGATCACATAAAAATCTGTCATGGATTGAATGGCCAGCCATATTTTGATTTTGGGGCCCTCTTTCTCTACCACACATTATTATTATATTTCTTCCCAGCCACATAAAAAAGGCATGTACACAACTGATTATCTCATCCGATGCAATAACACAGATGACCACATCATCAAAAACAACACAGCTAAAAGCAAAATCAAGTTACTCGGAACTTATGACTAATCCAAATCCTATATAGCAGTATACATTATCCAAATCATGTGTCCAAATAAACACCTATAATTTCATCTTGAAATCAGCCTTAGCCCCTCATCTTGCTTCAGGCTAACATGACAAAACTTGAGCAGCGGCTTCTGCAAGTGTCTTTTGCACCTTCCTTTCTTCTGCGGTTGTCTTCTACATTGGTTTTCATTATTTGTGCCTAATAACAGAGATAACCCACATAGTCAATTTGGATTACTTTCAACATGTTTAGAGATATCAAGTAACAGGCAAGATTGAAAGAACATATTGCATGTTATCAAAGAGAAACAAGGAAATTTTTCTTTTGACATTTTTCTCAAATAGAAACATGCAAACTGAGTAATATCATAATCCTACCAACTTGTGACAACTAAGGTCAGAAACCTGCACAAGTTAGATCAGACACTTGCACATTTAGCATTTTAACTAGCGCAGGCTTAGATCATGTGTGCATAAGTAGGTGTCATCAGCACTTGTACCTTCTGAAAAGCTTTATCCATAATTGGTTGGTTTTAGCAATAATAGTTAGTGTGCCATCGTAGATACCCCGTGAACCTAATAAAATAGAAACTTCAACCTAAACTCATCATAGTGGAAGCTTCATATGTCCACTGGTTAATATTTCTCTCTAGTAACAGAAACCAATTTTTGATGTGAACTGGAGAGCAGTGAAGGGGATTACATGGATCTGTAGAATCAGGGTCTGGCCATTCAGTGTGTGCGCCTGCAGCCGCATGCCCACCACCACTCTTACCAAGAATGCTCTTGCAGACCAAGAGGATCTCCGACGACTGGGTTGAGCCACTGCCACTAGAAAATTGAATGTGCAATGCAGTGTAAGTTCTCAAGGCATGCTATTTTTTTGTACCCAGCAGTATGAAAATGATGTATTTATGGACAAAGGAAGAGCAACTAGTTTTGTATGGAGAACACTAAATTTTGTGGTACTATAAGCACAAAAGTTACATCGAGAACAAAGACTAAAAGCAATAATAATCAACTAGCCATTTTTTTGGAGAATACTGCATAGATAGCCTAGTACGGTATAAAAGGGGAGCTCCTTGCTACAGCCAGTAAGGTTATCAGTATTTCAACTAAAAGACAAATGCAGATACGGCCTGGCATGCAGCATAAAATGCACCAATGCATTAATCAAAAGAGAAATTATCTCTAGAATAAAACTGCAGTTTCACAAATGAATAAGGTAATTTGCCATTTGTTTTGGGAGATGAAGCAACCACAGAAGCTACTATAGACTGCATCTATCCAAGTACACAAATTAGTAGGAAGACTAGTTCATTTCGGGCATTTGGTTGAAAAGGAATATTATCTCTAGAATGGAACTGCAGTTTCGCACATGAATTGAGTAACTAGCCATTCGTTTTGGAAGATGTAGACATTTTTTAAATACTACAATTAGCTAAAGAACGAAACTAATATGTTCATAAGTCAGAACTGAGAACCAAACGCACCAAGCAGTGAGCCTCCGCATCAGCTTCAGTGGAAAAATGATCGGCGATACAGACTCATCGGCTTCAGAAGCTTCAGTCACCGGCATCCCCCAAAATGAACTCTCCATCGGATGGGCAATCATCTCCACGGTTTAGTAGACAATAGCAGTACAAAGCATATGACATATACTTTCTAGTTGCATTCGAACAATGCCACGGTTTAGTAGACAATAGCAGTACAAAGCCTATGACATATACTTTGTAGTTGCATTCAAACAATGCCTGTGAAGGTCCACCTGCATGGTGCAGATTTTTTTTTTTGACCGAACAGCAGGGAAGCCCCCTACTTAATTTTTATAAATTTTTGAAAAGTTTATGTACATGGTGCAGATTGTCTAACTGGTGGCATCAAACAGGTCACTACTCCTACAGCTGCTACATCGCCGTGCAAATACTACCTATATCAGAAACTAATTACAGTACCTAGCAGGTAGATGTTGTATAGCAGTAGAATATTTCCTGCAGTGGACAGTTCGATACATAGAGACTAGAGTAGTTTAAACGGTCGATCAGCTGAGATTTGCTTGAGCTAATGAGTTCTGCTTGACCAAACTGACGCCGCTGTACTTCGAGTGTCAAGCCAAATGACCCTAGGCATCAAGTGAATCCTAGCCCACCAAAAACTAAGGAACCAGTCGCTATTTTGATTATCCAATCAATTGCATCAAAACAACGACAGATGGGAAGGGGAGCACAGGAAAATGTAGATCGATGCATTCACCTTCTCATGAGCAACTGCTCGCTTCTGATCTCCGGCCCCAAATTGAATCTACGGAGAGACGAAGAGGCGGCCTCGCGCCGCCGCCATTGGTGCCGGAGGGGGATGGGGAGGTAGGCTCGCGCGCTTTCCTATGCGACGTAGGGAGGAGGAGGCGGCGGGCTCGCGCTGCCGCCCTGAGCGTCGGAGAGGGAGGAGGAGAGCTCGTGCCGCCACACCCAGGGCGCCGGAGGGAGGAGTCGGACACACGCTTCTGCCCGGGGCGCCGGAGAGAGAGGAGGAGCGCTCACGAGCCGGAGGGAGATGGAGGCGGCGGGCTCGCCGCCTGATTCATCGCCGCCGCGTGCGAGAACCGGAGAGAGAGAGACGAAATGAATCTGGTGTAGGACCCACACGCATCGGGCGGCTGTGGCGAGAACTCATGTTGAATTTTTTTTTTCAGATTAAAGAATCACCTAGCTTACTTGATAGTGGGCCCATGCTAACTTCGTGAGATGCACATGGGTAAAAAAACTAATAATTAAATACATGTTGATACGATATGATATGATATATATCGACTTCATTTTTAGATGTGATGAATTTAAATCTGCGTCATTGTACCACTTTATATATAGTCTAATTCATGAAAAATTTGAATTCGTCACTATAATATTATTGTACTAATAGTCTAATCTATGACGGATTTAAATCCGTCACCACAGTATTATTGTACCTATAACCTATTTCATGACAGAATTAAATTCGTCACCATAGTATCATTGTACCAATAATTTAAACCATGACGAATTTAAATTATTCATCATAGTATCATTGAACCTATGGTCTAATCCGTGATGATTTTCGTACAATCATTTGTGACGTTTTGAGGGTTTTGTTACTGAATCAGAGTAGATACTAGGGTAGGTATTGAAGATCCATGACGAAAAAAGGATAATCGTCACGAATGATTATACGATCCATGAAAAAAAAAGATAATAGTCACGGATGGTATATGATCCATGACGAAAAATGATAATCATCACGAGTGATACACGATCCATGACGTTTTTCTAAATCGTCATCAAGAAACTGTCATGGATTACAAGATTTCTTGTAGTGTTCACATTTATGGATTTTCATAGCATTGAGCGGTCCTTCTTCATATATGAGTTTGCAACAATTCAATCCAAAACCCGTCGAGCAGAGGAGCTGTCACATGGTGGAATGTCGATGTGCAAGATCTAGGTGCCAAAAATCTAAGATTGTAACGATAATCAATTGTTCGGGCAGCTGGGAACAACTAAGCTCCACTAAGCTCCTTGAGGCCAACACGGGTGATACGCATACAGTGACGAGGGCGTGGGGCAGAGTGGCATCAACGGGGTATGGGGTGGTGGCGCACAAGGCTGGGCCGCGCTGGAGAGCGGGCTCAGTCGGTGGCTAGGGAAAGAAGCGAGGATCAGGAGGGCGTGTGGTTAGGGTAGAAGGTAGAAGAAGACTTGTCAATTGTCAGATGCTCCCTTGCACGAATCTCCAATAGTGGATGCTTCAGGTGCTTGTAGCACCTGATGCTTTATAGGAATCCTACCATGCTGTGCAAGGACCTCCTATATATACCGTGCCCACCCAGCCCATCAGCGGCCCATGAAGACAATGCATGTAAGACCAGCATGATTTAGGATTGGAACAAAATTTTTGATGACTACAACGATTTTGATTTTTTTTCTAGAAGAAAATTTACACATTCTCTAGAACCATTGTTCCTAGACGTTGGAACAATTGTTCTCTGTGGCTGGAACAATTTTTCCTAGACTACTGGAAAAACTGGGGGTGCGGTACGTGGAGGGGGAGCCGGCGCGGCGGCGTGCAGGGCCGGAATGCCATGCAAATTAAGCCGGGCCCTCGTGAGGGGAGGCGGCTCGGAGTGATAACTGGCGCGTGGAGGGAAAGGTGGCACAACATGCAATCCAAGGACGGTGCATGGATCCACACGGCAGGGCGATGGCGTGCGGGACTGGCGGTGTGGAGCCGGCAGAGGATGAAAGCGGCGCTAGGGAAATATGAGAAGGGGATCGGCTAGGCGGCGCCAGGAGAGGAGGAGGAAGTGAGCAGCAGCGACGGTGGAAGAAAGAGGTAGCCGGGGGCACCGAGTGGTCACCGGGGAAGGGAGGAAGCAGGAGCATAGGCAAGAAGAAATCTCAATAGTGTCCTCCAACAACGGATGCCTCAGAAGCGCTCCTATACGACATCTGCGGTCGCCAGCAGCTAGCGGGCACTGAGCCCAGGACATAGCCCAGGTAGCCAAGCAGCGCAGGCCCAAGAGCTTTCTTTGTTCTGATTTTTCTGGAAGCAGTCGGGCACATGTGGACATTTTTCACAGGAGTGATATGCCTCCGCCCTGAGAACGACCTCCGCTTCGTTCATCTGTGAAGGAAATATGTAGCTCAAAACAAGATCAAACTCGAGCATGTAATGGCAGTCTTCATCCTCCGTTTATTACACGCAATGGAGTTTGCTTTTTTCCGGACCCCTGTAGCTCCAAACTCATCACAGTAACAAGAAAAATGAAGAAAAATGTTTCCTCCATCGACCATCAAATGGTTTATTTCAAAATCAAATATTCTGCCATGAACTGTCCAATTGTCCCACCCTTTCAAATCAAATGGTCTACCATGAACCATCCAATGTTCTATCCTTCAAAAATAAATGTTCAACCATAAACCATCACATGTTCTATCCTCAAAATAAAATGTTCTATTCTTGAAAATCGAATGTTCTACCATTCAGAATCAAATGTTACAATAAGAAAAACAAATGGTCCAAGTATTTCAAATTGAAGATTTCAGGAGCACTTGAGGGAGTCACCGGCTGAATGAGGAGGGAAAATGGCTTGGGAGGATGGAGTGTGCGGGCAGATCAGATTAGGAGCATGGAAGCTTAGGGTAGTGGCTCCAGGCGCCACATATTGTCTGCTGGAGGTAAATAGTGGATACGAGGAAATATGTGAAGGCAAGGGCATAATACGTGAAGGCAAGGGCATGGCTGCGGGGGTGCGAGGCTGAGGTGGAAGCCAACGGACAAGTGTGATGTGCAACGGCGGTGCGGAGCGAGACACAAAGCTGAGCAGATCTGAAGATGACGCGTGGTTTAAGATGGCAGCATAGCGGCACGGGGCATGGAGGTGACGGCAGCGTGAGAGCTCGTGGGCATGCGGGGCAGCAGACGAACAGGGCGGGTGGCGGCCGGGGAAGGACGATCTAGAGAAGGAAGAAGAGCGCTCGGTGATCCGATGCAACCTGCATACAAATCTTAAAGTTGGTGCTCCAATATAGAAAAATTGCGCCCTGCACGCCACGGGCGCTGTAAAACACATTTCGATTGAAACAGGACCGACATGGATGGCACATTTGTGTAATCAGGCCACGTCATGCATGCTGGCCCTTGGGAGCCACATCTGGCCTGGTTCGAGCACAACCCTAACTGGTCCAAGCCATGTCGGGCCCGAGCCAAAAATGGTCATGGCTCTCCGCGCACGACAAATAACGTTGACCAAGAAAAGGCGACCACCTCTGTTAGTCTCTTCCATCATCCCTCGCTTTTGAACCAAGCCCGACAGAAGCCAAGCCTCGCAACACATCTACTCCCTCCGTTCATAAATAGATGTCACTGTTGACTTTTCGACATCACGTTTGACCGCTCGTCTTATTCAAATTTTTTACACAAATCTTATTTACGTTTTTATAACTTGTTTTATTATTGAAGATATTTTAATCGTTGCATATTCATTTTAATATTTGCATAAATTTTTTGAATAAGACGAACGGTCAAACGTGATGTCAAAAAGTTAACAGTGACATCTATTTATGAACAGAGGGAGTAATTCTCACCGAAGGCCAGCAGAGGCAGTGCTGCATGCGCCATCTTCACTTGATCCTCCACTGCTCGAGTCCGCAAATGAGGTAGTCAATTGCCACACTGCACCATCCTTTCCTGTCGTGAAGCTCGTGTCCTAGCAGAATGGTCCCTTGAACGGGTGATGTCATTCGGGCTGCTTCATAGCGTTTCCATCTCTGGCAGCGGCTACTCCAACAGTTGTCGTGGTTGCGTCATCAACCCAGCGGAAGTAGGCCACGGTTTGAGGCAATGCCCTCTAGCGCATATCACTCAACGCCACTGATGTTTGGTCTGAAGCTCATAGAAATCTCAGATGTAGTTCCTGTTCTGAAAGCAATTTGATAGTGTAATTACAGGTAGATTATAAAATTCTTGTCTCAATCATTAATTTGATGGTAACCACAGCCTTCGTCGTCAGCGTCAATGGTCTAGAGGTGGAGTAGGCATCGAAGACCACGCCCCAAACCAAGGAGCCAACGTAGTGGACGGGAGACATCAGACAAGTCACCCAACGGGCAAAAGCAGCCAACGACACAAACAAATATGCGTCAAAATATGGATGCATGACGTCACTGAGAATGGTGTACGGTCCATTCTCTCGTAGGCTATCCAGAGGTACGGTGTGCGTTCATGTGTTCATTGGAGTGAATGCTCATACGTGTATATGAGCTTCTATATCTGTGTTTATCAAAAAAAATATTTATGTTGGAAAAATGTATTACAAAATTCCCAAAGAACTTTTCTAGCAAAGCTAAAAAAAAATCTGAACTTCAAACATATCCTTTCACTAGCTAGGGCCGAACTGAACCAATGTACAGTTCGGGAGTAAGCCAAAAAAAAATTGTGTTTGGGGGTTCAAGTGAATCACACATATACGTACTTGAGGATATTAAAATGAACTTTTTTTCTTTTCAAAATGTTCTGCTTGCATGTTGTTTTTAAAGTTACTCGTATACAGTTACTGAGCTGAACTGGTTAGGTGGTCTCAGTAGCACTCCTCAGGTCCTGAGTTCGATTCCCGGTGGGAGCGAATTTCAGGTTGAGGTTAAAAAAATCCCCTCGTCTGTCCCACAACCAAAGCACAGGTCTAAGGCCCGACCCAGGTCGTTGGTCGTCTCACATGGGCTACGGTGCCGCTGTGTAAGGGTGGGGCAGGGGTTCGGGGGTTTTCTCGACCTGCGTGAGAAGGTCTTCTTCTTAAATGCAATGCCCGGGGGCTGTCTTACCCCCCGCAAGTCGAGTTTTTTTTTTTAAATGAGACCACGTGGCAATAGATATTTTCAATGATCAATATTGGAAAGACAAGATTGAGTTTGAAAGATCTGTTTCAGATTGACTGGATAATATACATTTGGAAGAGCAGTTTTACCCTCTTTTGAGTGGTACCGGAAAATTATAACTAGAGTGAACAAGAAATGGTACCACACATGTACACAAATTTGGTACCACCCATGTTATAAATCGTAGTGTACCACCCAAGGATCGTAAAGAAGCTCTAGAATGGAAAAAAATAGACTAATAGATCGATCTCCATTTTATCTCTAAATAGAAAAAGGGTGGAAGAAAGTTTCATTTGGTTAGACCATGATCGAGTACCAATATCTACACTTTGTGTCACTAACTGAAACAATATGTGATTGAAACAATAAAACATTTTGTCATAAGTAAATATTTGTAAATCAGCAAAACAATGTGTCAGAGAATTGAGCGCTATTTCTAGGAATAAAAGCACTCGGATGAAAATGAGATCAAATACGGTGTTGAAGAAGAGGCCACTAGCATTTGGGGCGGCCGGACTGCTTTAGCTAAAAAATGAAGAGGCAACATTTGAGCACAGGAAAATGATGCGAGCCTCCTCTGCGTAGCCAACCACGTGACGATCAACCGATGGGTTCACCTCCTGCTGGGATCCTGTCTGTCGCCAATGGTGACCACAGGTGATGCTGTTACGCTGACCACTCGCAATCCGCCATGCTCCATGGTGTCGAGCGCCATCTTTCCCTAATTCAGCGGCTATCACCTCAGTAGGGTTCGCTTGCCCAAGTTGTCCTGACAAATGCTGCCTGCTCCGTGAAGGGTAATGTAGAGGGTAACTGGGAATACTAGTGGCTATGAAAATTGAGGGGCAGATGAACGTAGATCGGCATGCTCCACGGTCCAACCTCCGATGAGTATATATAGGCATGCCCACATGACACCGTCGACTTCTTCGGCCAGTCGCTGGAAGCCTGGAACGAATGAAGCTGGGGATATTTTATTTTTTCCAAAGGTTCCTCGGAGTTTATTGAAGAAGCGAAGCAGGGGAGGTTCTCGGCGGAAAGCCGAAGCCCGAAATCGTGGTTGTGGAGTCGGAAGATGGTGCCAGATAGGGAGCTTTACCAGGTCTATGTTAGCAACCCTCCTGTGCCGGAGTCTACTGTGGAAGCTACGACAAGGGAGCATCAAGAGAAGGAAAGAAGCAGACGCACTCGGCGGCCCAACGCACGTGTCACTGGGCCGGAATGGGCTTGAAGGAAGACAAGCCCAGCACGTCGGCTTCCTCTACTTATCCGTATGCGAGAGAGAGGGCGAGGCATCAATCATTATTGTAACAGAACTCAAGTTCATTCTTCCTCCTTCTCTCGGAGTTCTTCTTCCTCCCCAATCTCTAGCTACTCTGTTGTATCCAGATCTCTGTATCGCTGGTTGGTAATTCCAAATAGAGTTTCTGGGTGCTAACAATTGGTATCAGAGACACCGATCTCTTGAATCTGGAGGCGTCGCACCACCACTACACGAGGTTGGCAAGGATGGCCGGAGTAGTTGACACCAACCTCAAGCTCGCCCTCGACGCGCAGGCGAAGTTCTTCATCACGGAGATGGACAAGCGCTTCAACAAGCACGAGGAGAAGTGGGAGCTGCACTTCGCGGAGCTGGAGGAGCGGGTCGGCGCAACGCACTACCCGCAGTGAACGACGCCGTTGCGGTGGCGGCGGAGATCCACAACACCGTCGCCGCGCACATGGCGGCCATCGACGCGACGTCGACCGAGCGCTGGCTTCAATTCGAGGCGGCGGCGACTACACGCATCGCGGCCCTCGAGTCGGCGGCATCCGCTTTCGAGGCATGGCGTCCGCGGATCGAAAACACTGTTGACAGTGTCAAGAGTGCCGTCGACGACGTCAAGATCGAGACCTCTAAGTACAACTCCAGCTGGGATCGTGAGCTGCGCGAGGTGAACACCACCAAGCCAAGCGTTCTCAGGGACCCCATGTCGACCACCGCGCACCAGCCCACCGGAGCGCGAGTCGACGGCCCTCATGGGCACCACTCTGCATCTTCACACCGGGATTGTGGGTTTGGGTCGGTGTACACCCATTCTCACGACCCGAGCAATGGTACGCCCAAAGCTTCCGCTCAGCACCCAGTTCCGTTTGAGACTCTGCATAAACATCATGCTCCCCTCTATGATAGTGCTAGTTTAGATCGCCATCTGCAGGGCGAGTTACCTAAAATGCATTTTCCACAATTCGATGGCGAGAACCCGAAACTTTGGCAGAGTAGAAGTGAGAATTATTTTGACATGTATGGTGTTGATTCTTCTTTGTGGATCCAAGTAGCTTCGATGCATTTTGTAGGAGCTGCAGCTCGTTGGTTACAGTCTTTTGAACATCGAGTGAAAACTTGTAGTTGGCATGAATTCTGCAAAATGATTCTCACTAGGTTTGGTCGGGAACAGCATGAGGCCTTGATCCGTCAGCTGTTTCACATTAAGCAGACGGGATCTGTGACCACTTATGTAGAAGAATTCTCTGCACTAGTTGATCAGTTATCAGCTTATGAGTCAAACAATAGTCCTCTGTATTACGCCACCCGTTTTGTGGATGGCTTAGCACAAGAAATTAAATCTGTTGTTATGCTTCAACGTCCCAAGGACTTGGACTCTGCTTGTGCGCTTGCTCTTGTGCAGGAAGAAGCGGCGGAGTCAGCAGTCAAGAAGGATTATCCAAGGGCTGAGTCAAGCTCATATCAGTCGGTGTTCAGGAATCCTCTGCCTCTGCCACCCCCTCCCAGGCGGGATAAATCACTGGGAGGTGCGCCGGTGGATGAAAAGAAAGCTGTTCCAGCTCAGAAAGCACAATCTCCTGATGAGAAGCTCAGAGCCCTCCGTGCTTATCGTTGAGCAAATGGTTTATGTGAGAACTGTGCAGAGAAATGGAAATATGGGCATCGCTGCGCTTCTCAAGTGCAGTTGCATGCTATGCAGGAGGTGTGGGAACTTTTTCAACTGGAAGACATTGATGATTCTGCTTCACTGATTGAAAGCCCAGAAGAGCAGTTGTTCCTGAAATTATGGGGTCGCATTCAAGAGCAAGATATATTGATTCTCATTGATTCAGGAAGTTCTAACACATTCTTAACAGGAGATTGGCTGATCAATTGCTGGGAGTCAAGCAGCTGCCACAGGCCTTTCGAGTGCAAGTAGCTAATGGTGGGGTAATATATTGCCAACAACATATTCCTGATGCTATGTGGTCTATTCAAGGATGTTATTTCTCTTCTGACATCAAGATCTTGGATTTACCTTGCTATGACATGGTGGTGGGGTATGGATTGGCTGGAATCCTTCAGTCCCATGAGAATGGATTGGGCTAAGAAATGGATGGCAATTCCTTATCATGACAGTACTGTAGTATTGCAGGGGATTACTAAGGACTTACCTACAGGTTCTGTCATTCAACTGTCCTTGCTTTCTCCTGAGGTGTCCACTGACATGACCATTGATGCTGATAGACCACCTTACATTCAAGCTTTGTTGGATGAATTCAGTGAATTGTTTCAGAAGCCTGTGGGGTTACCTCCAAGTAGAACCTGTGATCACACCATTCCACTAGTCATTGGTGCTAAACCTGTCAACATTAGACCATACAGGTATACACCTGCCCTCAAAGATGAAATCGAGAGGCAAGTGAAGGAGATGTTGGCTCAAGGGGTGATACAGAAAAGTACCAGCCCATTTTCTTCTCCTGTATTTTTGGTCAAGAAGAAGGATCTATCATGGAGATTTTGTGTAGATTACAGATATTTGAATGCTTTGACATTAAAATTCAAATATCTAGTACCTGTCTTTGATGAGCTGATGGTTGAGCTAGCTAAGGCAAAATGGTTTAGTATTCTGGACTTGGCTTCAGGGTACCATCAAATACCGCTGCAAGCTGGTGAAGAATACAAGACTGCATTTCAGACCCACATTGGTCATTTTGAGTTTAGGGTGTGTTGGTCGTTTGTAACGCACCCATTTGTATACCGCAAGTGGACGGTGTATATTGTAGCACTTTCCCTTAGAGTATTCCAAGGTTTAATATCGATCCACAGAGATCAGCAAGAGAACCGTGTTTAGGGTTTACTATTTCGTCTAACAGAACAATCCTAGCATGAAGTACTATTGCACACACGCGAGTTGTGAAGAAGATAGATGTTGTGCCGGTCGGCACGAAGGCCGTGCCGATCGGCACCGTGAGTGGTAAGCAGGAAAATTGATATTCACCAAGATCCAATCCAAGAGTTTAACCTGTATAATCTAGTAGTTCCAGCCATAAGGTGAAATCACGTCAAAGCAAGGTCTTAGCTTACACAAACTACTCCGGTATTCTACAAGACATGGTGGTTTCGTTCGCCCCGGTCCTGTCACGACGAGGTACTAATAGCTCCCCACTGGTTTCTTGCACTATACGATAGATCCATAAGAGCAATCATATAGACCAAAGCAATCCGATTAAAGACCAAGAATTCTCACAATGACACAATGCTCACCATCAATTACATACCTTGACGAACATCAAGGGAGGCTCAAGAACTCCGGCATAGCCAACCGCGCATGGAGGCTACGCCGGCAAGCTAACTAGCCTAGATTACATTGTCTATGTGGTGGCTCTCAACTCCCGGCGGCATCTTGGATGTGTGAGGCGTATCCCTCGGTCTTCCGACGTCCAACTCCCTTCCTGGGGCGTCCCATGGTCTTCATATATAGTGGGGAGGTGTTTGGAGGCGAAAGTAACCGAATCTAGGTCGGTGCCGGTCGGCACCAAAGGTGTGCCGATCGGCACGACTCGTTTCCAGTTCGGACTCGATTTTCCTTTTTCGCAGCTCCGCCTTCCATCGATCATATCTCCACCGTCCGGAGTCCAAATGAGGCAAACTCGGACTCTATCTTGTAGCCCACGAAAATATCTACAACTTTGGTATTCAACTCAGCTTCTGATTCGGCCGTTTAGATCCCCAAATATGCGATGCCAAAATATCTGTCCTGATTCAGACTCCTCTGCGCAGGTCTCCTTGCGGGGCCCATATCTCCTAGCTCCAGAATCCAAACGGGACAATCCATATGTGTTCCGGAAAGCTCTCGACGAGATCTACAACTTTCCTTTACATTGGATTCCCATTAGAGCACGTCTTGAACTCGTAAACCGTGTGGCAATGCAGTGCTGTTTCTGGACTGCGCGAATTGATCTTTCCTTCCGGATAAACCTTCTAGAAATCCTTGGGCATTGGGCCACGACCTTAGGCTTGCATATTGGGTTCCATGGACGTCCAGATGTGCCTTGAATGCGTCATGGGCTAGTGGGAAGCCCTCCTTGCATGGCGAGTCGGGCTTCATGTCGTTACTTCTCATACTTGAGCCTTTATAGTGTCATTTCACCTAATTCTGCAACATAGCACTTAAACAACACTACAAGTGGAATTCGTCAAGGTTATGGGTAATAATGCACAATTATGACAAGAATATGGTGAGAATGTGGAGGAATATGGCTGCTATTGGCACATAAAATGGGTACTTAGAAAGCGCCAACAGCTCCCCCATGCTTAAACCTTTGCTCGTCCTCGAGTAAATAAATCACTTCACCCTCTCAAGGAGAGATCAGCGTTGCAGTCATGCTATCTTCACTTGCATTCATCAAAGCACATGCATATCCAACCCGCTTTAAGAGTATAGCACAAAAGTTTAAGTTGCACCAATTCAGCTACTCAAAGATACTAGTGGGGGACAGATTATGATTTAGAACCGACCACAATGATAAAATAAAGTAGCTTCAACTCTCAAAGCAGATTACTCCTCAAACTAGGCCTTAAATTATAAAGTTTTTCCAAAAATTCAGTCTCATATATCCAAACAAAACACTCTCTTGCAAAGAATCAAGACAACACTCATCTCACAAATCTCACAAGCCAAACACTAGAAGTGATCCTTTCTACAAATATTTGGTGGACGGCTTTATGTGTAGCTTGGTAGGAAAACAACTAGCAAAACAATGTAACTTAGAATATTGTCAAATCAAGAGATAGTTCTACTTGGTTTTACAGAGACTTGTCAAAAAGGCCATTAGAAAAAGATGATGGAAGAGAGGAAAACACACGCTTTAGAAAGGTGGACATGTGCAAATGGCAAAGAATGATCTTAAGACACAAATGAAGTTCTCAAAATCGGATTGCACATGGTTGGAAGGATAGAGTTTCAGCCAATTGAATGCACTTACTTGAATATGATGGTTTTATGCACAATCTTCTATAAAGTCCACTCTTGCAACTTGATATAACACTATAAACAATCTTGATCTTCCACCAACAATCTTTGAAGTCCATTAACTAGTGCTTCGGAATGTAGATGACGATCCAACTCCCCCATGCTTAAACGATGCTCGTCCCGAGCATATAGGAAGTGGAAAAAGAAAAAGCACTAATTAACCCTTTTATTTCTTCTCCTTGACCGTCTGAAACACATATACTTGATTTCTGGAGATAACAGGAGGCTTTTCGCTGATTTTGGACTTTGTGCCGGTCGGCACGGCCTGTGTGCCGACCGGCACGAACCCGACTTTTCTCCGTTTTCGCCTCAAATTGATCCTTTGCGCTTCAGAAAGTCTTCAGAGGTGTTTGGTGATGAAAATCTTCGTCTTGAGCAAGATATCTTGATAATTTGTGCATAAAACCATAGAAATAGTGCAATGGCTCGACGAGAAACTCATATCATAGGTTGTGGACAAGGAGAGGATATCACCAAAAGAAATATAGGTTTACAGGTGGGAATATTCAGCGAAGTATGCACACATTCCAGAGTAGAATAGGCAATGCTGAATATGAAAAAGGCTAGCAAACAAGTGATAGTTACGCAAACGGAATGGCCAGCTTCTAAGTCTCATACCAAAAGAACACAAACTTGAACCAACTCACCAAATTACATGTTCCAATCTACAGGTTTATCATATAAGTGTAGCATATTTGGCTTTGGTAGGTATGATCAATGCAAGAGAGCAATAATTGCAAGGATTAGAGACTTTAAGACATTATAGTTTTCCAAAAATTATGAAGGACACTAGCTATGTTGGAGTTTTCTTATTCAAGAGCAAAGCATGGTTCAAATGAACAGCACAATCATATGGGGTCTCTATCATATTATCCGTCGCCCTCCACTTAAGCAAATTGAGTAATAGAATTGGTGCTTATTTTCAATGTAAGTTCAAAATTTAGCGGGGGACAATTATATGCAACGAATCAAACAAGTTCCAACAACAATAGCAACTTTCATCATTTCTCTAGCAAAGATCCTCATCATAATCATGCATCATTTAGAGTGAAAGCACAAGCAAAAGATGGTGATGGACACAAACAAAACGAGAAAAGAAAACAAAAACCCAAGTTGATAGCAGATGGTACTTGCAAGAATGAGAAGAGAACGAGATTAGAGAAGAGAGGAAGCGAAGAGATGTTACCGCATTTAAATGAATTGATACCCAGCATTTGTCTCCCCCATGCTTAAGATTTTGCTGATTGGCATGAGAAAAACTTGATAACAGGAGTAGCGGGCAAGTGCCGATCGGCACACTAAGTGGTGCCGGTCGGCACAAACAGTGGTGCCGGTCGGCACACTCATCAATTTCGATCATCATCTTGTACCTGCTGTCCCAATGCTCCATCTCGTTCATGTGGCTGACATCACCTTATTTCTTCCAATTTCCCTCATGTGAGAGTGTTTCTTTCATTCCTGCAAAACAATTAAGTGCACATACCGCTCCCGAGGTGATGGTCGGGAGTAGAAACAATATCGTCCATCTAGCAACAACCTCAAAGCTCAACTTGTGGGACAACTTATTCTAGTAGAAAGAAAAACCTAATGGGTGTACGTGTGTGCATAAGTGTGGATGCATGAAGTTGTTAGAACAATGCTAGCAAAGAATTTAAGACAACAAGCGAGCATGACATGCTTTCATGTATTGATCAGGTACGTAGTAAGCGCATCACAATCTTGTCGCACCTATACTAGCAAAGCGAAGAAAAGGTTTTGAAGTTAGCAACGAAAGTTAGAGGCGTGGAAGCAACAAAAAAGCAATGTTTACACCTAGCTCTAAGCACCACGCTTACAACTAGATTGCTAGCAATCTAAACGAAATTCTTTAACAACCAAAGTCTAAACACCATGTTTATCATGACTTAACTATTGCAAAACTCCGCTGGACTAGAGAGATAGCGCATTGAAAAAGAGTAGCAACCAACCAATGCAAATGATGCAAAACGTAGCAAGGCAAATGAACTATCCAATGTTGTTCAACAAACAAGCATAAACACCACGTTTACACCTAAATTTGCTAAAAGAGTACATGTAACTCAATTAAGTGCTCATTGGAGAGTAAACAAGCCAAGCTATCATGAGTGAAAAAGTGAGTGCAAAGTGGACAAATATGCAAGTGGAGAAATATGCAAACACAAAAACAAAGCAAGTGCTCACAAATTATGCATGCAGTGAATGACTTTTGCAAACAAAACACATAATGATGGTGGTCTAAAAAGAAGAATGTTAGACTAGAACAAATTAACCACAAGATGAGCATTCGAGTTGGGTAATTCTCACACAAAAACCTCTAGGTTGCCCTCCTAGTAGCACTAAACAATCCAAACAAAAGACCCAAAAGAAAGACACAAAACACGGGTTGCCTCCCGAAAGCGCTTCAGTTATAGTCAAGTAGCTAGACTTCTCACATACCTTGTTGTTGTGAAGCCATGGTTCTTGGTGTAAGATCCAAAAATGCCCATGCAGCTTGTTTATGCAACTTTGTCGTGGTTTGCTCATAGCCCTTCCTCGTTGTGTTGCATATTGCTCAATGTGTATGGATGATATAATGCTCTGGAGTCTTCAATCTTGTTCATCTCTGATCATTTGCTTCATGGAAGAATTGCTCAAGCTAATTGCATTGTCGTCATCTTCATCTCCTTCTTCAATTACGCCATCAATAATCTGCAGCTCCTGTTCTCTCTGAATTTCGCATCACCAGCAGAATGAAACAGATCCTAAAACCTGTACCACAGTGTAGGTAGCAGAAATATCTTTCCAACGAGTGCTCATACACCTCAAACGGATTCCGTATGAAGGACTTATGAGTTTTTTACTCCTAGGCTGCGTGCTGTTTGAAAATCTGACAGCCCGCGCAGCGTCCAATGATTTGCTCATAAATCCTTGTAGAAAAATCCAAATCCAGTACCGTTTGATGCGTTGGAAAGAAGACTTGAAGCTTTATCCAGATATAAATTTTTCTCAATTGATCAAGTCCTGAGACATGCAGAATTACCAATGACTTCAACTCCTTGATCTTTTCTTCAGAGAATCTTGATGACTTCACCTTTTCAAGCATTGGAGCATATGTCGGCTTGTCCTTTGACTCGTGAATCTTGATGAATATTCGCACCAGCAAGGATACAAACTTCTCATGCTTCAACAAGTCGACGGTTGGAAGATTTCTTCTTGACGAATAACGGAGGCTCTTTTCTTGAGTGCACATCCAATCAACCATCGAAAAACTGAACTTGCTTCATGAAGAACATCGTGATAACCAAGTGAATGATGTATATTTGTTGGTCGGGAGGAAGATTTACAGGAAACAGGTGAAGAGATCAAAGGATAAACCCCAACCACTATCGTGTTTCCATCATCAATCACTGTATATTTTCTTCAATCGTCGCATCCAATCTTCAATACTGTTGTGGGAGTAATCTATTGGAGAGATAAGAGAAGTACCGCATATTATGGAGTTGTGCCGGTCGGCACGATGATGGTGCCGGTCGGCACAGCAGCAACTCCATTATCCCGCTGTATTATTGCTCAGGACACTCCATCCAAAGATCTCCAATCTTTTTCTCCTCCAATTTGGGTTGTTCCGAAGAAATCTGCCTTCTCTTCTTTCTGCCGACTGATTGTTCGTCTTTCTGAGCTGCGACCAGGAGGAATTAGGGGCTGAGACCTGTACCATTGCGTCGGGCATCAAATTATCTTTCCAACGAGTACTCACACGTCCTCATCGGACTCCGTATGAGGGAGATATGGCCGTTTTTGTAAAGGTGTGTCAGGCTGTCTCGCGATGAATCCGAATTGAATTCAAACTTTCCAAATATTCAAACTCCGTGTTTGGAACGACTTGAATCCGTGTCTACCATCAAAAGGAAGTCTTCTAAATGTTTAGGAACCCATGGATCACGTGGATATGGTCCCATAATTCCATATTTGCTTCAATCTTCCAATTAGTTGCTATTCTCGCGAAATTCTCAAACAGCCTGCGCAGGGTCTCGTGTTTCGGCCATAAATCCTTGTAGAAAGCTCCAAATAATGTGAGACTTGAACCATTGGAAACTAGACTTGATGCTCTTTCAGAATATCAACTTTTTAGGCCATGCAATCTTCTGTACGGATGCGCACACCTCCGGGAAGTCAGCGGACAGAACAACAAACTCATGATCAAGAACATATCCACCATGCCTTCAATGTTATAAATTGAAATCCTGATCTTCATGGTAAATAGCCCTCAATCTTTTCTTCCATATCCTATTGCTATGAACAAGCCAAATATTCAAAGCATTAGTCTTAAAAAAATTTGACACAAGAGCGTGCACCTTGTTTTGATAAATCGGTAGGTGCCGATCGGCATGGGCGTTGCGCCGGTCGGCACGAAGTTGGCACGAAGTTGCTTGCTCCGGTGCGAGAAGAAGGTAGCACAGATCGTCAACGTCGTCGATCTCCAGCGTTCTGAAAGTCTTCAGAACACACGGCAGCGATCTCCCAGGCAGTGCCGATCGGCACCACGGTTGTGGTGGCCGGCACCGGGAGGATGGATCACCGTCTGTACTCCTTGGATAACTATGTGTCTAGCTGTACCTGTTTTCAATGGACACACAAACACGAAAAACAGGGCATGTGCAATAAAAGAATAGGATTAGTCCGAAAAACTAGATAGATCACCCTAGGTTCGAGTTGCCGATCCCCGGCAACGGCGCCAGAAAGATGCTTGTTGGTCGTTTGTAACGCACCCATTTGTATACCGCAAGTGGACGGTGTATATTGTAGCACTTTCCCTTAGAGTATTCCAAGGTTTAATATCGATCCACAGAGATCAGCAAGAGAACCGTGTTTAGGGTTTACTATTTCGTCTAACAGAACAATCCTAGCATGAAGTACTATTGCACACACGCGAGTTGTGAAGAAGATAGATGTTGTGCCGGTCGGCACGAAGGCCGTGCCGATCGGCACCGTGAGTGGTAAGCAGGAAAATTGATATTCACCAAGATCCAATCCAAGAGTTTAACCTGTATAATCTAGTAGTTCCAGCCATAAGGTGAAATCACGTCAAAGCAAGGTCTTAGCTTACACAAACTACTCCGGTATTCTACAAGACATGGTGGTTTCGTTCGCCCCGGTCCTGTCACGACGAGGTACTAATAGCTCCCCACTGGTTTCTTGCACTATACGATAGATCCATAAGAGCAATCATATAGACCAAAGCAATCCGATTAAAGACCAAGAATTCTCACAATGACACAATGCTCACCATCAATTACATACCTTGACGAACATCAAGGGAGGCTCAAGAACTCCGGCATAGCCAACCGCGCATGGAGGCTACGCCGGCAAGCTAACTAGCCTAGATTACATTGTCTATATGGTGGCTCTCAACTCCCGGCGGCATCTTGGATGTGTGAGGCGTATCCCTCGGTCTTCCGACGTCCAACTCCCTTCCTGGGGCGTCCCATGGTCTTCATATATAGTGGGGAGGTGTTTGGAGGCGAAAGTAACCGAATCTAGGTCGGTGCCGGTCGGCACCAAAGGTGTGCCGATCGGCACGACTCGTTTCCAGTTCGGACTCGATTTTCCTTTTTCGCAGCTCCGCCTTCTATCGATCATATCTCCACCGTCCGGAGTCCAAATGAGGCAAACTCGGACTCTATCTTGTAGCCCACGAAAATATCTACAACTTTGGTATTCAACTCAGCTTCTAATTCGGCCGTTTAGATCCCCAAATATGCGATGCCAAAATATCTGTCCTGATTCAGACTCCTCTGCGCAGGTCTCCTTGCGGGGCCCATATCTCCTAGCTCCAGAATCCAAACGGGACAATCCATATGTGTTCCGGAAAGCTCTCGACGAGATCTACAACTTTCCTTTACATTGGATTCCCATTAGAGCGCGTCTTGAACTCGTAAACCGCGTGGCAATGCAGTGCTGTTTCTGGACTGCGCGAATTGATCTTTCCTTCCGGATAAACCTTCTAGAAATCCTTGGGCATTGGGCCACGACCTTAGGCTTGCATATTGGGTTCCATGGACGTCCAGATGTGCCTTGAATGCGTCATGGGCTAGTGGGAAGCCCTCCTTGCATGGCGAGTCGGGCTTCATGTCGTTACTTCTCATACTTGAGCCTTTATAGTGTCATTTCACCTAATTCTGCAACATAGCACTTAAACAACACTACAAGTGGAATTCGTCAAGGTTATGGGTAATAATGCACAATTATGACAAGAATATGGTGAGAATGTGGAGGAATATGGCTGCTATTGGCACATAAAATGGGTACTTAGAAAGCGCCAACAGGGTGATGGCCTTTGGACTGACAGGAGAACCTGGAACCTTTCTGGGAGCTATGAATGAGACCTTGCAACCAGTATTAAAAAGGTGTGCTTTAGCGTTCTTTGATGATATTCTGGTCTATAGTGCTACTCTAGAGGAACATCTGATCCATCTCAAGGAGATGCTGCAGTTACTGACCAAGGATCAATGGAAAGTCAAGCTGTCTAAATGTGTGTTTGCACAAAACAAAGTCCATTATTTGGGTCATGTGGTCAGTGATCAAGTGGTTACCACAGATCCCTCCAAGATAGAGATTATTCAGAAATGGCCTACCCCTACTAATGTTAAGGAACTCAGAAGCTTCCTAGGTCTAGCAGGGTATTATAGAAAATTTGTTAGACATTTTGGGGTCATTAGCAAATCGTGAACAGAATTGTTGAAGAACATGTGCTGTTTGTGTGGACTGATACACATCAACAAGCCTTCAATGCTCTCAAAGAGGCCCTTAGCAATTCTCCAGTCGTGGCAATACCAGATTTCTCCAAACCATTTAGTATCCAAACTGATGCATGTGCTACAGGTGTTGGAGTCGTGTTGCTGCAGGAGGGGCATCCAATAGCATTTCTCAGTAAAGCATTGGGACCAAAGAATCAAGGCTTGTCAACCTATGAGAAAGAATATTTAGCTATTATCATGGCTATCAACCAGTGGAGACCTTATCTACAGCATGTTGAATTCTTGATTTACACTGACCACAAAAGTCTAGCTCAACTTAATGAACAAAGACTGAATACTGGTTGGCAGCAGAAGGTTTACACAAAATTGATTGGTCTCCAGTATAAAGTGATCTGCAAAAAGGGCTCTGAAAATGGTGCTGCTGACGCCCTATCAAGGGTGCAACACAGTGAACTTCAGTGTTTCAGTTTATCTTCTGTCAGTGCATCTAGGCTGGAGGAGGTAGTATCTGCTTACTCAAAGGATGCAGTAGCTTCTGACATGATTGCTAAACTCACTGTCAACCCAAATGCTAAAGAAGACTACACTTTCAGTAGTGGTCTACTCAGATATAAAGTGAGGATATGGATCCCTTCGGATAAAGCTCTACAAACCAAGGTTATTACTGCTTTCCACACTTCTGCAGTGGGTGGGCACTCTGGAGTGCCGGTCACTTATAAACGCATGAAACAGTATTTCTACTGGCTGGGCATGAAAACAGTTGTGCATCAATTTGTCAGGGAATGTGTCATTTGTCAGCAAGCTAAACCAGACCGAGCTAAATACCCTGGCCTTCTTCAGCCATTGCCAGTTCCTGACCAAGCATGGCAGATGGTGTCCATGGACTTTATAGAAGGTTTGCCTACCTCTGGTAATGCTAATTGCATTTTAGTTGTGGTGGATAAGTTTTCCAATTATGCTCATTTCATTGCTTTACATCATCCCTTCAATGCGGCTAAGATTGCTCGAGTGTTCTTGGATAACATTTATAAATTGCATGGTATGCCTGAATCCATCATATCTGACAGAGACAAGATTTTCACAAGTAGTTTCTGGCAAAATTTATTTGACTTAGCTGATGTCCAGTTAAGAATGAGTGCTTCTTATCATCCTCAATCTGATGGTCAAACAGAAAGAGTTAATCAATGCTTGGAAACATTCCTGAGATGTTTTGTACAAGCTTGCCCAAGAAAGTGGAAAGACTGGTTGGCTACTGCTGAATTCTGGTACAATACAAGTCATCATTCAGCTTTGGGGAAATCTCCATTGGAAGTGCTCTATTGTTACACACCTCGTCACTTTGGCATTGATCCTGCTGCTGCCAGACCTGTGGGAGATTTGGATACTTGGCTCCAGGAACGTGAAATGATGCAGAAGTTGGTACACCAGCATCTGCTTAGAGCTCAGCAACGCATGAAACACCAAGCTAATAAGAAGAGGTCTGATCGGGTGTTCAATGTGGGTGATAAAGTGTTCTTGAAACTCCAGCCTTATGTCCAGTCTTCAGTGGCAACAAGAGCTAACCATAAATTGGCATTCAAGTATTTTGGCCCTTATGAGATCTTAGCTCGAGTGGGAACAGTCGCTTACAGACTGAAGCTGCCATCTACAAGTGCAATTCATCCTGTCTTTCATGTCTCTCAGCTTAAACCTGCACTAAGCCCCAAGGTAACAGTCGTTTCAGAGTTACCGGCTGATGCTCTTGTTCTTCAGATACCATTACAAGTACTTGGTAGACGGTTGATATCACGCGGAGGAGACATGGTAACTCAGGTCAAGGTTCGTTGGTCCGGCTTGCCTCCGGAGCTGTCAACCTGGGAGGATGCTGATGCGCTCAAGGTCAAGTTCCCTGACGTTCCTGCTTGGGGACAAGCAAGCTCTCAAGGGGTGGGGACTGTTAGCAACCCTCCTGTGCCAGAGTCTACTGTGGAAGCTGCGACAAGGGAGCATCAAGAGAAGGAAAGAAGCAGACGCACTCGGCGGCCCAACGCACGCATCACTGGGCCGAGCGGGCTTGAAGGAAGACGAGCCCAGCACGTCGGCTTCCTCTACTTATCCGTATGCGAGAGAGAGGGCGAGGCATCAATCATTATTGTAACAGAACTCAAGTTCATTCTTCCTCCTTCTCTCGGAGTTCTTCTTCCTCCCCAATCTCTAGCTACTCTGTTGTATCCAGATCTCTGTATCGCTGGTTGGTAATTCCAAATAGAGTTTCTGGGTGCTAACAGTCTAGCAGACAAGGCACTCATGATCCGTCGGTTCCATGCACATGGTTGACGTACGAGGGAGAGTTTGACGGACAGGATTGGCCCAAAATCAAAGGAAGTAGACTGCACAGCATGTAGCCCTCTTCAATGCAAAATGACCGGTATAATAGCAAATCTACAAGGTAGCAGTCGCTCTCGCTCTCTTCTTTCTTGTGGCAGTGTTCGGACTTTTCTTTCTTGCCGCAGTGTGTTGGCGCATCCAACATTTGTGTAGCTGATGTCCACATGCTACCTGGAGCTTGTTTGCCAACCAACACACGGGACAAGCAGTGTATTCTACTGCATATGCAGCATGTTGGTTCCAAATGCTGCACCATCGATGGTACCAAGGCGCCTGCATCTGTTTTTTACGGCATCCGAATTCTGGTGTTCGTTTTGAGGCCACATATATTAATCTGTACAACTCCATGATCTCATTATGCCCCTCAGCAACGGTGTCTGCTAAGTGCTCATCAGCTAGTATAAAATCCCAGGATCGCTTGCTACTATGTTAGCTCTATGTGCATCAATTTTCTCGTTGCTACTATTGATTCGTAACAAAATATGTTCATCGTGGCAGCATTTTTCAATGCAGTTTTAAGTGACATAGTCAGTAGATCTATATCTTTCATCATGGACAGATGCTCGAAGTTTACATCCTCATCAATGGAGGCCAAGATGATACATGATCTGCAACAGCTACTACTACGAGTCCGCATCATCATCGACGAGGCAGAGGGGCGGCACCTCACAAACAAAGTGATGGCACATCAACTCAACATGTTGAGAAAAGAGATGTATAGGGGTTATTTCACCATGGACAACATGAGATTGCAGTTCATTGAGGCCACTGATCAGGATGTGAGTTACTCTTTTGCCCTTTCTGTATTCAATCCCACTAAACGTATTTTTCTCTCCAATGGTGATACAAGTGGGGTGAAAGATCTACAACAAGTGCTAGATAATCTGAATAGCATCATGAGTCACGTGAGTGAGTTTGTTACATTTTTGAACAAATGTCCTCCACTATGCCGACAGCCCTACAGCATGCATCTATTTGTTGGCAAGTGTATGTTTGGTCGTCAGATGGAAATGGATAGGATCATGGATTTCTTAATGCAAACGGAGCATCCAGGTACAAAAAGTATAGATGTTTTACCAATAGTGGGTTCAAGAAGTGTGGGAAAGAGCACCTTAGTTGCACATGTTTGCGATGATGCAAGAGTGCGCAACTACTTTTCAAAAATTTTGGTACTTACAGGAGATGATATTAGTGATGAGAACTTTGCCACCTTGAAAGACCAGAAAGTGCTCACTATTATTGAGTTCTCAAGGGACGTTGATGAGGTTGTATGGATTAACTACTACTTATTTTCTGCTAGGTGGCTAGCAAGAGGCAGCAAAATGGTAATCACAAGCAGATCAAACAAATATTAAAGTTTGGTACCACACCAGCTCTTGTATTGAACTTTCTACCACCAGAAGCATATTGGTATTTCTTCAAGATTCTCGCATTTGGTAGTGTGGATTCTAGCGATCACGCGAAACAAGAATCAATCGCTGTGGAGATGTCTAGAGGGATGAATGGATCATTCACTGCTGCTAACCTCATGACGGCTTTCCTAAGGAACAATATTACGGCCCAATATTGGTCTTTGTGCCTCGCAGATTTTAGGACAAATACACAGTGGAATGTATCTCGGTTTGGTAAGAGTCCTTTTGATCTTTTACGGAAAAACAAACATGCATTGCATTTCTTAAATAAAGATGAGACCTTGGTTTATAGTCCGTACCGTGCATGTCTTGCCGATGAGAATGTGCCATCAGTAACATTTTACGATGTTTTATCTGGAAGTGTAAAACGTGAAGGAAAATTTGATGTTCTTGCATGGAAGTCACATATACCACCATACCAGTACTACAAGGTTAGTTGTATGATTCAGAAATCTCAAGAAGGGCACTGAATTCTGCTAAGGCTAGTTGCTTGTATTTTGTCAATGTCAACATTTACCACAAATATGTATTGTATCATCCCGATATGACTGTAAACAAAGCCTATGTAAACATGTAACTCATTTGGCGTCGTTTTTTTTTTTTCAGTTAATTTTACTGTGGTGCTGATGGATTCAAGTCAGATATGACATTTATCTTGAAATCTCAATTTGCCTCATTAACCATGCTACTAAGGTTTTGTTCTCTGAGGTGTGATGTATGAGTTCCTAGGTTACTTTTGTAACACAAATAATAAAAGTAATCAACACTGGTCTTTTACCAAATATATTGAAATCTATTCAATTTGTACACTAAGTTCGTTCGCGAAAAAGAATTGTGTACACTACATATTCATATGATTCAATTGATTGTTGGTCGAACTCAGTTGGGTGTGTTCGTTTCCAGGGGTCTAAATTTTAGAGGGGTCACATCAAAGAGAATCTTACCATTTATATGTACTAAACAAAGTCAAATTACAAAACTAATTTCAGAACCTCCATCTAATTCGCGAGACGAATCTAACGAGGGTAAGTAAGCGGCGATTAGAAGATAGTTACTGTAGCATCACTGTAGCAAAATATTAATTAATTAGGCCATTAGATTCGTCTCGAAAAGAGCACAATCAAAAGGGTTTTATCATTAACTAATCAAAATATTTTTAAATGTGAAGATTTTTTTTGATGTGACAGGCCTAAAATTTAGAGGGGAGGAAACGAACACACCTAAGTCAAATCCTAATATACCCTGTGAAGATAATATATTCGGATGTGCTTGATGGTTTTATATTACTTGAATGTAAAATAGAGTAACAAATAGCTAAACACTATATCCGTTCAAAAATACGTGGGAATTTTTTTAAAAATAATATTTTTTATATCGGGAATTACAGAAATAATACTGAAAATTAAAAAATTACAAAATAATATCCTGTCGTGCGTCCAACGCACGAAAACAGGGTAGTCGTGCGTTGAACGCACGAAAATAGGGTAGTCGTGCGTTCAACGCACGAAATACTGGTAGTCGTGCGCCGGTCGCACGAAAAGAGGAGTAGTCGTGCGTTGGTTGCACGACTACTAGATTTCGAGTCACGGGCGCGCGAAGAAGCGTCTGGAACTGTTGGGGCCAGAGTAGTCATGCGCTGGTCGCACGAAAATAGGTAGTCGTGCGACCAACGCACGACTACTCGCCTTCTCTAATTCGCGTCTCGCTCTCTCTCTCTCTCTCCGCTATCTCTCTCGCGCAAGCTGCTCTGGCGTGTGTGTGTGGCGCGGCTGGTGGCGGCGGCGAGCTGGTGGCGGGGCAGGGCGGCGGCGGCGCGGCTGGGCTGAGGCGCGGCGCGGCTTGGCGGCTGGGCGGCTGAGGCGCGGCTTGGCGGCGGGCGGCGGGCGGCGATGGCGCGGCTTGGCGGCGGGCGGCGGGCGGCGCGGCGGCGGCGAGTGGGCGGCGGGGGTGGAGTCCGGCGCGGCGGGGGAGGAGCTCCGGCCATCGGGCCGGGCTGAGGTAGAAGAAGCTTTTTTTTTTGTTTTTTTTTTTGAATTAAGCTGCATTGTCAATGTGAATGTAGTAGGAAATCGATTTAATAGAACATGGAGTTGAACAAAAAAATGAAGTTGCATGTAATGGATTGCGTAGAATATATTCTATTAAACGTAATTGAGTAGAATAAAATTATTAGTAATATATATGTAAATTTGGTAGAATACATATAAGTAACTTTAGTTGAGTAGAATAAATGTAAATTTAGTATAATAGATATATATTTAGTTTTAAATGAAAATAGTTAGTATTGATATCTAATTATAATTTTGAAATTGTGTCGGGACATGCAAATTATATGGTTATGGCGTAGAACGAAAAATAATGAGACTATAGGAATTTGCTTTATGATTTTTTAGGTGCGGTCACGTCGAAGATGGCAAATCTTAGAATTTACTACGGCAATGGGGAAATTCGACAGGGTTCATATGGTGTTGATTTGAGTAATTTTCCTTTTGTGGATGTTGAGCATCCTAACCCTGATGGCACAAGGATGATAGAGATGAGAGCTTGGTTGACCCGATTTATGCAACTAGACCCGATGGTTTATTCTGTTAAGGTGCAATGCTTGTGGAGTCGTAGTACAAATCCAATTATTTGGGAGCTGAAGGAAGTTCGTCGGACTGAGAAGTGGTTGAGCTGGCTGAATTGGTGTCGGAAACGACATGCTTCTTTCATTATGCTAGTGCAAGCGTGCCCGAGAGAATTGTATGATGACGCTTGTGCAGTTTCACAGACGAGTGCAACATTAGAGATTGGACAAGATAATCGTCATCATGAAATTGCAAGGGCGACGGAGGAAGTTAGGCAGGAGGTGCTTGCGCATGGGCTCATGGAGCAAGCTGAGGTTGCTGAGGGCCAGGCCGACGCGGGTGAGGATAATGAAGCAATACTTGAAGACATTGAGAACGTGGATCGTAATGCAATGTATGAGGAGCATATGCTAGCTAATTCTGTCAATGACGATGATGATCAGGAAGGCGATGATGATGATGAAAATTGGTCCGATAATCCCATCCCAGATGAATGGAACAGACCAGATAAAGCGATGATGGAAGTTATGGACAACTATGGTTCTCGTTGGGAGTATGGATCAAACATGATTCAACTGAATCAGGTCTTCCGGAATCGTTCTGAACTGAAAGACGCCGTGGCGCGTTGGGCAGTGACATCACTTAGAGAGGTGTAAATTCTGAACTCTAGCCCAGTTAAGTACAGCGTGAAGTGCAGAAATGATGGATGCAATTTTTATGTTCATGCATACAAGCCGAAGCACGAGACACACTGGGTGGCCTCTAGAGTCGTCGAGCACAGTTGCACATTAGAAAATGTTGGTCGAAAGCACCGCAACCTCACTGCTAATTTGGTAGCAAATGAATTATTCTACGAGATCATCGAGAAGAGGGACACAGAATGTTCGTACATACAGCGTTCCATCGCTCGTCAATTCAAGTATGAGATTAGTTACCAAAAGGCTTGGAGGGCAAAGCAGAAGGCCTTAGAGAAACGTTGGGGCACTTATGAGGCTTCATACTGCAATCTATCTCGTGTGCTTGAGATTCTGAAGGCAAGAAATCCTGGGACATACATCGCATTGAAGGAGACTGCGTTCGCTGATGATCAACCAAGGATATTTCGACGTGCCTTTTTTTCTTTGGGGCAGTGTATTCAGTCGTTTCAGCATTGTCGTCCTGTACTTTGCGTGGATGGCACATTCCTGACTGGCAAGTACAAAGGTCAAATATTGACTGCAATAGGAGTTGATGGGAACAACCAGATACTTCCTTTGGCATTTGCGTTTGTTGAGGGAGAGAGCAAGGAAAGCTGGCTTTGGTTTTTCAGGCACCTGAAAGCAGGAGTTGTTCATGATCGACCGAATATTTGCATCATACATGACCGTCATGCTGGGATTTTATCTGCCATCAAGACATTGCAAGAGGGGACGGATGAGCCGTATCCATGGCCTGACTTGCAGAGTAGGTGGTGCATGCGTCATATGGGTGCTCATTTCTATAAGCAATTTAAGAGCATTGCATTGATGGTCATGTTCAAGAGGTTGTGCAGCCAAGCCAAAAGCGGAAGTTTGACGCTCTTTGGGAGGAACTTGATACGAGCACAAGGTCTCACGTCAAAGAGCGAAACAAGAAACCAGGAGCACCTGATGAGCCTTTACCAGAACCATTACCACCTCTTGGAGAAGGACTGGACCCTCCTAATGTTAGAAGAAGGTCAGCTAGGCGCATTAAGTGTTTTTCACACTGGATCGAAGCTGAACCAAAGGAGAAATGGGCAAAGCTGTATGACACTGGCGGTGCAAGGTTCGCGTTACTGTCTATTGGTTATGTGCCTACATTTTGTTACGATGTAGTATTCATACGTTGTAACTTATTGGCCCTGCCTCTTTCTGCAGGTATGACATCATGACTACAAACAATGCTGAGGTATACAACTGGGTGATTAGAGGCTTGCGTGGCTTACCTCTGGTGGGAATCGTCGAGGGCATATTGCATGGTCTCGTTGGATACTACCAAAAGAGGCACGCGGCTGCTGTTGTTCACAGCTTGAACGTGAATACGCCCTATTGTTCATTTATGATGAAGCACTTGACAGAAAAGAACGAGAAGTCACTACAACACATGGTGCGTAGCATGGGTGTACGTGAACATCGTTTCGAGATAACCCTGAGATTGAAAGGGGGTGTGGGAAGCGAGACAAGAGTTGTCACTCAAGAGGTGAATTTAGGACAGGAATTAAACGGATGGTGTGAATGCACTTGCAACAAGCCGAAGCTGCAACACATTCCATGTTCTCATGTTCTCGCAGCAATATCACAGGTTGGTGTGCACAGCTCTTTATATGTGTCACCCTATTACTTAAAGGAAAAGGTGGTGGAGACCTGGACTGGGGAGTTCTATGGATTTACCTCACAATTTGATTTCACGGAGTACGATAAAGATACCGTGATTTGTCTGCCTGATATGAATTTACTTAGGCATCCTGATGGCAAAGGTGGTCGTCCGCAGACTAGGCGTATACGTAATGACATGGATGAATCTGAGGTTGGAGGGCCTATTAGGAGGTGCATAGAATGTGATGACTATGGTCACAAGGCAAAAGATTGCCCGCAGACTAAAGGTGAAGCCGGACCTTCAACTACTCGTCGTCGCAGAGCACACCAAGCACCTGCGCATCGTGGCTATGTTGTATAATTCTCAAAATTAGTATGGTTGTATGCTTATGTCAAAACTAAGTTGTATTCGAGTCATGTGTACCTTTCATAAATTTGTGTGTAGGAATTGGAGTCCAGTGTAAAACTTATTTGTGTATGAAATTGTTGAGAAGCAATTTCTAATATATATGTATTGCATTAGTAATTCTGTGTTGGTACTTTTTAATTGTCGTGTGTTTTAATTTATTATGTTACTAGATTCTAAAATGTCTTAATGTCTTGTAGGGATGGAGCCGCCTGACGAGCTTTTGGACCCTTCTTGGGACCAGCGACACCGTGCCTACCAGCTGAGCACGCGTGGCGTACAGTCACTTCCTGTTCTGATAGCCCACACACCAGCTAGGGCTTGGAGACTTGACCCTCGGTGGTTTTCCAGGTTAGGCACATGCATTTATTTTTTTTTAACAATGTTTTGTGTACGTTTGGGACTAATGAGCAAGCTGGTTTTGCAGGTTGGCTCGTGCTGGGTTGCTCCCTCTCGCTCGGATGATTCAGGCTACAGATGACGACCACGACGAGGCAGCTGTGGGGACGGACACGTTGAGCGATCTCGACGCTTCCCGTTTGACCGTTCGCTTCTGTCAGCTCTGGTCGACCGATGGAGGCCCGAGACCCACACGTTTCACTTTCCGTTCGGGGAGATGGCAGTCACGTTGCAGGACGTGTCAATGCTGACGGGGTTACCCCTGTCTGGTGAGGTCGTCGGGCCCTCAGTCCCTCCTGTTGGGTGGCAGCAGGATCTTAGCCTGAGGTTTCAGGGAGTCGTGCCCGATGCAGTGTCGGCTATTCCAGAGAGTCACCGTCACGTCCCAAAGCGGCAGTGGCTATTACAGTACACGGTCAGTACGTTTCTGTTTTAATTTAATATGTTACTAGTCATGATGTCGTAATAACACATACTTTGTGTAATGCAGGTTGAGAACATGGTTCCCGAGCCTACGGACTACCAGGTTTCCCGACAACTGGAGGCGTACCTGCTTTGGCTGTTTGGTTGGGTGATGTTCGCATCGACCCACAGAGACACTGTAGATGCCCGTTTCATATCCTATGCACGGGCTATTGCTGATGCTGAAGATGGAGATGTTCCTCAAGTGTCTTGGGGATCGGCTGTTCTTTGTGCCACGTACCGTGCCCTTTGTGACGCTTGTGTGAAGAAGCAAAGAAATTCGAAGTTGACAGGTATGCCTCTACTGCTGCAGTTGTGGTCCTTCGAGCGATTTCAGATTGGTCGTCCTTTTGTTACCCCGATGCACTACACGGAGGACATGTATGGAGGGGACGATATAGATAGGCCGACCATGGGATCTCTTTGGACACGTCGTCGGGTGCGCACCTATCATTTCCTTTATTTTTTCCAAGCAGTTTTGACATAAGCATACAACCATACTAACGAGATGTTTTACTGGCAGCCCCAATGGGCAGCCTTGCAGGTTCGATCTGCTTATGAGAGTTTCACAGAGCAGTTCGACCACCTTCGCCCAGAGTTGGTTGTTTGGGAGCCTTATAGGTCGGACTTGGTGCACGCACGGGCCTCTTTCCGTGGTCTCTCAGCGTTGTGCTACCGAGACGCTGCGTTTTGGATGACCCGGAAGAAGCTAGTGTTTGATGCGTTTGTGGAGGACTACGCAGTACATCGAGTGATGAGGCAGTTTGGTCGTCGGCAGCAGATTCCGGTGCCTCTAGGAGACATTTTACCGGCCAGGATTCACACGTGAGTTGTGTAAATTAATTAAAGTAATGCTAGTTGTGTAAATTAATTAAAGTAACACTAGTTCACACGGAATAAGCTAGTTGTATGTATTGATTAAAGTATCTTATTTGCAGGTACACGATAAAGGGGCCAGCGAAGAGCCAGGCAGACTTGACCAGTAGGATGTCACGTTGGGTGGAGGAGTGGGCGCAGGCAACCACTGATGTTATCGATGAGCCGGCACCCTACGACCACAGCTACTACCAGCAGTACCTGCAATGGTACTGTGCACGGACTCGCACGCGTCTTATCCGCGTACAGGACCCGCCGCCACAGCTAGCTGCTGCTTCAGATGCACTTTACCCAGGCCATGCTGGAATGGCCTTGCACATGGCGGTACGTAATATTCTTCTATGACTTTCAATTGTTATTTACCATAACCACGTGTGCTTAATAGTGTCTTCCATGGCAGACTGATTTGGGCAGGGAGATCTATTCGGAGGCAGACAGTATGGCATCCCGCCTCTGAGAGAGCCAGCAGCCAGGGTGTGGGATAGCCCTTGAGGAGATTACAGCTGCGTTCTCACGTCTGGCCGCGAAGGGCCGGCGTATTGTGGAGCTTGCTTCTTGCCGCCAGGTGGATGATGCTGGTCGTGGCTCTTCTGCGTCTCAGAGACCCCCGCGAGCCCCGTCTTGTACAGAGCAGTTTTACGGTGGCCAGTTCTACAGGACACCACCACCTCCACCACCACCTCCACGCCCAGACGAAGCAGGAGGGTCTGGTTGGCATGGTCCTATCCTTACACCTATGCCTGGTATGTCATTTTTTTATTATAAGCAATGAATTTATTTATTACGAAACTAACTAATCAAGTGTACATGCTGTAATGCAGGGATGACCCGTTTTGAGGGTAGTGGCGGACAGACGTCGCATGCATCACCAGTGTCTAGTGGGTCCATGTTCCAGGACACAGACACTCAACCTGACGTGATGACACAGATCTACGGGGCTCCTCCGTTCACTCAGGAGACGCAGGCAGACGTGAGTCGCATGGAGGTTCGCCAGCTTCCCAGACGCGAGCGGGTCCCACCGGATTATTACACTCCGTCGGCATACGATCGTCCTTATGGTGCTCAGGGCAATGAAGAACAGGTCCCACCTTCCGCACGCAGGCCAAAGCGTGGGAGAGCCAGGGGTCACGGTCAGGGCAGGGGTCAGGGTTGACTACTTGACTAGTAGATTTCTTTCGTTATTGTAATATTAAGAACTTAAGCATTACCTATCTTTTATTATTAACTTCTGCACTGCGACATGACTAGACAACCTATCTTAATTCCGTTGTACTATGTTCACTGTCAACCAATTTTAATTCCCTAAGGCGTATTAGGATTATATCCATGCATAGGTTACTCATCATGTGCATGGAACATGCCATTGTTCCCATCCAATCTATGTATGTTGTGTGCTAAGTATGAATGTTGAAGCCGGGTTCTTTTGCTTTCATCAATCCAAGCCGGGTTGTTTTGCTTTCATCAATCCGCTGCTGTCATTGCATTTCCCGATGACCAACTTTCTCATACCACGAAGAGCATCCAATGCTCCTAACCGTCTATGCAGGCATCAACAAATATCTCTGTCCAGGAGCGCGTCAAAATGCCGTCAAAATGCTTTAGAGGAGAAATAATCATACATTGTTTTTAACAATCAGAGTTATTCTCGGCATCAATGAAATGTAAAGTCATTAAAGGATTCCCTTATCTCTGAGTTAGCAGTGCGAGGGCCTACAACCGTCACATCAACATCACAACAAAGGACTCTTCAGACTGCATCAATGCAGTGCTGCACGCCTCCTCATTGAGTTAAGGAACGTAGGGCCATGCTTTTCAGAGCACCCAGCAGCATCCAAGGACCAAACAATGCGAAAATTGATGGCACGCGGTGGGATGTCCTACCCCAACAGTGGCCCTGCCTCAGCGCATGCATCTGCCCCTGCATGCATCCAATGTCGAACAGTGACCCTATCTCTCTGCATCCATCTCTATTATTGCTGTCAAACCCTACCCTACCTCTGTTACATCCACATCTCCTCGCTGTGACATGCAAAGCATCCAAGGATACATTATTGCTGTGACCTGCATCGTTGTGACATGCCTCTCCATTATTGCTGTCATACCCTACCTCTGTTACATCCACATCTCCTCGCTGTGACATGCAAAGCATCCAATGATGCATTATTGCTGTGACCCGCATCGCTGTGACCTGCCTCTCCATTATTGCTGACCTTTTGACCTTATCTCTCTGCATGCATTATTGCTCACATCACTGCCCAAATCAAAAGCACAGCAAAGCTCACGTCGAACAGTGACCCTATCTCTCTGCATGCATCTCCATTATTGCTGTCACATGCAAAGCATCCAAAGCCTAAGTATAAATCTAATGGGTTGCACATAGAAAACAAGGTGCCTACTCCACCAAACCGTCCAAATGGCTGAGTCAAGCAACAGAAGCCTTCCATTGCCTCCCTGGAGCGACCGGCCGCTATGCAAGTGCGGTCATCGAGCCATGATTAGAACGTCGACAAAGCGTGCTACATGTGGCATGAGGTTCTTTGGGTGTCCTGACTTGGACCCTGATTTCATGGTAACTAAGCATTTCTCTAACACTTGTAACATTTTTGAGTCTGTAACGCTACGACATTTTCCCCTACCTTCTTCAGGGTTGTGACTTCAAGCAATGGATTGATTCGGTTCGGCCCACAAATGCTACTCGTGCAGCCATCGAAGCCGAAACCACAAGTGAGTACCTCACGAGGATGGCTGACCATGAAAGGCTCCAACAGGCACGTCGAACTAGAGGGCAAAGCGAACAAAACATTCAGTACGCCCAACCTACAAGGGAGGAACTAATGGAGCAAAGGATCAAGGCAGCAATGGATGAACGTCGCCGTCGTGAAGAGCAAACACGCCAGCGTGCAATGGCACGAAGGCAACAGCGTGAGGAAGAAGCTCATCAACGCCATGTTCAACAAGTAGCTGCATGGCGCGAGGAAGCTCGACGGGCACAAAGGGGGCCTAAGTAGCAGCATTACTTACATTCATGTTGCTTCAATTTTAAGTATCCTAAAGCAATTGTCCTTCCCTTATCGTAGTAGTTTTATGTGGGACATAATTGCATTTGTATCGGTGACGTCTTGTATCTAGCCAATGTTGCATTATCCTCGTTCTATGTTGCCAACTTTGCAGAGGATCCGATGACATCTTCTCTTCTTTTGTTCATGGTCTTCGTCTATAGACCACGTCAAACATCTTCTCTGCTTGCTAAGTCATTTTGATTGCACAGTGGGTTGATTGCACAGTATTTTAATTGAACAGTACATTCCCACAGTACTTTGATTGCACAGTGCGTTGATTGCACAGTGCGTTGATTGCACAGTGCGTTGATTGCACAGCTGTCTACTCAATCCGTATGGACCATGTATTATTGATGCACAGCAGCCTTTAAACCGAAATCAATCCCTATATGAATCATGTGTCTCATCGGTACCTAATAAATCGAACCACCCTTTTATCAGTTCTCTATAAAACCCATACAGCTATGGAACACAAAAACCATTCACTTCCACGGCCAGCAAACAAATGACCAACTACAGCCCGAGAGTGCCTAACCTGGCTTGGGAGGACTGTCCCTTCTGCTATTGCAGAGATCGTGCGAAGCTTTCAACTTACGGTGGTAGTAGGTTCTTCCATTGCCCGGTCCCTGATGGCGAGGTATGTTTCATTCAAATTACAAAAATCTCGTCCTTCAAACTGTTTCTGATTAATAACCACCCTCTGTGTAGGTACAATGCGAGTTCGAAGAATGGGTCGACCCCCGGCCACCACCAAGAATAGAATGTTATGTGACAGTCGAGGAAACTACTGAGCACTACAACATGCTGCAAGAAGAATATGAAAGGATGGAACAGAGAATTATCTCCACAGGCCTACAACTACCCGAACGCGAAATAGGTATTAAATTGCGAGAGGATGAACTAGCAAGGCGGAGGATTGCTCGTATGCTGGCCGCAGAAGCAACATCAACCAAAGAAAAAACGAAGAAATCAGGCTCCAAATAGATGCTTCAACCAGCATGCCTCACATTATGTATCCCATACCAACTCTGTATCCATTTCACGCAATTCCGTTGTATCTCAACTTAATGGGTATCCCATACCAACTTCGTATCCATTTCACGCAATTCCGCACGTAAAAAAACTTTGCAAACCACACAATATTGACTTTCAATCCTAAACATATGAGAAACCAATAATGCATGCGGTAAAAAAATTATTTTACAAGTTTTCTTGCATCCAACACACGAAAACCAGATTTCGTCCATTCAGCGCACGATCTCCCTTTTTCGCACGTCCAACGCACGAAATACGTCCATACGGCGTCCTGTTCGAAGATACAGGTAATTTTCGTGTGTTCAACACACGAAAACTAGTAGTCGTGCGTTGAACGCACGACTACCCTATTTTCGTGCGTTCAACGCACGACTACTACGTTTTCGTGCAACCAGCGCACGACTGAGTATTATTTTTGTAATTTTCCAATTTTCAATATTTTTTCTGTAATTCTCAGCATAAAAATATTATTTTTAAACACGTGCCATTCTAGACTTCAACAGCTTTGTCAAATTAACATCTTTCTCTATATTCAATACATCTATATCTCTTTCAGTCCTCGTTTCTCTACATCTATTTTTTTATGTCTTCTTAATTCTCGTGCCCAGAGTTAAAAGACATCTATTTTGAAATAGAAGTAGTAAATCGTATATGGATGCACTCCGTTGTGTAGCCAAAACATCCGTTTTTAATTGTTGACGCCGTTGACTTTTTGAGTTAAGTTTGACCCTTCGGCTTATTCAAAATATTTTAAAGTTATCATATATTTTATTATGATTTGCTTTATCACTAAATAAATTTGAAATATAACTTATAATTTTGCATATTTTGACAAATATTTTGAATAAGACGAACTGTGAAATGTAAAAGTCAACTATGTCAACAATTTAAAAACGGAGGGGTAAATGAGACCACGAGGCAATACAGTATAATTTTTCATTGATCAAAATTCAAAAGTTCAGATTAAGCCGGTCGAAGGCACTGACTGGTGGGCCCAACAAAAAGCAGATGCCTCGCTCCCCTGCCCCGACCCTTATCTCCTCTCTGCTTCTCTGTTCACTCGATCTGCCCGCTCCTCTTCCTCGGTGAGCTAGGCGGAGATAGAAGCCGAGCTCCGATTCCTCTCCGCTCCCCAGCTGCATCTTGTCCATGGCGTGCTCGGTGCGGCGGCGAGCACTGCGCACGGCCTGCTAAGAGACCATTTCTCTCCGCCCTTTTCCCTCTTCTACTCCCTTCACCACCCAATGCCGCCGCCGTCTCCGCTTCTCCTCCACCCGGGCACGCGGATGCCTGGGTGGGGGCTATCTGGTAGAGGGGATTCGGGGGTGTTGCCGGCCGCCGGTAGGCATGGCTGCCGCCTCGCCCCGCCGCAGGGGAGGCATTGGAAGGCGGGGGAGTTTCCGGGGACCGTGGATGGGCCGAAATCACCCGCTCCGTCGCAGGGGAAGCGCCGCCCCGCGGAGTCATCCAAGCCGCAGCTCTCGGACCGGAAGAAGCACTGGAAGGCGGGGGAGTTCCCGGGGACCGCCGCCGCGCCCAGCTCGTCGAAGCCGTCAAGGACGCCCCTCAAGAACGTCAAGAAGAAGCTGGACGACCGTGCGGATGCGAAGGCGTGGGCGTGCACCGTCACCGAGGCGCTCGCCGACCGCATCAGCTCCAAGAACTGGCAAGAGGCGCTGCAGGTATACACCACCCATTCGATTCCTTTCTCCTGTTTGCAATGCCATTTGTATTGTTTTGTTTGACGAAAGGAAGTCACTGTAGTGCTGATAATGATGGTAAATTGGTTCTGGTAGGTCTTCGAAATGCTCAAGGAGCAGACTTTCTACCATCCCAAAGAGGGCACCTACATGAAGCTCATCCTGCTGCTTGGCAGATCAGGGCAGCCGTCCCGAGCGCACCAACTGTTCGATGAAATGCTGCACGAAGGATTGGCGCCCACACCCGAGCTCTACACCGCCCTGATCGGGGCCTACTGCCGCAGTGGCTTGCTGGATGAGGCGCTCCAGCTCCTCTCTGATATGAAGGCCTCCCCACAGTGCCAGCCTGACGTGTACACCTACAGCATCATCATCAAAGCCTGTGTCGATGCCTCAAGATTTGACCTTGTCGATGCAATGTACAAAGACATGGCTGAGCGCTCTATTGCACCCAACACTGTCACTCAGAACATTGTTCTCAGTGGCTACGGGAAAGCTGGACGGTTAGAGGACATGGAGAGAGTGCTATCGGCCATGCTTGAGAGCGCTACCTGCAAGCCGGATGTCTGGACCATGAACATTATCTTGAGCCTGTTTGGAAACAGAGGACAGGTTGAATCAATGGAGAAATGGTATGAGAAGTTCCGAAGCTATGGGATTGAACCAGAAACTCGCACTCTGAATATCCTGATTGGTGCCTATGGGAAGAAGCGCATGTATGACAAGATGTCGGCAGTCATGGAGTACATGCGCAAGCTGGCATTCCAATGGACTACTGCTACATACAACAACGTGATTGACGCATTTGCCGATGCGGGCGATGCCAAAAACATGGAACACACATTTAACCAGATGCGCTCCGAGGGAATGAAGCCTGATACAAAGACCTTCTGTTGTCTGATTAAGGGGTTCAGCAAAGCAGGCCTTTTCCATAAGGTGGTGGGCATGGTTAAACTTGCTGAGAGGCTTGAGGTGCCCGCAAATACATCTTTTCACAATGCTGTTCTTGATGCATGTGCAAAGGCAGATGATCTGATGGAGATGGAGAGGGTCTTTATGTACATGAAGCATAAGCAATGTGCTCCAGATGCTGAGACGTACTCTATCTTGGTAGAAGCTTATCGGAAGGAAGGAATGACTGACAAGATTTATGCTCTGCATCAGGAGAACCCAACTTTTGTTCCAAATGAGGTTGTCATGGTATAACTGACCTGCTGACTTAATGGTCCAACAGGTGTTTTAGCATGGCTGAATCGATGGAAAAGTTCATTATTGTCCATGTCTGGAATGATATGCTGCCAAACAGAGTGGTGGCTGTTCTCCAAACTTCAATTCTTGTCTGTTGGCCTGCAGATTTAGTACGTATATCTCCTGGCAACTTATTTTCCTTTACAAGTCTTAAGTTTAGTGGATTAGATAACTGAAACACATTCGGTTGTTAAAGTCATATGCTCTGAAAGCTCATCGGCAAGATTCTAGCGAATTTAAGATGCTTTGAACTTGTCACAGAACTGTTGAACAGTAACAAACCTGTAGGTTTCTCAACATTGAATCCAGTTTTGTTGTTGATCCTTTCTTGACAAGACCATAATGAAGATTTCATGGTTTGTGATAGTAAAATTTGGGAAACTCTGTACATGATTACCTAAATCTATACCCAATGGCTTCAGGTTACCAGCTACTAGTTTCTTGATGGTTTTTCACAAAATTACTGCTATGACTTGCAAGTTGCGTACAGGTAACTTGAACATGTGCCTACAAAAAGGTGAATAAAACATGGAACTGATGACTAATTTCTTCTTTGATTTTAGGAATTCAATCCAACACAGGGGCCTGGTTTGCACTGCATCACCGTCACAATCTTTGGTTCCTCTGTCAGTCACATGTTGCAAGACTTCTTGTACTTATCCTCTGACAATGGTCCAGATGGCTATCGTTTGACCTGAAATCTATTTACTCAGAGAAATGTTGATGAACTGCAAAATGTGATTTTTGATCTGAAGTTCTATTAGTGGATGCTCAATGAAATGTGTGCTTGATTAGTTCTTTATTAGAGGTCAATCCTACTTGAAAAGCTGTAGAACAACCAAGTCTCACCATTAATTTGCAATATATATTACGCCATTGTATATTGATTGCTAGTTTTACCTTTCTCCCCAAAAATACTCTGTGGTTATAACATTTGAACTAGTGGGACCTCTGGGTGAGATGGCCTCATCTGAAGCCTGCCAATGGCGAAGAATGGAGCATAGGCATGATGCTGCAAAGGAGTTACTCTGGTTTTGTTTAATTGTAGAGAAAGGCATAATAAAATTGCTGGGATAAGCTATGGTGCTAAAGAATTTAACCCTCGATTCAATTGCTATGATTCCTGGTTTCCCACATACAAAGCGTCTGATTTTTAATGTTTATCAGATTGGATGAAAGGTGAGGCTGAGAGGGGTGAGGCTGATGAGAGGGCATGAGCAGGGAGTTCATGGTTGTGACTATCTGGCCTTTTATATCAGCCTCCCCCCACAACCTAGTGCATTGCCCTACACAGTCATTGTGTACGGTGTGGAGCTCCCTTATGTTGAGGCCAAATTGTGCTGAAGAAGTCGAGAAAGACAAACTTGACAAGTAAGCGGTTGCGCACATCCTTTTAATTTTTTTTTTTTCAAAAAACTTATTCACCCTGGTCGCTAGTGTACGTCAGTTTCTTCCAAGGTCGCCTCTGAGAAAATTTGCTCTTTTGACAATCCTTACAATTTGCTTCATCAGTTTGACACTTATAACATTGATTTTGAATTGTTACTGAAAAGTGAGAAGTGCACTTGATTAATTCTGGTCCTTTTAACTCACGTCCCTTACTTTTATTCATGTGCCCACATGACAATACATTCTTGCACTCCATGCTTCTTTTGGTTTTTGTCGCTACTACATTCTGTTCATAATAGCTGGGTAGGACCGAGACAGGCAAAGCGAAATCATACATGTATACATGTTTGCATTTATAGGGTAACATACATTCACTATTAGAATTTTCCGGTTTCTGTAGGCAAGAAATTTAGGGAAACAACAAAAAACAGTAGGAAACCTAGGAACGACTCTCTTTCCCTATGGTTTCGAAACGATTCTAAAAAAAAGCTCTAGGAAAACAGAAAAATCTTGGGGGAACCGGAGAATTCCGGTAGTGATTCAACAAAAATAGAACACAAGTGCTCATAGCATGAATCAAATAGTGAGTCCGCATCTCACCAGGATTTTTTTTGAAAGAAACTGGAGGGAGGGTCCCTACAGTGTTTTATTGAATTTCATATAAAGTTTATGTACATAGAGCAAAGAAAACAAGAGAAAAAGTTACATATGTGTTTCTCTCCGTTATTCTAACTGATTGACATGTCTCTGCCTGGCCCTATGGACAACCATAGTAAGGTCCTTCATAAATTTGCGTCATAAATTTGCGTCTGCAGTTTGTAACTGTTGGATCAATGTTGTCAAATATTCATTTGTTTCTGGTAACCCAGATGCTCCAACACATGAGGACAATGATTTCCATGAAAAAAGGCACTTGCAGTCTTTCTCTGAGCCACTGGAACAACCTGAATGGCGGTTGATGTCTAGGCAGGTTGATCCTAATTGATTGCCAACAATTAAATCTATGCAAAACTACACCATATAAAGAGATGTTCCAAGCTTTCCTCTCTCTGAAGAATACAGAGTTAACATGCATAAGAATCCAGCTCCATGTTAGCCCTCTAGTGTTTAGCCTCTCTTACAAGAGAACCAAAAAAAAATACTTTGTGCTTCGGTTGACATGTTGACATCCATAACCAATTGAAAGCTGGGTGTTTGTTTTGACATGTTGACATCCGTAACCAACTAGATGTTTTACAAACTGGTGACATTTGACCTCCAGAGTTTACAAACAGCTAGTTGGTTGTGGAGTAATTAACTGTTTTACCCATGTGGTTCCAGGTATCATTATGTTGCTGTAACCGTATGGATGTAACCAATTCATGCAACGCCGTGAACTGCTCAAATGCTTCAACTGTCAGTGGGACATGCAAAGTTCAGAAACTAATGCTGGATAACAACATCCAGGCATAGTCACGACACTAAATGCTCATAAGAAAGAAGGATACGGATGGCCGCACGCGTAAGAACCAGAGCAAAAGAAGAAGGCAAGTTGGTCATCATTCAAGAGTCAGAAATAGGCAAAAGAAAACACCTGGAAAAAATAACAAAAAAGTTGTACAATTCCATTTTTTTTCAGAGTGTGATTTTGACCAAGTTAACGTTTCGAGAGTTAATCCACGCGAATGATGTTTGCCCACTAGAGTTTCAGGGTTATACATACGCGCGCTTGCCCGGGTCGACCAAATACCACTCAGCCATCAATTGGAGGTTGTTATAGCGCCATAGTCTCAAAAGCGCTAGCCAAGACTGTTTGGTCCCAGGTTTCGAGACCGGACGCCCGACCGTGTGCTGCCCAATGGCGTATGATGTTTGTACCCGGAGTGCAAAACGTCGTGAAGGGAACAATGTCAAAGTCCCCAAGCCGCCTCGCCCGACCAGATTTCAGATCAACGCTGAAGCACCCGTCGGAGGTAGCTACGAACGTGACACCGACACTGTTCACAATGGCTACCGCTCTTGGCGGGACGCCGAGGGCAAGAGCAGGAAGGAGCACAATGAGGTCAATAACTCTTCTTTGTGACCACGTGGCTTCTCCGTCTAGATCATCGTCAGGCTCCCTCGCCCATATGTAGAGCTTGTACTCCACGACGGTAGTAAATCCTAGCGTACCGTCAGCCAGAGTGACGAGAGCAATGTACAGATCTTTGCACGAAGGTGGTAGGCTGACCAGCGATAGTTCTTGCTTGGCCGTGACGTACTCCAGAACTGTATTGATGTGCTTCTCGCCCCAAACGTACTCCAGGATTCTATCTCTATGGACCTGACTCATCCTCATTTTGCAGATGAAGTAGAGTGTGTTCTGGACACGAGCAGCCGGACGCAATCGCCATGGCGACGCCCAAGCTGCTGGACGGTGACCGGATCGCTCCACGCGTCGTGCTCCGATGAGTAGACGCAGGTGGTGGTGGTGTTTGACGATGTCGTGGCCAAGATTAGCACCTGGAAGAAGGACCCGCCGCCGCCGCCACAGTCGAGGTGGTCGCAGCCGGGCGCCGCGCACGCCAACGCCGCGGCGCTCCATCGTGGTCCGGGCGCGGACAGCAGCGGCGGCGGCATCCTAGGAATCCTCCGCGCCTCGCCGTCTACGGAATTCCACACGATGAGGTCCGTCGTGTCGGAGAATCCCTCGAACGGTGTCTTACGACTCGCGCCCTTGTCGTCGTACAAGAGGACGCGGCCGTGGAGCGCGTCGACGTGGCGCCATGTGGATCCTGTGGGCGTCGTGATGACGACAGGTGGCGAGGAGAAGGGCGACGCTGTGACGGGCGTGAAGAGGCCGGAGGTTGCGGAGAAGCATCCGAGCACGGGTGGCGTGCGGTGGAGGTCGCAGAAGCGGCGGCGGAAGCGCGCGCCGGAGACGAGGCGGCGCCAGTGCTTGCAGACGAGGGTGGCGCGGAAGAGGACCGCAGGTTCGTTCGGTGGGAAGCGCAGGAGGATCTCTTCCACGATGTCTTCCATCAGAGCTGCCGGCGGTGGTGGAGGCATGTTGGTCGCTGAGCGATCGCCGGTTTGAGTTTTGAGTTTCCGCGCGTACTGGTGGAGTACTCCCCGGCTCACGCGTCTCTCATTGTACACTTGCGTAACAATATGGATACCTCGCGTTCGGAAAGCATACGCCCCAGTTTCTATTTGATTTGGAGCACAACTGTACGTACAAGAGCCAACACAATTGATATATATTCCAAAAAAAAAAAGCAGACATCGCCCGAACCCATGATGTTTATATACATGCTCTGATTTTTGTTCTCCCTGTCGGCCGATCCCTGCCGCTTATTGCCGTCCATGGCGGCGGCCACGATGGCGTTGCTGAGGTCATCAGCCAGCCGCTCCCTGTGCAGCTCCGCCTCCGCCATCGTCTGCAAGCAAGCCACGGGCACCCACGTGCTGAGAATCGACGGCTACTCGCGCCTGCGCGAGGGGATCGGCAACGGCCACCCCGTGCACTCGTCCATCTTCCGCATCGGCGGCCACAGCTGGCGCCTCAGGCTCTACCCCAACGGCGAATCACCCGAAAGCGAGGGCAAGATCGGCGCCTTCGCGCGTATCGAGAGCCACCCTCCGGCCAATGAACCTGTCAGCGCCAGGGTCAAGTTCAGCTTCCTCGATCGGCTCGGGAACCCAGGCGGGGAGCTCGTCAGGGAGACAGCGCCGAGGAGCTTCGGGACACGTGGGACCGCCTGGGGGTTTCACGACCTAATCAGCAAGGACGACCTGGAGAAATCGGAGTACCTCTACAACGACAGCTTCGCCATACGGTGCGACATGACCGTCACAACACTCAGCGAGCGTCCTGATCATATGGTGTTCGTAGCTGCAAGTACAGAACCTGATGTCACACCGCCGTAGTTTTATATTTTTTTTTTCTTTTCTTTATTGTTAACCGGTGAGCTTTGTTGAACGTCCATTGGTCTTATATATAATAGGTGTTTGTCAGAATTGTTTTCTATGGAAAATTAATTCTATTACGATGTTAATTACAACTCCTCAGATTAGTTATTGTAACCAGATTCAATCAAGTCAAACACGGAGGTTAATCCCTAAATGTGACATCCCATGTCACTACAGCCCAGCTGCTGAAAACAACTCAAACTGAACTGAACCAAACATCAAGTTAAATTCAAATTCGAAATCAATTGTTTAAATAATTGTCAAACCAATGCTTGTGAATAAACTCGAAATTTTCAATAACAACTTGAGCCAACAAAAATTTCTCCGGATAGAGCGTCTCAAATAAGAATTTTGGAGAATTTTTCAGAATTTTTGAAATTCATTTGAATGCCCAAATAAATCCTAGAAGCTTAGAAAGTACTCAACTTTGACCAACTGCCATTTGAGTTCCTTTGCTAATCAAGATGTGCATGTTATACCACTGGATTCTCCATCTCACAATCTTTCTTTTGAGACTGGTTTCACAATTTTTGGAGCTCGTTTGCTAGCCCAAATGGTGTGCACAAAATTGGGGAAATCTTCAGTTTGAATAATTCGGGGAAAAATGAAAAGATGCCGAGGGCCCACCTGTCAGCCACTCGTATCTCACTGGCCGCGTCGGAGAGTTACCGCCACGTCGCCGCCGGCGACTCGAGCCACGCTCCGCGCTCTTCCACCTTTCGTCGACGCGCCGCAGCGACAAGAGCACGCCCCGCTTCTCTCCCACTTGCTCTCGCTCTCATTTCCTCGTTCCGGCCTTCCCCAAACCCTAGCTCCTACACCGCCATCGCCGCGCCCGAGCTCGCAGCTCCCTACTCGCCGTCGTCAAGCCTTTCCCGACCGAGCTGCTGTGGGAAATGGGTGCGCCGCGACGCCGTTGAGCTCCTCATGACGTCAGAAGCCGCTTTCCCGACGTGAAGAGGTCGAATCGACCTCTTCTTCCCCAAGCCCGGCAACTGAACTCCGCCACCTCGCTGTCGATTACTTCCGTTCCGGTGAGTCTCGCTCTAATCCCGCGCGTCTGGAGCTTCGTACACATCAGGCGCACCCCTCAGACCTCGCATTTCTCCTCCTTGCGCAGCTGAGTCGCCGGAATCCGGTTTTTTCCCCACCGCCAGTCGTCGCCGTCGTGCCGCCTCCACATCGACGAGCGCCCTCCAGTTCTCCTCCACGTCGACCTGTTGCTCGCCGAGGACCGCGCGGATCCAGTGAGGCTCGTGCGCGCGCGAACTCGCCCCCGCGCCACCTCAGTTCGCTGGAACGCCGCCGCGCGACCACCTCCGAGCCGCCATCTCGCGCCGAGTCCCATCTTCGACTTCCCCTCGCCGCCAAGCTAGCCGCCGAGCACAGATACGTCGAGGTGAACCTCCCGCGCCTTTCTTTCCCTTTCCTCGCTGCTCTCCCTCGCCGGAACGGCCGTCACGCCATCGCCAGCGTCGTGCTCGTGCGTGCCATGTGCGTCGGGCCCAGATCCAGCCTGGCCCAAACCCAGCCCTGTGCGCGGCCCAGATCCAACCGGCCGAGCCCAAATCCCTTTTTCCGAATATCTTTAATTCCCAAAAAATATCAGAAGCTTGTAAAATTCATAAAAATCGAATAAAAATCGGAAAAATGTGAAACCAATTTTGTTGGACTCCTTGTGAGCAGATCTATCCAACAAAAATGTCAAATCACATATGTCATTCTATCTGTTCTCTGCAAAAATGCAAATATTTTAATCATTGTTTAAATCCTAATAAATTCTCTGTTGCTCCATAAATCACAAACTCTTGCATCCCTGTTAAGCTACTGTTAACACACTTATAGAACATTTTTCTACTGTCATACCCCGTTTAATTATTTTATTATGATTTAAATCGTGTTCTGTGTTGTTTAAATTATTATAAATAATCCCCAAATCAATAAATCTTCAAACTTCACAGTAAATTATTTCCAGAGGTACTTCACCCCGGAAAAATGCCACTGGACCTAAACTAATTTTCGAAGTTCATTACACTAATTAATCAACTTGTATTGAGTTAAGTAATTAACTTAAACAAGAGTTAATGAAGGAAATACTTCAGACGAAAGTATAGTTAAAATTAATTGCATCTTTTCATTGCATCTAACTTGCATTCCCTTGTCATGACTTATAGCTCTCGAGGTGATTCCGGAGCAGCTGGAGGAGCAGGATGCTGAGCAGCTCAGGAGAAGACACTGACTTTCTCTAGTGTTTGAGAACACTAACTCCGTCCTGAGCCAGGCAAGCCCCGGTGCATGCCTTCCTTGTAGATTTTTTTTATTTTCTCACTTGTTTGGGGCTAGTAATTGATTGTGCATTAGGTTTATTAGGAGTTGATTTGAAACCCTAGAACTGCATTTGGAATCCCCTTCCAGATTTACCTTGTGTCCTATTTTATTATTAGTTGGTTCTAGGTTACCGTTAGAGTCTGCTATGCTTAGGGTCTAGCGAACGGTAGTAGTCGAGTGGTAAGTCCCACTCGCAGGATAGGAATTTTATCCTGGATTGTACTAGAAGAATTATAGGTATGTTGTAGACCGGGCGGGAATGATGGATAGGTTGTGCAGCAAGGCATTGGAGGTCTTGTGTGCTGTAACCCCGTCTGGTTGATCAAGGACCGTACCGTTGTTGGCCCTGTTGAGTAAGCTTGAACGTACTGATTCACATGCTAGTGTTTTATGGGCCCAGTAAACCGACGTAGCTTAGCAGTCGTGGGGACGAACCTTATCCTGCCGCTCTGGGGAAAATAAGACCACGGGCAACGGCGGGGCCGGTTGTCGCGTGGGACCTGATGTTTTCGCCATGATGCAGTAGCTAGATTTCGGCCTTGCGGGGGCTTTGTGAAAGGTTGCTATGTGTGGCCTGTGTGGCGCATATGGCGTGTGGTCAGGTTTCTCCTGCAGGATGTACATCGATGCCGCCGCTCTCGGAAATGAGCACCCACTTGTTCACTGCGTCACATCGTAGTGTGATTATGGATGATGATGATGATGATGCTAGATTATTACTGTTATCTTTATATCCTATTATACACTGTTATTATCCGATGTATGGTTACTTTATACCGTTTTAGAGATAAGTGCACTATTTTATTGGTTAAGTACTTAATTAGAAATAAAACTTGAAAGTAAGGACCAAGTAATTAGTGCGCTTTTATGCAAGTGAGTCAGCCTACCCCTTGTAGCCTTTGCATTTTTAGGAGTCGGCTGTAGTTAGCCACGTTGACGGGTAAGTCTTGCTGAGTATTAGTTGCTCAGGGTTTGGCTCTTTATGTTTTTGTGCAGGTAGTCTTTGCTTCCGCATTTTGCTTGGTGGAGTTTCTCAGCAGGTCCACATCGCAGGGCTTCGATGTGCGGCCTTGTATCGTCGAGAGTAGTAGTTATTTGTTGTATCTTCAGACTTTTGCTGTGTACTCACGTGTTTTAATCCAATTAAGACTTGTTGTAATAACTTAAAGACTTAAATTGTGCTTATTTATGTGATGTACTGTTGTGTCTGTTCATCAGCACTTCCGACTCGATCCTGCGAAAAGCGGTAACGCTACAGCTGGCATCAGAGCCGTGTTGGGACAGTACACCATATAAATGGCCTATTTTCGAAAAGCTAACCACGTTACGAGTGAGGAACGAAAGCCCTAATATAAGGATGTTAGAGAAATCAGGTGGTAATAGGAGTTGTTTGTTATTTTTCTGTAACGACGCACCGACGCCCAGGTAAGAAGGTAAGTGACATGCATGGCTCAGTGGTATTGGTCTTTCTGGCATAAACCATCGGGTTCATGAGTGATATTGGTATTTCTGGCATGAACCATCGAGTTCATGGGTGATGATGATAATTATGAGCCATGCATTACTTTTCCGCAAAGTTACGTCACCTGAGTAGGTTGTTTGAGGTGACGTTGTGTGTTCTTCTGCAGGTACACTAACTCGCGTTAGGCCGTGTAGAAACGTTTGTTGAGTGCGAATTAGTTGCCACCGTTGTCTACGTCCTGTATATTAGGCATATTTTTGTTTTGTGAGGACGTATAGGTCGAGCATGCATGCATTGCATTTAAAAGACATCAACATATTTCAGATCACACGAAATTTTTGGACTGACTGACTAAGCAACTTCAAAAATTCATTTCTCTTAAACCGCTGAGCCAAAAATTACAAACTCAGACTTGCTGGAAAGCTTACAACATGAACTAAAGTTTTGCTTCAGGTTGCCCACAAAAATCGTGTCTCTAACAGCTCCAAATCTGTCATTCAAAACAGCAATTTAATCTGCCCCGAGCAGATTTTCAATATCTGTCTGTCAACCTCAAAATTCAATATATTCTGTTCTGTTTATCCGTTTCGTGCATTTGACCACTTGTTGGAAAGATCTCGGAGTTCTCTACAACTTTGCTTCTCAGACCTAGCCCTTTTGACGCCTCTAGAAGTGTCAGTTTTCGATTTGGTGACTGCTGCTCGCGGTCGGGACAGATTTCCATCTGTTGAATTGGAAGGCTTTTGCTTTCATGTTTTTGCTCGAGTGGCTGCTTGTAGCTGCTTGCTACGACCGTCCAGAAGTTCTTACCATGTTATAATTTTTATTTAGCATGATTGTGCTTTTTTGGAGCAATGTTTGATGTTTTCAGCTTTGACTTATGTAATTGCTGATTTTGGGTTACGCGAAGTGGAAGATCTAATGTTGTATCCCCTTCTATTTTGCAGCATGGCTGCTAATGCTGAAAACAATGGGGAAGATCCACCACCTGCAGCTATTCTTGAGGCAGCTATTCTTGGACAGAATGATTTGCTTCGTCAGTTGGTGCAAAACACCGCTAATGGGGGTCAGCCCTAACAGAGCGCGTATGCGGAGTTCTTATCAACTCAGTCACCTATGTTCTTTGAAGCTAATGAGCCACTTGAGGCTGACTACTGGCTCTGTACCATTGAGTCCAATTTCAGCCTGATCAGCTGCACAGAGTTACAGAAGACAATGTTTGCAGCCCAACAACTTCAGAGTGCTACAGGAGCTTGGTGGGCTAACTACCAGGCGATGCTCCCTGCTGATCACCAAGTTCCTTGGCCTGAGTTCCGTGAAGCCTTCAGAGCTCACTATATTCCTCCTGGCATCATAAGGAAGAAGCGTAATGAGTTTCTAGATCTCAAGCAGAATACCATGAGTGTGGTGGAATACTCTCAGTTGTTTCACCAGCTTGCTCTATATGCTCCAGAGCATGTGGACGAAGAATGAGTTCTTCTATAGAGGACTCAATCCCAAGTTGCAGTCTCGCTTGGCTTTGAATCTTGGCCGGAGCTATAATGAGCTCCTTAGCGCTGCCATTGTGGTAGAAGACGCAATTCAGAGACGCCAAGAGGAGAAAAAGATGAAGAAAAGGGTTCTCATTGGACCTTCTTGCGATGTTCCTCAGAAGTCTAGGTTGACTTGTACTCCACTGCCAGCCCAACCTCCATATCCTCCACAGCAGCAGCAACAGCAACAGTTGGCAGTCTATCGTCCTCCTCCAGCGCAGCAGTATGCCCAACGACCCCGTTTCCAGCAGCCTGTTCGGAATTGCACTCCTCCTGAAACGTATGGCAGGGCATCTCAAGTTCACGGTCAATCCTCAGATCAACGGAGCTCTCGGAGAAGAGCTGCTCCAGCTAAGTCAGGCCATGTCAACTATACCACATTGGAGGAAGTTCCAGAGGGTGAGCAAGTGTTGGCGGGTACTTTTTCACTTAAGGGCCATCCAGTGATCGTCCTCTTTGATTCAGGAGCTTCCCATGACTTCATTAGTAAGTCATATGTGCAAAAGCATGTGCTGTTGATCTGTGTTATGAAGTCTCCATACACCATTCGCACCCCTGGGGCACAGATCGTTACCATCCAGTTGGTGAGGCAAGCACCTCTCTTGATGGCAGGAAAAATGTTCTCGCCATCTCTCATAGTACTTGAGAACCAAGGCATAGATGTAATCCTTGGAATAAGTTGGATGAAACTCCATGGTGCTTTGCTTTGTCACACCCGATTTTAAGAACAAAACCGAATGCTCATCTATATGTGTGTCCAGGATCAAGTTTCACACATATAGGACAAAGTATAGTAAAACAGATAACCAATGTCATAAATATACCGTATATTATTACAATAAATGTCTCAAAAGACTAACAGAATACAAACGCTAGCGGAAGACTCCATAACTGCACAGGCAATCGACCGGGGGCTCCACAAGCTTAGTTTTCACCATCATCTCCAAAATAAGCAATCTTCAATCTCTGAGCAGCATTTGATAATTGTAATGGAAATAGCAAGGGTGAGTACGTATCGTACTCCGCAAGTGTAGGAAAAGATGACATGCAAGCTTATATGAAAGAAAGGCTAACACATGATTCATAGCAGAAAGCAACTATAATTAAATTATTTATTAAAACACCTATTTACTAGGTGTGTATACCCACCCAAAAGTTATTAACAAAGGGGACACTACAAGTTACCCACTTGTAGCAAAACGGGTTACCCACCCAAAGCCATACTACAAGATACCCTCTTGCAGCATCAAACTGGTTACCCACCAGAACCAACCATCCATGGCTCCTGCCCGGAGACCATCCAAAACCAAACCAACCAAAGCCACTAATCATGTGAGGATCCAGGCCGCTCCTGACCGTGAGCACGGCTGTCATGACAGTTTTACTTCTCTGCAGAGGTGCACAACTTTACCCACAGGGTGGTGATTCCGTCACTATTCAGCGACTAAAGTCTCCATGTTGCCATAACCACACTACCAAGGTGTGAGGCCAAGAGAACACCACATGGTCTTTCAAAGCGCTTCCCAGCCTGCCAACATCCTCGCTAAGGTTACACTACTGCCAGTACCCCTGCAACAGTAGCCCCCTCTGGCGCCGTGGCTAGGAGTACCCCTCCATCACCTGAGTTCAGAAGTAACCCTTCCTCCCTCTTTCCTTGAACACCAGCAAAACTGGGAAGACAGCATAATACTTGACCAAGTCTACCATAATCAACCCTGTGCTTTGCGCTGTTGTCCTGGGTTGCCGCTCCACGAACCGGTCCTTAGCTAACTTGAGCAAGACCAACACAAACCAAAGTCTCGTGCTAACCGCATCATCATCAAACATACCACTTGCTCAAGTTACAGCACACCTAAGTTCCAGGTTGCTAAAAAGATTAACCGGTCCATGATCATTATGTTCAAGTGAACCATTAGTCAAGATTATTAGTCAAATTATTATCAACCAACCCAGTTCAGCAAGCTAAGCAAGACCTACCCATCCTCATACTATCATCTACCACAACCAGGTGACAAGGAAATAGTATGGAACAGGATAAATGACATATAGGATTCATATTAAACGCTATGCATGCAAATTAAACTAGAGGGAGAAAGAAATAGGTCCAAAATGGTCAAGGACACTTGCCTCAAAAGAAGTGCTGCTGCTCAGAGTCTTCTTGTCTTGATCTTCATGTTGTTAGCTCTCGAACACGCGTTTCTAAATAACGGTAACATGCAAAGCACACAACACACAAGCAATAAGAAACAGTACACCAAACAGTACCAAACTGCTACAAAAACTGTACTAAAAGCTAGAGCTCGTTCCTACGATCGCGTGACCGCAAGAATCGCTAAAAACAGAGTTATGAGTCAAAAGTTATGAGCTTTTGAAGTTTTAGGGGTTAAAATAGGAAAACAGAAAACGTTGGATGGTTAATTTGTAATTACAGAAAGGTTTGAGGGCCTATTTGTAAATAATAAAAAGTTTAGGGACTAAAGCATTAAAACAGAAAGCTATAGGGACTTATTTGTAAATAAGAAAACGTTCAGGGACTAAACAGTAAAAAGTTTTGGACCAAAACATAAGTTATGAAAGATTAGGGCTGTTTCTGCAAAAAGGCAGGACTTAAACAACTTTTTATCGAAGTCTGAGGTCTTAAACGCAAAATTACCTTTTTCTGGAAATTGAATTGATTTATAAACCAGAAAAGATATTTTAAATAAAAGAAAATCGTGGACCGCGTCCATGAGATCCATGGACCGGACAGAGTAGTCGGTCTATGGGTCCATGGTGGACCGGGGTCGCCGGAGGGGCTGGGCGCGGCGGCGCCTCGCCGGCGGATGGCCGGAACGGCGTTCCGGTGCGCGGAAGCTCGCCGCAGTTGGCCGGGAGGCACGGAACGGCGACACGGGACCCACCTTTGTGGTCACGCGGGCGCGGCGAGGTCCGGAAGGCGGAGATCGTCGGAGGAGAGTAGCGGCGAGACTTCGGCGATGACAGGGAAGAGCTTCGGTGCGGCGTAGATCGTCAGAGAAGGGCGGGAGAGGGGCGGCGCTCAACGGGTAACGTCGTCCCGGTGGCGTCGTCGGATCGGCGTTGGGTGGCTGCTTCGCAAGCTCGGCGCGACGGCTCCAATGGCGGCGGCGGCGCGGCTCGATGCGAGGACGCGGGGCGGCGGATTTTGGCAAAAGGGAAGGGTGGAGTCGGGGGCGGCGATTTTATAGGGCGCGGAAACCTAGGGTTGCGAAGCACGCACCACGAGGATCGACGGCGGTGGCAGCGGTGTGGCTAGGGTTTCGCGGCGGCGGGCTGAGGCGGGCTGGACGCGGGCTGTGGCGGGCGGGCGAGGTGAGCTGGGCCGCGGGAAAGAAAGGAAAATGGGCCACGCGGAGAAAGAGAAAGCAGGCCGGCCCGAGGAAGAAAGAAAAGAAAAGGAAAAAGGAAAAGGAAAGAAGAGGGCTGGGCCTAGAGATTTCGGCCCATGCGACTGAAAGAAGAGAAAAGGAAGAAAGAGAACTGGGCCACAAGAAAGAGAATCGGCCCACAGAGGCTGGGTTTCTTTTTCTCCTTTTCTATTTCTGTTTCCTCTTCTATTTCCTATACTAAACGAAAACGATTTCTATTCGAATTTTAAATATCTTTTTCACTCAATAAAATCCTACATGCATAGCATGAATGCAACAAACACCTTATTATAACCTATATTAATTTATATTATTTAGAAAATAATTCCTTTGCCTAAATAAATGTGATTGAGCTCAAATCTTAAAAGCAAAATTTGAAACTATTCCAAAAAGTTTTAAAATTTTGTGAATTCTAAGTGACATTCCAAAATTTGAAATTTTAGGATGTGACATGCTTGATGTCCCATCCTGTGCTGTTCGTCTTGACTCCCCAGTTCATGGCAAGATGATCATTCGGCTTTCGTTCCCATGTGCCCAGACGTCAGCTGTACATCAGATTGTTGGCCAGAGTCTTGATGCAATACCTGTGGTGCGTGAGTTCCCCGATGTGTTCCCACATGATTTGCCAGGCATGCCACCAGATCGAGATGTGGAGTTCCGCATTGAGTTGCAGCCAGGCACAGCACCTATCTCTAGGAGGCCGTATAAGATGCCCCCTAATGAGCTGGCAGAGTTGAAGGTGCAGTTGAAGGAGCTGTTGGACAAGGGTTTCATTCGTCCTAGCTCTTCACTTGGGGTTGTCCAGCCTTGTTTGTGAAGAAGAAGGATCAGGGCCTCATGTTGTGTGTGGATTACCGGCCGCTCAATGCTGTGACTATCAAGAACAAGTATCCGTTGCCTCGCATTGATATATTGTTTGATCAGCTGGCTAAGGCCAAGGTGTTCTCGAAGATAGATCTTCGTTCTGGGTATCATCAGATCAAGATTCGTGCAGAGGATATTCCGGAGACTGCTTTCTCTACCAGATACGGGCTCTATGAGTATTTGGTGACGTCTTTCGGGTTGACCAATGCACCGACCTATTTCATGTACCTGATGAACTCGGTTTTCATGCCAGAGCTGGACAAGTTTGTCGTGGTTTTCATTGACGACATCTTGATTTATTCAGAGACTGAGAAGGAGCATGAGCAGCACCTCCGTGTTGCAGCGTCTGCGAGACCATCAGCTGTATGCCAAGTTCAGCAAGTGTGAGTTCTGGCTGAAGGAAGTCCCTTTCCTTGGTCATGTTGTCTCTGCAGAGGGCATAGCTGTTGATCCAGGCAAGGTGCAGGATGTTCTGGATTGAAAGGCGCCTAGGACTGTCTCTCAGATTCGCAGTTTCTTGGGTTTGGCTGGTTACTACCGTCGGTTCATTCCGAATTTCTCCAAGATATCCAAGCCAATCACTGAGTTGCTAAAGAAGAATGTGAAGTTTGTGTGGAGTCCGCAGTGTGAGGATGCATTCCAGAATCTGAAGAAGCTTCTCACTACAGCTCCAGTTTTAGCTCAGCCTGATATCACCAAGCCGTTTGATGTGTACTGTGATGCTTCTGGTACTGGTCTTGGTTGTGTGCTGATGCAGGATGGTAGGGTGATTGCTTATGTATCTCGGCAGTTAAAGCGGCATGAAGAGAATTACCCGACCCATGATCTTGAGCTTGCAGCTGTTGTACTTGCTCTGAAAGTATGGCGGCATTATCTGTTGGGAAATCTGGTGCATATCTATACAGATCTCAAGAGTCTCAAGTACATCTTCACTCAGTCAGATCTGAACATGCGTCGGGCTAGAGCTGATCAAGGACTATGACCTGGAAATTCATTATCACCTAGGGAAGGCTAATGTGGTTGCTGATGCTCTGAGTCGCAAGGCTCATGGTAACCACCTCACCGCCGTTTGCACCGCAGATGAGGAGCCCAGTGTTCGAGTGTATCCTTATGGCTCCTTGGCCAATATATCACTCGTTCCTACTTTGCGTGAGGAGATAGTAGCAGCGCAGAAGAAAGATGCTAAGGTGAATCACCTTAACAGAAGACTCAAGTTTGGAGAAGCCAGAGTCCAGTGTTTCAGAGAGGATGAGGATGGAATCCTGTGGTTCAAGAACAGGATGGTTGTTCCGAAGGACTTTGAGTTGCGTAAGAAGATCCTTGATGAGGCACATTTGTCCAAGTATTCGATCCACCCGGGCACCAACAAGATGTATCAGGACTTGAGGAGTCGTTTCTAGTGGACCCGTATGAAGCGGGAAGTCGCACAATATGTTTCTGAGTGTGACACTTGCAGAAGGGTCAAGGCAGATCACGTGAAGCCTGCAGGTTTACTCCAGCCCTTGAGCATTCCTGCTTGGAAGTGGGAGGATATCAGCATGGATTTCATTGTTGGGTTGCCTCTCACATCTCAGAAGCACGACTCCATCTGGGTGATTGTGGATCGATTGACCAAGGTGGCTCATTTCATCCCCGTGCACACTCGCTATAATGTGAAGAAGTATGCCGAGCTCTATATCTCTCGGGTTATCTGTTTGCATGGGATGCCCAAGACTATCGTTTCTGATCGAGGCTCACAGTTTGTTAATCGTTTCTGGGAGCGACTACATGCTTCCTTGGATACCGAGCTTATTCGCAGTTCAGCATATCATCCTCAGACAGATGGCCAGACTGAGAGGGTGAATCAGATCCTTGAGGACATGCTCCGTGCCTATGTCCTGACTCACAGCAAGAAGTGGGATGAGTGTTTGCCGCTAGCAGAGTTCTCTTATAACAACAGCTACTAGGAAAGCATCAAGATGGCACCATTCGAGGCCTTGTATGGACGTCGCTGCCATACTCCCCTTAACTGGGTTGAGTCTGGTGAGCGAGTCACCTTTGGGCCAAATCTTGTGACAGAGGCTGAAGAGACAGTGCGGCTTGTTCAGTCCAACTTGCGGGCAGCCAAGTCCAGACAGAAGAGCTATGTAGATAAGAGACGTCGGGCACTTGTGTTTGAAGTGGGGGATCGCGTATACCTTCGTGTCTCTCCTATGAAGGGTGTACGCCGATTCGGTGTTAGAGGGAAGCTAGCACCCCGGTACATTGGATCATTTCAGGTTTCTGAGAGGTGTGGACCTGTTGCTTATCGTTTGGAGCTGCCACCAAACCTTTCGGGAGTTCACAACGTATTCCATGTATCCCAGTTGAAGTGCTTGAAAGCTCCTGTCGATGTTGTGGTCAGTGATGTGGGACAGCTTGAGCCAGATCTCACATATCCTGAGCAGCCCATCAGAATTATTGATCAGAAGGACAGAGTCACCAGAAGCAGAACTGTCAAATTCTATAAGGTACAGTGGAGCAACCACTCCGAGTCCGAGGCTACTTGGGAGACAGAGGAGTTCCTACACTCTCACTTTCCTGGTTTTCTACCTTCGAGGTGAGTTTTTAGTTTGCTTCCATTTCTGCATCTTGTTCTCGTTCTTCGTTCGTCAATCGTTTTCTTTTCCATCGTTTTGCTCTTCTCTTTAATCTCGGGACGAGATTCCTTTAAGGGGGGAGGGCTGTGACATCCCATGTCACTACAGCCCAGCTGCTGAAAACAACTCAAACATCAAAGTTAAATTCAAATTCGAAATCAATTGTTCAAATAATTGTCAAACCAATGCTTGTGAAGAAACTCGAAATTTTCAATAATAACTTGAGCCAACAAAAATTTCTCCAGATAGAGCGTCTCAAATAAGAATTTTGGAGAATTTTTCAGAATTTTTGAAATTCATTTGAATGCCCAAATAAATCCTAGAAGCTTAGAAAGTACTCAACTTTGACCAACTGCCATTTGAGTTCCTTTGCTAATCAAGATGTGCATGTTATACCACTGGATTCTCCATCTCACAATCTTTCTTTTGAGACTGGTTTCACAATTTTTGGAGCTCGTTTGCTAGCCCAAATGGTGTGCACAAAATTGGGGAAATCTTCAGTTTGAATAATTCGGGGAAAAATGAAAAGATGCCGAGGGCCCACCTGTCAGCCACTCGTATCTCACTGGCCGCGTCGGAGAGTTACCGCCACGTCGCCGCCGGCGACTCGAGCCACGCTCCGCGCTCTTCCACCTTTCGTCGACGCGCCGCAGCGACAAGAGCACGCCCCGCTTCTCTCCCACTTGCTCTCGCTCTCATTTCCTCGTTCCGGCCTTCCCCAAACCCTAGCTCCTACACCGCCATCGCCGCGCCCGAGCTCGCAGCTCCCTGCTCGCCGTCGTCAAGCCTTTCCCGACCGAGCTGCTGTGGGAAACGGGTGCGCCCGACGTGAAGAGGTCGAATCGACCTCTTCTTCCCCAAGCCCGGCAACCGAACTCTGCCACCTCGCTGTCGATTACTTCCGTTCCGGTGAGTCTCGCTCTAATCCCGCGCGTCTGGAGCTTCGTAGACATCAGGTGCACCCGTCAGACCTCGCATTTCTCCTCCTTGCGCAGCTGAGTCGCCGGAATCCGGTTTTTTCCCCACCGCCAGCCGTCGTCGTCGCGCCGCCTCCACAGCGACGAGCACCCTCCAGTTCTCCTCCACGTCGACCAGTTGCTCGCCGAGGACCGCGCGGATCCAGTGAGGCTCGTGCGCGCGTAAACTCGCCCCTGCGCCACCTCAGTTCGCCGGAACGCCGCCGCGCGACCACCTCCGAGCCGCCGTCTCACGCCGAGTCCCATCTTCGACTTCCCCTCGCCGCCAAGCTAGCCGCCGAGCACAGATACGTCGAGGTGAACCTCCCGCGCCTTTCTTTCCCTTTCCTCGCTACTCTCCCTCGCCGGAACGGCCGTCACGCCATCGCCGGCGTCTTGCTCGTGCGTTCCGTGTGCGTCGGGCCCAGATCCATCCTGGCCCAAACCCAGCCCTGTGCGCGGCCCAGATCCAACCGGCCGAGCCCAAATCCCTTTTTCCGAATATCTTTAATTCCCAGAAAATATCAGAAGCTTGTAAAATTCATAGAAAATCGAATAAAAATCAGAAAAATGTGAAACCAATTTTATTGGACTCCTTGTGAGCAGATCTATCCAACAAAAATGTCAAATCACATATGTCATTCTATCTGTTCTCTGTAAAAATGCAAATATTTTAATCCTTGTTTAAATCCTAATAAATTCTCTATTGCTCCATAAATCACAAACTCTTGCATCCTGTTAAGCTACTGTTAACACACTTATATAACATTTTTCTACTGTCATACCCCGTTTAATTATTTTATTATGATTTAAATTGTGTTCTGCGTTGTTTAAATTATTATAAATAATCCCCAACTTCACAGTAAATTACTTCCAGAGGTACTTCACCCCAGAAAAATGCCACTGGACCTAAACTAATTTTCGAAGTTCATTACACTAATTAATCAACTTGAATTAAGTAATTAACTTAAACAAGAGTTAATGAAGGAAATACTTCAGACGAAAGTATAATTAAACTTAATTGCATCTTTTCATTGCATCTAACTTGCATTCCCTTGTCATGACTTATAGCTCTCGAGGTGATTCCGGAGCAGCTGGAGGAGCAGGATGCTGAGCAGCTCAGGAGAAGACACTGACTTTCTCTAGTGTTTGAGAACACTAACTCCGCCGTGAGCCGGGCAAGCCCCGGTGCATGCCTTCCTTGTAGATATTTTTTTATTTTCTCACTTGTTTGGGGCTAGTAATTGATTGTGCACTAGGTTTATTAGGAGTTGATGTGAAACCCTAGAACTGCATTAGGAATCCCCCTTCCAGATTTACCTTGTGTCCTATTTTGTATTAGTTGGTTCTAGGTTACCGTTAGAGTCTGCTATGCTTAGGGTCTAGCGAACGGTAGTAGTCGAGTGGTAAGTCCCACTCGCAGGATAGGAATTTTACCCTGGATTGTACTAGAAGAATTATAGGTATGTTGTAGACCGGGCGGGGATGATGGATAGGTTGTGCAGCAAGGCATTGGAGGTCTTGTGTGCTGTAGCCCCGTCTGGTCGATTAAGGACCGTACCGTTGTTGGCCCTGTTGAGTAAGCTTGAACGTACTGATTCACATGCTGGTGTTTTATGGGCCCAGTAAACCGACGTAGCTTAGCAATCGTGGGGACGAACCTTATCCTGCCGCTCTGGGGAAAATAGGACCACGGGCAACGGCGGGGCCGGGTGTCGTGTGGGACCTGATGTTTCGCCATGATGCAGCAGCTAGATTTCGGCCTTGCGGGGGCTTTGTGAAAGGTTGCTATGTGTGGCCTGTGTGGCGCACATGGCGTGTGGTCAGGTTTCTCCTGCAGGATGTACATCGATGCCGCCGCTCTCGGAAATGAGCACCCACTTGTTCACTGCGTCACATCGTAGTGTGATTATGGATGATGATGATGATGATGCTAGATTATTACTGTTATCTTTATATCTTATTGTACACTGTTATTATCTGATGTATTGTTACTTTATACCGTTTTAGAGATAAGTGCACTATTTTATTGGTTAAGTACTTAATTGGAAATAAAACTTGAAAGTAAGGACCAAGTAATTAGTGCGCTTTTATGCAAGTGAGTCAGCCTACCCCTTGTAGCCTTTGCATTTTTAGGAGTCGGCTGTAGTTAGCCACGTTGACGGGTAAGTCTTGCTGAGTATTAGTTGCTCAGGGTTTGGCTCTTTATGTTTTGTGCAGGTAGTCTTTGCTTCCGCATTTTGCTTGGTGGAGTTTCTCAGCAGGTCCACATCGCAGGGCTTCGATGTGCGGCCTTGTATCGTCGAGAGTAGTAGTTATTTCTTGTATCTTCAGACTTTCGCTGTGTACTCACGTGTTTTAATCCAATTAAGACTTGTTGTAATAACTTAAAGATTTAAATTGTGCTTATTTATGTGATGTACTGTTATGTCTGTTCATCAGCACTTCCGACTCGATCCTGCGAAAAGCGGTAATGCTACACTAAATGTCCAACATCGACGTGGTCCAGTACCATAGCAAAAGGAGTGGAGCCATTCAATGTCGGATGGACGAGCGCGAGGCAATATAGCTCAATCCAAATGTTAACAGGCCGGAGGAAGATCTTTTGCGGCGAAGTAGTCATTTCAGTCTACTGTTATTTTTGAATATGAACTATCTACAATCCCTTAAAAAGGGAGTACTGTTGTACTTCAGGTAAATCGTCAGTCTGCTACATATATTTCTGTAGGTACCTCTGTAACTTGCAATGCACATTGCAGTGATGTGATTGCTCCAGCTCCAGTTTTACCTCGGCCTCCAATAATACTCTGCGATTATAACACACAGTATGAGCTCCAGTGTCCAGCTCTCCGAGATGATGTCATCAGAAGCGTGCCCGTTGCAAAGGATAGAACATCGGCATGATAGATAAAACAACTCAATCACGTGGGCTGAGATGTCATGCTTGACAAGGTCATTGAAAATTAGGGGGTCCTGCCGAAGAAGGAAAGTATGCAAAATTAATAGTGTTCTATAGAAGAAGTTTTTTTTTCTTCTTTTTTTCCACTTCTGGTTATCTCTTCTTATTTCAACAATCCAGGCTTTTATTGCAAGCAAATGGTACTGTCAACATAGAGTAGCTAGGGTATATATAGGGAACATGAATTCCACCTTGCATTTATAAGACGACATTATCCCGTAAAACAGAAGACACCAGAACACATGAAAGCCAACAACCTATGACCAGCACCGGTGCGTATATATATAATGGTATTGCAGAGGTTACGGAGAGTCTTGATGCTAATATTGTCCTTAGTTCTTTGTATCTCTTGATGCAGTGACTGGATATGTTGATGGTTGATGCTTAAGTGTTTGTCGAAGATAGAGGGACTGTTGTTGCATGCCCCGAGGCAAGCTCGGAGTACGGGGGCAAACTGGGAGTGCAAAAGCCCATGCAGAGAACAACATCATAAACAAGTTTAGCCGAGCCGTCTAGTAGCTTGGTCACCTTTCCAGACTTCAGATCAAGAGTAAAGAGCACATTACGACGACGACACCACGGTTGTTGGCCGTTGCATACAGTTCATCCACGAACGAGAGGGTGCAAGACGGGAGCAACTTATCCAGCTCAAAGACCCTTCGCTGCGTCCATCCAGCATCACCACCATCCAGACCACCAGCATCCCTCGACCACGTAAAGAGTTTGGAGCCCTGCGTCGCGGCGTATCCAAGCTTGCCTTCTTCGTCCTCTGCAATCGCGAACCCCGTGAAGGAAGTCCAGCACGTAGATGGTATGCCAACAAACGACAGTTGTTGCTTGCCCAGCTCGAACGCCAAGAGCTTGGTGGTCGCCTCGCAGACGAAGTAGACCGTGTTGCCGACGCGAGCGCTGGGCCGGATGATGCCTTGCACCCTGCGGTCATGGTCTTGGATGGAGATCGGCTCGCTCCACAAATGTTGCGCTGAAGAGTAGATGTAGGCAGATGTTAAACCCGTGGTGGGGTTGGTACCCGCGAAGACGACGACGAAGGCGCCGGTGCCGCAGTCGAGGTGGTCGCAGCCGGCCGCGGCGCAGAGCAACGCTGCGGTCCATGCGTACCTGCGGTTGCCAAGAAGCAGCAATGGCAGCCTCCGGACCTGGCTCGGGATGGGACTCCACACGACGAATTCCATCCACACCGAGGGCCCTCGCAGGTCCTCCGTGTCCAAGAAGAGAATGCGGCTGTGGAGGGCGTCGATGGCGACCCAGCAGGAGATTTCGGTAGACGGTAGGGTGGAGGTAGTAGAGAGGGGCATGAACTGGGTTTTCACGGTCCAGCCACCGTGTGAGGTGGTGGACGCCTCTCCGCCGCTGTAGATGATTCCGAGCAGTGGAGGATTGCGGTGGAACTCGCGGAACCTGCGGCGGAAGCCCGGGCCGCAGATGAGGCGGCACCAGTCCTTGCAGACTAGCACGGCGCTGAGGAGGCAGGCGGGGTCGTCCGGCGGAAACCGAAGGACGATCTCTTCGACGAGCTCCTCCGGCAGCGCCGGCGGCATCATGCTGGTCGATAGGATTGGATAACGAGGGTATGGTCTAGCTAGTAGCTGGTCGGAATTGTTGACACCAAAGCGTGATGAGAAAGCGGCCGTGCATGGAGTTCCTGGCCCACGCGTCTGTTTACTTAAGTTATCGGCAACGAACATGGAATTGGAAACACGTACGCACCAACGATCTTGGAATTGGAAACATCGTGTCTTGTTTGATGACACGGGCTTACATCACCAAACAGTATAAATTATGTAGAAAATGTAACGTATTTGATGGCATTGTTTCAAGCGAGCACAAAACTCCTCAAGCAGAAGTACTTAAGCAAGGCAGTGGCAACCGAAGGTATAAAAAAACTCGGCCGGCCAGGGGGAAGACCACCCCCGGCGGTATTTCATTAAGAAGAAGACCGGCTGCTCACACCGACCGAGAAAATCCCCGAACCCCCCTCCCACCCTTACACAGGGGCCACGTAACCCCGAGCGCTGGCACTACAAGAAAATTACCCTGGCACCACGGCTCAAAAGTGTTGCAATATGGGTATTTTTGATGCAATATTAAGCAATTGCAACTAAATATAGGCGTTGGGAGGTGTTGCAAGTGCGGCCGATGCAATAGGGTATCGCAACACCTTTTTGAGACATTGCCATAACTTTGGTGTGTTGCAACGACGTGTGGTGTGTGACGATAGCTTGCACACGCAACGCCACAATCGTTGTTGCTATAGTGGTTATTGCAACAACGTATGGTAGAAATTTTGAATTGAAAAATACGTTTTAAAAATAGCAAAAATATATTTTTTAATGGGAGAGGGCCCATCAGCCAGCCCATCCGTTACCATCATCAAGTCGCAAGTGTGTTATTTTTCACACACTACGCGGCCGCCAGGATTCGAACCCACAACCTCCAGCTTGCACATGGAGCCCCTCTACCACTACACCACAGCATCACATGTGCCCATATTCTGTTTTGAATCCAAATATATTAGATTAAACCAAGTGTCAAGTGCTTGTTTGAGGCCCTAAATGAATTCAAATAGAAAAGTTGTCAAATACAAAGTTTCATAACTTTTCGAGATCTACAACTTTCATTTTGGTCGTTTGTCCATCCGAGGTCGTTTGAAAGTTTTGAATTTCAAATTTGAACTCTTTCAAACTAAATTGCAACACTACACAATCAGTGGCAACGATTTTGGTTTTCGTTGCTATATCTAAGAGTTATTGCATCGATCCAGATTTGCGATGCTATATCTAAGACTCTTTTTGCAACAATTCAGATTTATGTTGCCATAACATAAACTTTTGGCAACACACAATAGCACTAATAGCAACGTTCTATATTCGTTGCGACATTCTCAACTATTGCAACCATTAGAAAAAACATGGAAATAACTATGTCGTAAATGCAACACAAATTTATTCGTTTCGATATATAGTAGCTATTGCAACTATCAAAATTTAAATCGCAACACTACACAATCAGTGGCAACATGTCCTTCTATTGCAACTAAAATTGACAACCGTCGCAATAGGCTCTATGTATTGCAACCAATATCACATTGTTGCAAAAAAATTGGTGGCATTAGCCCTAAAACCTTGTAGTGTGGGCCGGCGCACAGCACCGTTACCACAGCTGGGCCGGGCCTTTGACCTGTGCTTTGGGAATTAGGAGAGGCGAGGGGATTTTTTTACCCGCAGCCATAATTCGTCCCACCTGGGAATCGAACCTGGGTCTGCGGGGTGCCGCTCGGAAGTCCTAACCAGTCAGGCTAAGACCCCTTTGGCGGCAACCGAAGGTATCGGAGACTATGCTGACCTTTTCTCTTCTCAAACGCCAGTGAGCCACTCGACCGGCTAGTTTTCCATCCACGGTTACATCTAAACTAGTACGGCTGTCCGCGCAATTGCGCGGCTAGACATACTATACTATTTAAAATATTTTTATATTATTATAGAAGTTTAACATAGTTTATGGTTATTACCTATTTTATAATCTATATTTATAAAATGGTAGAAAATAGATTGTAGAATTTCTCACCGTTCCTTAATTTGAGTGTGAGATGAGTCATCATTTATCTAACAATATATTTGATTTTATTTTAGAAGTGAGGTTGGTATAAACGTGGCATGCTAAACAACTAACATATCTCATGGTAGGAAAAAATAATATGTCGTACTACAAATAAATCTTCCGAAAGAAATGTGTCATGCTAAAAATAAGATAATGTGCGTTTCTAGTTAGACATATATCATGGTGTATCTTTATAACGGTGTATTTAGAAATCGAGATTAAGTGTTCATTGGATATTTTTATTATTCTAAAATTTTAGCTATTTGCTCATAATAGTATGGTTGGTAAATTAAACATAAGAATTAGAGATATTAGCTATTTTTTATAATCCAAATTCAGTTTTTTTTGGACTTGTAAGGGCATGGAGGGTAATTTAGAAATAGGTGTGAAGGATATTTTTTGTTTTTTTATTATTCCGAATTTAGCTATTTTTTTACTTGTAATGGCATGCTGGGTAATTTAGAAATATGTGTGAGGGGTATTTTTAGTTATTTTTATTATTTTGAATTTAGCTATTTTATAAATATTTTTGGGAGTTTTGTGACTAATTGTTTCATAATGGCAGTGGTAGGTAATTTTCTCGGATTAACGTGGCAATTTCTAGCATTTTAGAATTAACGTAAGTAATTTTTAGGCCTCGAGAGCGAATGTGGAGGCTTCTTTTTGTGGTCAATTATATATCTAATAGATCTATTATACCAAATGTGGATGCATTGCAAAATGTAATTTTAACAATAGTTGGTTGTATTATATAGAGAGCATGTTTTAATTGTTCAGTAGTGCTAGGCAGTAGCAGAGGTAAATGGTCGCTCCTCTATGGACATAGAAAGCTGTTTAGCCTCGTCTGTGTTTTTTCCAAGAAGCAAACAAAAAGTAGTGAGATTGCAGAGGTTACTTCCTTCCTGTCCACAGCAGTGTAATGATTTCATATAATCATTTTCATTTAGGAGTTTCCAGAAAGATGGAACCATATTCCATCCTGGCTGCTCTCGTGGAATCAGGGAATGCAGAGATCCGACAAGCGACAACATGGATCAGGCCATTGAAAGACAAGAAGACATTCTAATTAGACCATTTTTCTCCTTAATACAGTGGCACAAAGTTCTCCAGCATGTTCTGAGAAAAGTCCATTTAGAGCTGAAACCATGCTATTTACAGTTCCTTGGTTCCTCACTTGCACAGACTGATCCTAGTGCTGCATAAATAAAAAAAAGTTGTGTAAATTTGCACACTAAGAAAGTTGTGTTCAAGATGGACGGTGTTGATACCTGGAATGCAGAAGGTCATGTAGGGAACAATGTCCTCCATGCTATAGTCACGCCTGTCAAATAGCTTCGCCACCCCTCCGGACTTTAGATCAACAGTATATATCGTATCACACATCATAATGAAGACAATGTCATGCCCATCCGCAACGGCAAACATTCCAGGTGGGAATCGGAGGGTACGATTGTTCTTCGAAGAACAATAGTGGTGAACACAATCAGGGATAACCTTATTGAGCTCAATGACTCTTCGTTGTGCCCAGCTGGCACCTCCATCCCGCTGAAAAACTTCCCTGGACCACACAGAGAGTTTGGACCCCTGTAGCGTGGTGAATCCAAGCTCGCCATCATCTGTTGCCATGAGGCTGCAGCCATATATAGCCCTCGCACGAAGATGGAACGCGGACCAAGGATAGCTCCAGCTTGCCTAGATCGTACGCCAAGATTCCCGGGCTCTGCGTGAATTTATAGACAACTTCGTTGGTACGAGGTGGAGGCTCAATCCTAGTGTACGAATAGAATTCAAAGAAGACTGCATTCCAACATGAGCGCTAGGGCCTCTAATGCGATGAAATTCGTGGTATTTATTGCTGGAAATACAGAATCTGATGTCACGCCGGCGTAGTTTTATAGGTCTTTGTTTCTTTTGTTTCGTGTAACAGTTGCGTTTTGCTGAACTATGTCCATTGGAGTTAGATGTTTGTCAGAATTTTTTTTTGATGGGAAATTAGTCGTATTGCTATGGTACAATTTCTCAAATATTCCTGCAGGGATCTGTATGATTCAACAGATCTGAATCTCGGGGTTATATTTTTGTTAATTATTAGTAACAAAAATGTCTCCGATATAACGATAAGCACGTGTGGTGCCCATATAATGAATTATCCTAGAGGGTTGTCGCAGTCAAACAAACGTTCACGTGACAGGCTAAAGACTAGACATAGAGCGCTGGTCTCTGCTTCAGAATGTAACATTCCACGATCACATCACGGAGAGTTTTGATGCTGATGTTTTCCTTAGTCCATGTCTCCATGGTATGTCTTGATGCAGTGACAACCAGCATCCCTCAACCACGTTGATCGTTTATGTTCAAGTATTTGTGGAAGATAGAGCTACTGTTGTTGCATGGCCCTCGATCAATATTACAACAACCAGTGCTTGACGGTAAGTTGCAAATTTTCTTCTTTTAATGAATATAGAATATTAAAAAAGTTAACAACAGCACAAGACACTTACAATGTTCTGCTTTTCACAAACATTAAGACCATGTTTGGATCCAAGAGACTAAATGTTAGTTGACTAATTATAGTTCTTCGAAGCTCCAATTAAATATGAGGACTAATAGGAGGGACTATTTATTAGTTCATCGAGGAACTAAAAGTAATCCTATTAGCAGTAAATCTAACACAACCAATAGGGGCTAATAGTAATCCATGAAGGTCGAACTAACAATTAGTCAAGACCCCAAACAGACAATTGACTAACTGTTAGCTGACTAGTAAATTAGTCTGCTAAAAATGAGTCAGGGACGGACAATTATTGTTCAGCAAATCTATTGCGCACATTCTCGGTGCGACACATTTTAGCATTGGCAAATTACAGCTAAGCAAAGCTGTACGGGGGCAAACTAGGAGCGCAAAAGCCCATGCAGAGAACAACATCATAAATGTGTTTAGCGTCGCAACCGTCTAGTAGCTTGGTCACCTTTCCAGACTTCAGATCAATGGTAAAGAGCACATCGTGCCCGTTTACGACGATGACACCATGGTTGTTTGTCGTGGCATACAAGTCGTACTCGGGCGAGAGGGTGCAAGACGGGAGCAACTTATCCAGCTCAAAGACTCTTTGCTGTGTCCACCCAGCTGCATCACCATCGAGACCACCAGCATTCCTGGACCACGTAACGAGTTTGGAGTCCCGCGCCGCGGCGAATCCAAGCCTGCCTCCATCTTCGTCCGCAATCGTGAACGCAGTAAAGGAATGATCCCAGCACGTGGACGGTATGCCGATAAACGACAGTTGTTGCTTGCGCAGATCGAACGCCAAGAGCTTGGTGCTCCCCTCGCAGAGGAAGTAGACCGTGTCCCCAACACGAGCGCTGGGCCGGCAGATGCCCTGCACGCTGCGGTTTCGTATGGAGATCGGCTCTCCCCACACATTTTGCTCTGAAAAGTAGATGTAGGCAGAGGTGAAGCCCGTGATGGAGCCTGTGCCGACGAAGACGACGGCGTAGGCGCCGGAGCCGCAGTCGAGGTGGTGGTCGCAGCCGGCCGCCGCGCAGAGCAACGCCGCGGTCCATGTGTACCTGCGCCTGCCAAGACGGAGCAATGGCAGCCTCCGGACCTGTCTCGGGATGGGGCTCCACACGACGAACTGCATCGACCCAGATCTGGAGGGCTCTCGAGAGTCCTCCGTGTCCCAGAAGAGGACGCGGCTGTGGAGGGCGTCGATGGCGTCCAGGCGGGAGATCATGGCTGCTGAGGGTACGGTGAAGGTGGAGGAGAGGGGCATGAAGATGGTTTTCGTAACGAGCCAGCCGCCGTGTGAGGTGGACGCCTCTCCGCCGCGGTAGATGAGTCCGAGCAGAGGATGCGTCCGGTGGAACTCGCGGAACCTGCGGCGGAAGCCCGGGCCGCCGATGAGGCGGCACCAGTCCTTGCAGACGAGTGCGGCGTTGAGGAGGCAAGCGGGGTCGTCCGGCGGAAAGCGAAGGACGATCTCTTCGATGAGTTCCTCCGGCAGCGCCGGCGGCCGCGGCATGATGCTTCGAGTCAAAAGGATCGGATAGCGAGGGTTTGGTCTGATAACTGGTCGGATCAGCGGTATTGTTGTTGATATTTTTATTATTATTTATTTTTCCCGGGGGGGGGGGGGGGGGGGGGGTATTGTTGTTGATATACCAAAGCGTGATGAGAAAGCGGCCATGCATGGAGTTCCAGGCCCACGCGTCTGTTTACTTACGTTATCGGCAACAAATATATATAAACTTTGTAGCAAATGTAACGTATTTGATTTAGAAATGCCAGCGAGCCACTCGACCGGCTAGTTTTCCATCCACGGTGACATCTAAATCTGTTATACCAAATGTGGATGCATTGCAAAATGTAATTTTAAACAATAGTTGGTTGTATTATATGGAGAGCACGTTTCGTTTCTGCTAGGCAGTGGCAGAGTTGAAAGATGGCTCCTCTCCGCTATGGACATTGTCGTATCCCTAAAATTCCTGATATTCCGAAGGCTAATTATGGAAGTTTCTGAAGACTTGTCTTGCACGTCAAGGATTAGGAGATATGTTCCGATCTCTTTACAAATATAGAAAGTTGAATTGTAATCACGCTAGGACTCTATAGGCGGTTGTCTGGCCTATAAATATTCTTGTACACCCCCCATGAGGAGGTATTGGACACTTTCCGCAACCCTAACGTGAAGCTGTCAGCTTAATCAAGATCTACACTGGACGTAGGGTTATATTCCTCCGAGAGGCCCGAACCAGTATAAACCTCTGCGTGTTCTTAGATTGATCTCTACTTCCCACGTTGCTCCCACGATCCAAATATCTGCCGAACGCTCCGTTTAGACGGGCTACGACAGACATAAAAAGCTGTTTAGCCTCCTCTGTTTTTTTTTATCGAGAAGCAAACTAGAAGTAGTGAGATTGCAGAGGTTACATCCTGTCTGTCTACAGATTTACCTCTTGTACTGTAGAGCTACAGAGCTTACATCCTGGCTGTCTATAGATTTACCTGTCTCCTATAATACTCCATGGTAGCATTCAAGATAGTGACATTCCTGACCATCTTAAATTCCTCAAGATAAGATAAATTGGGTGCAGGTAGCGTGCATGGATCATATTCCCTCTGTTCTTTAATATACGACGTATTGAGTTAATCTAGTTTAATTTGGATTAGATTAACTGACCAAAACGTCATTTATTAAAAAACTGATGTAGTATAAAGTTGCAGTGTAATGATTTCCTATAATCATTTTCAATATAGGAGTTTCTAGAAAGATGGAACCATATTCCATCCTGGCTGCTCTCGTTGAATCATCAGAGTGCAAAGGCTATCAGTTTACAGTCCCAACAGATCCAACAACGTGGATCAGGCCATTGAAAGACAAGCAGTAAAGACATTGTAATCAGCCGTTTTTCTCCTTAAGACAATGGCACAGTATGTTCTCCTTCATGTGCTAAAAAATGGTCATTTAGAGCTGAAACGTTCTCCAAACTTAGAGCTAATGCTATTTACAGTTTCTGTGTCCGGACTATACAAATATGAACCTCAAATTGAATTGTGAGGTCTTGGTTCCTCACTTGTATAATGCGACAAAGGGAGTAGTGTTGTTAGTTCAGGTAAATCATCAGTCTAGTAGATGGAACACATTATTTACTAGATTAACAAACATCATCGATTAATCATATTACTAATTCAAATTATTTATAAAAAAATAAAACTAATTATTATAAGTCTGCCACTCTTATTTTCTTTCCAATATTACCCTCAATTTGACAAATCTCGAGATAAGATCTACACCATCGGGTCAAACAAATAGCCATTATTTTGGACACTAAAACTCATATTTCTGTACGTAGGTGCCTTTGTAACTTGCAATGCACAGTGCACTGCTGTAATCTGATTGCTCCAGTTTGACCTCGGCCTCCAATAATACTCTGCGATTGCAACATATAGTATGAGCTCTACCTCCAGTGTCCAGCTCTCCGAGATGGCGTCATCAGAAGCGTGCCCGTTGCAAAGGATAGAACATCGGCATGATAGATAAAACAACTCAATCCCATGGGCTGAGATGTGATGCTTGACAAGGTCATTGAAAATTAGGGGGTCCTGCCGAAGAAGGAAAGTATGAAAAATTAGCCGTGTTCTATAGAAGAAGTTTTTTTTTTTCCACTTCTGGTTATCTCTTCTTATTTCAACAATCCAGGCTTTTATTGCAAGCACATGTTGCTGTCGACATAGAGTAGGGTATATATACGGGGAACATGAATTCCACCTTGCATTTATAAGACAACATTATCCCGTAAAACAGAAGACACCAGAACACATGAAAGCCAACAACCTATGGCCAGCACCAGTGCTTACACTACACCACGGTCCGTTCTTAGCAACTCATGATCAGTCGCTAAAAGCCGCTTTAACGACTCACGATAAGTCGTTAAATATCTTTGCCGACCTATAAAGTCAGTCGTTGTAAGTGGTGTCGGTAAAAGTGTTACCGACCCACATCTTTTTACCGACCAATGGTGAGTCGCTAACTTGGAAGAATTACCGACTCATGACAAGTCGGTGCCCTGTAAGAATTACCGACCCACCATGTTATTACCGACCCACTGTCCATTGCCAAACATTCAAATACATAAACAATTATGCTCACAATTACTGCTAATCTACGAAAGAGATTATTAATCCACAAAACCCTCACTGTGGTTCCCCACAAGGGTCAGAACAAGTAGCATACAGGATGCAAGCAAGAAAATTGACACAAGTGAAGGTTGTAGTATCCACCAATTATCACCATCACTTAAACAAACTGCTTACAAGTTCGATACAGCAGGTCACATTGCATTGTTTGCACACCCAATAACAGATACGAAGTCACCCACAAACGAATTGGAAACCAAAATAATTACATGCATGTCAGCAGCTAGTCCAGCTTATCAGCATCTGCTAGTCATCGAAACCAAAATAATTACATGCATGTCAGCAGCTAGTCCACCTTGTAGTCCAGCTTGTCATTTCAAACACACAAAATGGTGGCTTGTCATCGAGCAGTAAGCTTTCAACACCGAGTATTTCCTGAAAACAAATATCACCATGGAATCTTGTCAGGCTGATTAGTTGGCCATTGAGTATTGCAACATACAGAAAAATACTTGTCCATGCGTATTGCCCAACAGAAGTTTTGGACGATTGCAAAGGCCAATAAAATTATTTCCTACGTCTTCTCTTAAAGAACTTTACATTTATTATTGTTAGCATGGACCATGCATCAATAAGTAGCTGGGACAGGTCATGGAGTTCTTTACATTCACAATTGCTTCAGCTACAGCAATTCATCGTAAAAAGCCATGCATGTATGGGTTTGAAGGTGAAATACCTGATGTTGGTGGTGTTGATGCCTTGTTGGTAATCTTCAGCTGTCAAAATTAAGATTCATTAGAAATCAAGAGCCAGTCACATAAATAAAAACAAAAACAAGTTCAAGTTAGCTTAGTACTTTTCCTCTCTGATTTCCAACGTGAAATCTTACATTTTGGACATGAATTAGATTTCTCATGCTCCTTCCAATAGAGAATGCAGTTGTTTTCACATGCATGAATAGAGGTGTACCCAAGTTCAACAGATTTCACCAGTTTCTTAGCTTCATGGAAGTTTCTAGGAAGTGCTGAACCCTTAGGCAGTGCATCAGCAAGTAGATCTACCAACAAATCAAAACTTCTATCGGTCCATCCTCCAATAAGTTTGATGTGAAGTAATCTAACTAAAAAACGTAGCTTTGAGTAATTATTGCAACCTGGGTACAACTCTTGACTATTGTCTGCTGCTAGCTTATGAATGGCTGCTACATCTTTATTAGGTGGCTCATTAGACTCCCCATCTTCCATATCCCCTCTATCATCTAAACCACAAGCCAAGTCCCTAAGAAACTCAGATATGTCATCATCTTCACTACGCTGCTCAATAAATTCAGGAACATCACCGTTACTGTGGTTCACAAAAGAGGAGCTAGCTTCTCCATGCAAGGTCCAAGTTTTGTACCCTTTAAGAAATCCATCACATATCAAGTGTTCTCTCACTTCACTGGCCTCTCTCCAAAATGAGTTAACACACTTCCTGCAAGGGCATAGTATCTTGTTCCCTACTGCTGAATTTCTAAATGCAGAAGCTAGAAAACTGTTCACCCCTTGTTTATAGGCCTTTGTCTCCCTACATGCAATTTTTTGGTTAAATATCATGATAACTACAGACTAAACTTTCAGTTCTTGTGAAAAAATGTGTTATACCTAGCCTCATTGTCGATCCATGATTTATCCATGAAATTGACAGCTTTATACGGAATGCCAAACAGCTTTCAAAATGGAATCTAAGAACATATAGAAATTAAGCATCAAAAACACAGCTACATACACGGGTCATGTCTACAGATACATAAAAGTAATTGACACACAACCAGCCATGAGATGAAATGGAAATACAAGAAAAGTTACTGACCAGCATGCAACTTAACAACAAAAGTTAATCTTATATGATACAAATTTGATATAATTACCTTCTTCTTGAGATTCTAGTGTCTGCACACGAACTGGTAATTTGCTACCACTGTCCCAGGCTCACATACAAATGAAATCTGGCATAAAGTATTTTATTTCAATGATCAATACACACTCATGATATATAAAAATTGGAATAGCTGAATAAATCTTGCATATAGACACAAACTGTATTTCAGAAAAATTCGTATAAATCTTTTTGTAGTCAGACACATTCCAAATCCTAAATTTGCTTAGCTTCACAAGAATAACGAGGCCATAGTTTGGATTCTTGTGTGCACATTTACAAAGAATGTGTCCAGCTCATCTCAAGACTGAAGCTGCCGAATCTTACAATCCATACAGATGGGTACTTGTAATAATTTCAAGTTAAGACTCTGATTACGGTATGACTATCACTACCTGTTCATACAATAGCATAACTTGAAGTGGACTGTCAAGCCTTAGTGTCTCCTATTCTTATTTTAACAAAAGTTGTTGCATATAGTTATATGAAAACCCAAGGGATGCATGCTGGCTTTTGCAAAAAAAAAATTTCTAAAAATTCCAGATCCTTATAAATCTTGCATACAGGTACATATTGTATTGCAGACAAACTTGTATCAATCTTTCATACGAACTGGTTTATAGCTGCGTAAATTTTCCATAGATCTGGCCGTCCACTGCACACACAGTGACACATCACAAAGGATTCCAAGATTCATTCAGTTGAATTAGCTTTAAGTTCACAAGAACTGCAGGGAAGATTGAGCAACAGATCGAGACAACTCACAATGCTAGACGAGACCTGCAGGCAAATTCAGTGCTTGGCGATGTTCCTGGGCCCTGGCCAACGGTGGAGGACAGGCGTGCTGCAGCAGGTGGGGGCCTTCAAGGGGCGCGCTGCAACTGGTGGTCGACGGCGAACTGCAGTCACTTCCGCAGCAAGGGACACAGGATGCGGCGGCGCTCTGCTCAGCAGGTGGTGAGGCAGGCGGCGGCGCGTTGATCGATGGGAGGGGGCGACAGCGGCGGCGTGCTGGTCGCCGGGATTGGGCGGCGGCGCGTTCCTCTGGGGAGGGGACGAGGGCAGCGCCTCGTTCCTCAGCAAGAAGGGAACACGGCGTCAATTGGAGCAGGGTTGGGCGGGAGGAGGCGGCGTGCGGTGGAGGTCAGATTTGGAGCAAGGTTGAGCGGGAGGAGGCGGCGGGCTGTGTTTTGGATGTCAGATTTGGGGGGGAAAGGAGCAAGGTTGAGCGGGAGGATGCGGCGGCCTGCTGGATTTCGCTCGGGAGAGGCAGAAATGGCGCGCGCATGGTGGATTTTAGGAGTGACCAGGCGGGGAAATGGGAAAACAGTTTTAGGGTTGGTGCGGTCGCCGGTCTTTGGTTTCCCGACCGATGGTGGGATGCCGCGTGCCACATTTACCGACCCATCATGAGACGGTATTTGTATCGATAATTACCGACCGATGGTGTATCGGTATACTAGGAATTCCCGACCTATTGTTGGTCCTCCACTTTTAACGACTGATCATGAGTAGGTAATATAAGTCGGTAAAAATGGACCGTGGTGTAGTGTTATATATATAATGGTGCTGCAGAGGTATTGTCGGACCCCATTTCTGGAATCCACTGTGCTTACCGTATCAATCCCTGGACCAGTAGTTGATACGCACAAAACAAAGATAATACCAAATCCATACTTCGATTATTATTACAATACCACAAATGTCTTGCAAAGACTTCAATTTACAATACCAAAGCGGCCGGTAGGCCTGGCCACAAACTAACAACACAAGCGGAAAGCGTAGAGTCCAACTTCTACAGGCAACTCGGGCGACGAACGCGAATCCTACTCATCGTCACCACCATCTTCATACTGAGCATCTTCTTCTGAATAATTAAAGCAAGGATGAGTACATAAGGTACTCAGCAAATCCTAACACTACACAAGGGAATTATAAATGCATATATATGGCTTTATGAAGGATTAGGCTATACGGCTTATATTTAGCAGAAAGCTTATTTTAATGCAGGGTTCATTTTAAAAGCATAAACCTTTTATAAAGAAACATTTGTCATGATTAAGTGGGTTGGCCCTGGGGGAGATATGTCAATCCCGCCAGTTCCCAAGTTTTAGGCGAGCCTTCGGGCGCACGGCCGTACCGACTCTCACTTCCAAAACACGGGGCGAACTACTGCCCACTCACACTTCAAGGAGTATGTAAAGCTAATCATTGTGAACTCAACCATAGCGCGTCTGTGACCGCGACACGGCTATCCGGATAGATTTTAACTCTGCAGAGGTGTACATCTTTACCCATAGACTACATCGCTCTTAGCAAGGGAGCAACATAGCGAAACCCACCTTCCCCGAGTATATCCACCATCCCACTCACGAGCCATTACTGAACCAGGGACTTATAATGCGACTGTAAGTAGTCAATGGCCCAATGGCCAAGTCGGACAACGACCAATTACGATATCGTGTCTGCTCCTGGTTGCTCGTTGCACTACCGCCTCCTAGGTGGATCAAGTGGTAAACACCAGAAAGTTAGGGTCAAGTCCTGCCCATAACAGGATCTGTTGGTTGCACGGGGTTCACTAGGGTGAGGTCCAACGAACCGGTCCTTAACCGGCAGGGGCGAGCATCTTCCACCTATCCCCACCTATGTGGGTCACTATTCACCATGCACCAATCTCGCCCCCGCCTAAAAGTATCCCACTTCACCCCAACACACTAGTTGATTATCACCCTCCCATTTTGTTTACTCACACACACCAAGCACACATTTTCACACATTTCACCAAAATTCATGAATATTGTGTAACAACTAAATAGCAGCAGTAAATTCCTAAGCAATCTAATATCAAGGCAATAATCCAGCATTATTATAGCATAATGAAGGAAATATCCTAGGTTTAACAAGGTAACAGACATCAATATCAAGGATGGCTATCCTACTAGGTTTATAACTAACACAACATTTCAAATAATAAAATAGCATGCATCATATGTAAGCAAAAATAGGCCATTCATAGGATGTGGTGATAAATCATAGGATCAATATGATCAAGGATAGTTAGGACTTGCCTTCAAACTCTTCCTCGCGCTCCTCCTCGTAATCCGGGTCCTCGGGCTCTTCCTCGAACTCCTCGTTAGCTATAATACGCAAAATACCGGCGAATGAATAACTATCGCAAAATAAAATAAATGTGATCAAATAAGATCCAAATAACCAAATAAACTCAAATGGAATAGGAATTGATATGAATAGATAGGATTGAGATAAATAGGATGATCAGGGAAAAGAATCTATTAATAGAAGCAAAAAGGGTGGAATGATGGTATAAAGAAAAGGGATTAAGCTTCCTATAGATTCCTATTTATTATGGAAATATTATATTTTTCTGATGTTGGGAAAAGGTGGCAAAATAATCTAGGGAATATAAGATATTTTTAGGAATTTTTCTGGAATTTTTCTACAAAGGGAAAATGTCGAAACAGGATTCTGTGTGCACTAGCCGGGTGGATCTAGCAAAATAGGTTCGGATCCAGAGGCTGACTAGTGGGGTCGGGCTGCTAAGTGTACCCCGGGCTACTGTTCTGTGGACTAGGCGCACAAGTCTGTAGACCGGCTGTGTATGTGAGGGTGGTTCACGTGGACCGGGTGTATGGAAGGAAAGAGAGAGAGGGAGCTGACTGGGATTATGTGGCGGGCCCCACGAGCTGACGTGGATGCCACGCGGACGCCACGTCGGACGGCGGCGACCAGGTCAGCGCGCGGCGGCGCTGGGCTGCGCGCGGCGGTGGCTCGCCGGAGGGCTCGCCGCCGGCCGCTAGGGTGGAGGAAAGACGACGAGATCTCGCCGCAGGGCTAGAGGATGCGAGGGCGAAGCGGGTGGTCGAGCTTGTTGTCGACGGCGAGCACCAGAGCGGCGGCGCGGGCTCGCCGGAGTGGGACGCGGCGGCGGAGCGCGATGCGCTCATGCGCGCGCGTGTGTTTTTCGCGAGTGTGTGCTATCTGGGAGGTGCGCGGGGTTACGGCGAGTGTGGTGCGCGTGTGCGTTGAGCGAGGCGCGGCCGGAATGGCGGCCGTCGTCGAGCTCGTGCGACGGCGGGTGGCGGCGCTCGGTGCGCGCCGGCCTAGGGTTTAGGAGGGCTGGAGTTTGAGCTCGGGATCGAACCAGTAAGCGTTAGGGATGCTGTAGAGACAGAGAGGAGAAGGGGACCTCACCGGAACAGGGAGATCGTGCGGCGGCCGGAGTTTGGGGAGAAAGGAGAATCGGCGTCGATTGAGTGGCTGTGGTGGTGGAGATGTAGTGCAGAGCCGGTGGCGAGTCTCGTAGGAGAGGCTCGAGCCTATTTATAGGCCGAGGGAGGCGGTTTGCGCGGAAATATCGCCGGCGGCGATATTTTCCCCGGCGCCGATCTTATCCGCGGCGTATTGACAGCATGCCGTGGCGCAGGGGCCGAGGATGGTCAACATTGCGGCGCGGTATGGGCACGGCGAGGCCGTACGCTAGCTGTCGAGCGGTGCGACGGATCGGGACGGAGAGAGAAGCTCGCCGGTGTTCATCGGCGGAGATTTTTCCCGGTGGGGCGCGCGTGGCCGACGCGCATTGGCTCAATTTGCGGCGCGGCGAGGTCGGCAGCGTGATCGCGAAGGCAGACGGCGCTTCTGGTCGCCGCTGGCGAGCTCGTCGCTGTGCTGTGAGAGCGGGAAATCCGGCAGCCTCCATGCCGGTCTTAAGTGAGATGGCGCCGCCCCTTACACCGATGGAATGGATCGAGGCTGGGTGACGTCGCGGCGGAGTGGCTACAGCAGCTTGAGGACGTGAGCTGGAAAGGAAGAGAGAGAGAGAGAGAGAGGGAGAGCGGGGAGAGCTGCGACCGCGCTGGCGAGGGCTCGCGAAGGCGCGCGGTCGCGCTGGGGAAGACGACGTGGCGGCTGGGCTGGACCGGGCCATGCGGGCTGCGCTGGGCCGGGAAGGAAAAGGAAGAGAGGAGGCGGCCTGCTCGGGGAAAGAAAGAGAGAGTTGGGCTGGGCCGGCGAAGGAAAGTGAAGAAAGAAACAGCCCGGGAAAGAAATGTTTTGAACATTTCTCAGATTTTGAATTGAGCAAATTTGAATGGAGTTCAAATTTGGGAGAGGGAGTTAAACACCAAATGGAATCCAAATAAAAGGAGAATCAAAACAAGCACTTGAGCACGAACTTTTATTTTAGAAATTTCCAAATTCTATTTATTGAACTACTTTACTGAGAGTTTATTTTTTGTAAAATCATGGAATTACCTATAAATCTAAAAAGTTCAATTTCTGAGTGAATTTTATTGTATTTAAATTTTTGGGCTGTTACAGACCTACCCCACTTAAAGGGAATCTCGTCCTCGAGATTCGGAAGCTTCTTCGAACAGGTAGGGGAACTCCTTCTTCAAGTCATCTTCACGTTCCCACGTAGCTTCTGCCTCGGTGTGGTTACTCCATTGGACTCGGCAGAATCTTACAGCATTTCTCCTTGTTTGGCGAGTCACGACATCCAATATCTTTACTGGTAGCTCTTGATAGCGCAGGTCTGGCTGGAGGTCCATAGCTTCCAGCGGTACTTGCTCTTCCGGCACCCTCAAACACTTCTTCAATTGTGAGACATGGAAAACGTTATGTACATCGGACATTTCTTCTGGGAGTTCGAGACGATACGCTACTGCTCCCACTCTATTGAGTACTTTGAAGGGTCCCACATATCGCTGAGCTAGCTTCCCTTGAATCTGGAACCTTCGAGTACCTCGTATCGGGGATACTTTAAGGTACACATAATCTCCCTCTTCAAAGGCAAGCTCCCGTCGTCGGGTATCAGCATAACTCTTCTGTCTGCTTTGTGCCGCTTTAAGATTCTCACGGATGATGGCAACTTTCTCTTCGGCATCTCTGATGATAGCTGGTCCAAACAGAGATCGCTCTCCTACCTCTGACCACATCAAGGGTGTTCTGCATTTCCTGCCATATAGTGCCTCGAACGGTGCCATCTGCAAACTTGCTTGGTAACTATTGTTATATGAAAATTCTGCAAACGACAAGCTTTTCTCCCAGTCTTTTCCATATGTCAGAACGCATGCTCTCAACATGTCTTCGAGGATTTGATTTACGCGTTCTGTCTGTCCGTCAGTCTGTGGGTGGTAAGCTGAACTGAAATCGAGCTTTGTTCTTAACAGGGCATGTAGACTTTTCCAGAATCGGGAAGTAAACTGGGGACCACGATCCGACACTATTCTGCTTGGAACTCCATGTAACTTCAATATGTGATCCACATATAACTGCGCATACTGTTCTCCTCTGTATACTTTCTTCACAGGGATGAAACGAGCTACTTTTGTAAGTCTGTCTACTATTACCCATATTGAATCATTTCCTTTCTTGGATCGGGGCAAACCCACAATAAAATCCATTCCGATTTCATCAAACTTCCATACCGGGATGGGTAGAGGCTGTAGTAATCCAGCTGGTCTACTATGTTCCGCTTTGATTCTTCTGCATGTGTCACAACGAGCAACGTATTCGGCTATATCTCTTTTCATTCCAACCCACCAGTACTTCTGTTTTAAATCCTGATACATCTTGGTGGCTCCAGGGTGAATGGAATATGCGGAGTTATGTGCTTCATTCATGATGAGCTGTCTTAAGTCATTATCTCTGGTCTTAGGCACACAAATCCGATCTTCAAACCAGAGGATTCCGCTTGGATCCATTTTAAATCCAGGGCTTCTGTTTTCTCCAATCTTTTCTTTTATCTCCTGAATTTCCTCATCTTTTCCTTGAGCCCTTCTGATCCGACTTTCCAAGGTTGGCTTGACACACAAAGTGTTGACACGTCCCTGACTTACAACTTGCAGGTTCAATTGGTTCATCTCATCAATCAAAGCCTGGTTTGTAGTGACTACCTTCAGATTGTTACAATAAGCCTTACGACTTAATGCATCGGCAACCACATTTGCCTTTCCGGGGTGATACTGCAGCTCAATGTCATAATCCTTTATTAATTCCAACCATCTTCTCTGCCTTAAATTCAGCTCTGTCTGAGTGAAGATATACTTTAAGCTCTTGTGATCGGTGTAAAGATGACACTTATTTCCAATTAAATAATGTCTCCATATTTTCAAGGCATGTACCACAGCTGCTAATTCCAAATCATGGGTAGGATAATTATTCTCATGAACCTTCAATTGCCTTGAAGCATATGCAACAACCTTGTCATTCTGCATCAGGACACATCCAAGTCCTTGTCGAGATGCATCACAATATACCACAAAGTCCTTGTGTATATCAGGCAAGGTAAGCACTGGGGCCGTTGTTAACTTTTCTTTTAACTCTTGGAAACTCTTCTCACATGCTGGAGTCCATTCAAACCTCCTATCTTTCTTTGTTAACTCCGTCATTGGTTTTGCAATCTTGGAGAAACCTTCAATGAATCTCCTATAGTACCCTGCTAGTCCAAGGAAACTTCGGACTTCTGAGGCATTCTTTGGTTGTTTCCAACTCATCACTCACTGCTTCTACCTTTGCAGGATCCACTGCGACTCCATTTTCATTTATGATATGTCCCAAGAATGCGACTTCTTGTAACCAGAATTCACACTTGCTGAATTTTGCGTAAAGCTCATGGTCTCTTAATCTTCCCAATACAATCCTTAGATGTTCCTCATGCTCTTCGGCACTTTTAGAGTAGATAAGTATGTCATCAATAAAGACTACGACAAACTTGTCCAACTCTTCCATGAAGATCTTATTCATTAGGTTCATGAAATATGCTGGGGCATTGGTTAATCCAAATGGCATCACGGTAAACTCGTATTGACCATACCGAGTTACAAATGCTGTCTTCAGAATATCACTAACTCTGATCTTCAACTGATAATAACCTGACCTCAAGTCAATCTTAGAGAAGAACTTGGCTCCTTTCAACTGATCAAACAAGTCGTCGATCCTGGGCAGGGGATACTTATTCTTGATAGTTACCTCATTCAGGGAACGGTAATCTATGCACATTCTGAGACTTCCATCCTTCTTCTTTACGAACAAAACAGGTGCTCCCCATGGTGATGAGCTAGGTCGAATGAAACCTTTTTCTTGCAATTCTCTTATTTGTTCCTTTAACTCAGCTAATTCATTTGCTGCCATCCGATAAGGTCTCTTTGCAATTGGAGTTGCTCCGGGGATTAAGTCAATGATGAACTCAACATCCCTGTCTGGTGGCATTCCAGGTAATTCCTCAGGAAAGACATCAGGATATTCACAAACCACTGGCACTTCTTTTAAGGGTTTAGCTTCCATGCTGCACACCATTGGTTCCGAAGTTATCAGGTTGGGCTGACATTCTATGGTGACTCCTTTGTGATTTGTTGCTGTAACTTTACGATCAGCACACGATATATTCCCTTTATGCTTCGCTAACCAGTCCATTCCAAGGATAACATCTATTCCACTTGATCTAAGGACTACTAGGTTTGCTAGAAACTCTACCCCACTTAAAAGGATTTTAACCCGAGGACATTCTAGTTGACACTTGATCATTGCCCCGGGGGATTTTGTCATCAGGGGGATTTTAAGTAAAACAGTTGGTAGTCCATGCTCAGCAACAAACTTCGAAGAAACGAACGAATGCGAAGCTCCAGAATCAAATAGAACTGTTGCAAGTACGGAATTGACAAGAAACTTACCGAGTACGACGTCCGGCGCGTCCTCGGCATCCATAGCATCAATGTGGTTGACCCGTCCTTGTCCGAAAGATTGAGTCCTCTTCTGCTGGCCTGAAGCCTGGGGTCCTCCACGTCCTACTCCAGACACTGCGGATCGGGCTCCTGGATTGTTTGACACTGCAGGTGGCTGTCTGTTGTTGTTGTAGGGGCAATTAGCAATCATATGGCCTGGGTCCCTGCAGTTGAAGCATGCCCTGCCTTTGACAGGTGCCTGAGAGACCTGAGTACTACCCCTCTGCTGAGTGTTCGAACTTTGCCCACGATACATCTGGTTGGACTGCTGCTGACTAGCTGCAGGAGTGCGATACTGCATGGTTTGCTGGTTCCTCTGCTTCGGCTGGTATCCAAACTTAGGCCTCTGCGACCTCTCCTGCTGCTTGTTTTTCTGTGCCTGGAACTTACGCTTCCTCTCATTATCAAGGTAGGAGCGGGAATCCTCAAGTAACAGAGCCTTATTCATGAGAGTGTTGAAATCTGGGTAGATGTGAGTCACCAGCTGGGTCCTCAAACTGCCATTGAGACCTTTTCTGAAGCGATCCTGCTTCTTCTTGTCAGTATTCACTTCTTCTGGGGCGTAGCGAGCCAGCTTCATAAACTTCTTGATGTACTGGTTCACTGTCATTGGTCCTTGCCTCAGGGAGCGGAATTCGTCTGCTTTCATTTCTAGGACTCCTTCTGGGATGTGGTAGTCGCGAAAGGCTTGCTGGAATTCATCCCAAGTGAGTGTGTCTGGATCCACTGCTGCCTCACGGTAGTTGTCCCACCATTCTCCTGCTGCTCCAACAAGCTGATGCGATGCTAACATCACTTTTTCATGAGAATCGATAGTGACCAGGTTGAGCTTTTTGTTGATGTTGCGAAGCCAGTCATCAGCTGCTAGCGGGTCATCATCAGTGCTGTCGAAGGTTGGTGGCCTGAGCCTCATGAACTCAGTCATCCTGGACTGAGGTGGAGGTCCATGGTTCTGCTGATTCATCCCTTGGGTGATGGCTTGCAGGAGTTGAGTCTGATTGGCCATCACTTCTGCAAGAGTAAGGGGTGGCGGCGGTGGCGGTCCCTGATTCCTGGTTTGGTTGTTCGCTGCAGTGTTGTGCTGATTCACTTCCTCCTCACGATCTCCGTCATTCTCATCGTGACGGCTCCCTTCATGTTCCTCACGATTGCCCCGTTCATTCCTCCTATCATTCCTTCGGGGGGATGGATTACGACGGTTTGTCTTCTTCCCTCCTCTGGTGGCAGTCCTGCCCCTTTCTGCCTGTTCATTACGGTGGTCATCCTCAGCAGCCTTTGCATCACGCTCACGACGAGTTTCAATGCGAGCAGACTTCTTCTTAGGCGGCATCCTGTTTCCATAGGTGAGGGTAAGACGGGAGTTGAGACAGGTACTAATTTAATTTTTTTTTTTTTAGTTTTATTTATTAGATAGTTTACTTAGTTAGGTTGTTCTTGAATCACCCAAGCACTCAACCAAGGAACCAAGAAACTTGCAAATACACACAAGCACTCTATATTACAAGCATAGATAACTTTTATTCATTAGATAAGGGGTATTATACAAGACGTACTACAGACGAGTTATACAAACTATTAGGACACTACCTACTACTAGGATGCTACTGAGTTACTACTAGCTACCAGGATAGCTGCTGCTAGCTACTGGTACAAAAGCTCCAAGATACTACTACACTGCTCGAAACTACTCAACCACTGATCCCACGATCCCTACGCCACTGCTCGTAGAGGTTGAAGTCATCATCATTGATTATGAACGGGTTGTGGGAGGTAAACCCGCTGTCGGGCTCAGCAGCTGCTGGGGCATCTTCAACACTTGGAGCAGCGTCCTCGACCATCGGTGTGGGGGAATCTACCTGGTCATCCTCCTGAGGTGGCTCCTCTGGATCCTCTTCTGGATCTTCCTCCGTTTCCGCAACCTCAGAGATATCCATACCTCCCTCCTGGTCATCAGATCCATCTGAGTTGTCGGAGCCGTGTGAGTCATCATCATCACTCTCATCATCATCCTCAGATCTGTTCCCATTTGCAGGTCCTTGACGAGAGATTGTTCCCCGAGTAGCATCATCCAGAACAGGTGCTGTAGGGGGTAGCTGGCGCTCACCGCTGGTGGAAGCAACGAAGTTCCGCTTCCTTGCAGTCTGCCTGGTGCGTGCGCCTCGACATATCCCCACTTGGTGCAGGGCCTCCAACTCCTGAGCGTGGCGCTGAGCACTCTCTGCCATGGTCTTCAGGGCTTGGTTGGCGCGCTCCTCAGCTTCTATGGCTTGGTTCTGAGCAATATCCAGCTGCCTCTCCAAGTCCTTGATCTTCTCTTCTGCCCTCATGGCATGCCTATAAGCCTTGCCCCACTCATGGGCGTGGTCTTCATATAAGTTATCCAAAGCCAACAAGTATCGTGCGGTGGCAGCCAAGGTAGGATCATCAACTGTCTGGGTGGGACCCTCAAGTGTAGCCACACGATGCTTCCAAACTTCATTTTCCACGTCCTTCACAGGGAAGTACTTGAAAGGAGTGGTCCCGCTGAAGCTGATGTTCTTCTGGCAAAGCTCTAGTAAAACTCCTCGGGCAGCCATCTGCAGAGTATCCTCAAACCTGGCGCCTGTGACCTGCCCAGTCCATGGCTGTATGTCGGAGTGGGGAGGGACTCCATCAACATGTACACACATCTTGCAGACCGGTGCCCCCTGGTTCACAGTTTCCTGCCAATGATAATCTGGGGCTCGAGTGTATCCCATCTTCTTCATGGTGTCAGCCAGGAGTGCAGGAAAACCACTGTCTTCATTAGCATAAGACCAAGTCCAAGGACCTTCTTCCATCTGCCAAATAAATTTGGAGATGTTAGAACAGATCAAGGAGGAAATTTTATAAGCCTTTTAATAATAGACTTTAGAGGAAAGGAGAGATAAGATAGGGAAGGATATTCATAAAGTAGTTTTTATGTCGAGGTAAGAAACTCTCAGCGGTGGTTTTTCCTAGGGTTGCGTCCTACGGCCAAGTACGGCTTTGATACCACTCTGTCGGACCCCATTTCTGGAATCCACTGTGCTTACCGTATCAATCCCTGGACCAGTAGTTGATACGCACAAAACAAAGATAATACCAAATCCATACTTCGATTATTATTACAATACCACAAATGTCTTGCAAAGACTTCAATTTACAATACCAAAGCGGCCGGTAGGCCTGGCCACAAACTAACAACACAAGCGGAAAGCGTAGAGTCCAACTTCTACAGGCAACTCGGGCGACGAACGCAAACCCTACTCGTCGTCACCACCATCTTCATACTGAGCATCTTCTTCTGAATAATTAAAGCAAGAATGAGCACATAATGTACTCAGCAAATCCTAACACTACACAAGGGAATTATAAATGCATATATGGCTTTATGAAGGATTAGGCTATACGGCTTGTATTTTAGCAGAAAGCTTATTTTAATGCAGGGTTCATTTTAAAAGCATAAACCTTTTATAAGAAACGTTTGTCATGATTAAGTGGGGTGGCCCTGGGGGAGATACGTCAATCCCACCAGTTCCTAAGTTTTAGGCGAGCCTTCGGGCGCACGGCCGTACCGACTCTCACTTCCAAAACACGGGCGAACTACTGCCCACTCACACTTCAAGGAGTATGTAAAGCTAATCATTGTGAACTCAACCATAGCGCGTCTGTGACCGCGACACGGCTATCCGGATAGATTTTAACTCTGCAGAGGTGTACATCTTTACCCACAGACTACATCGCTCTTAGCAAGGGAGCAACATAGCGAAACCCACCTTCCCCGAGTATCTCCACCATCCCACCCACGAGCCATTACTGAACCAGGGACTTATAATGCGACTGTAAGTAGTCAATGGCCCAATGGCCAAGTCGGACAACGACCAATTACGATATCGTGTCTGCTCCTGGTTGCTCGTTGCACTACCGCCTCCTAGGTGGATCAAGTGGTAAACACCAGAAAGTTAGGGTCAAGTCCTGCCCATAACAGGATCTGTTGGTTGCACGGGGTTCACTAGGGTGAGGTCCAACGAACCGGTCCTTAACCGGCAGAGGCGAGCATCTTCCACCTATCCCCACCTATGTGGGTCACTATTCACCATGCACCAATCTCGCCCCCGCCTAAAAATATCCCACTTCACCCCAACACACTAGTTGATTATCACCCTCCCATTTTGTTTACTCACACATACCAAGCACACATTTTCACACATTTCACCAAAATTCATGATCATTGTGTAGCAACTAAATAGCTGCAGTAAATTCCTAAGCAATCTAATATCAAGGTAATAATCCAGCATTATTATAACATAATGAAGGAAATCCTAGGTTTAACAAGGTAACAGACATCAATATCAAGGATGGCTATCCTACTAGGTTTATAACTAACACAACATTTCAAATAATAAAATAGCATGCATCATATGTAAGCAAAAATAGGCCATTCATAGGATGTGGTGATAAATCATAGGATCAATATGATCAAGGATAGTTAGGACTTGCCTTCAAACTCTTCCTCGCGCTCCTCCTCGTAATCCGGGTCCTCGGGCTCTTCCTCGAACTCCTCGTTAGCTATAATACGCAAAATACCGGCGAATGAATAACTATCGCAAAATAAAATAAATGTGATCAAATAAGATCCAAATAACCAAATAAACTCAAATGGAATAGGAATTGATATGAATAGATAGGATTGAGATAAATAGGATGATCAGGGAAAAGAATCTATTAATAGAAGCAAAAAGGGTGGAATGATGGTATAAAGAAAAGGGATTAAGCTTCCTATAGATTCCTATTTATTATGGAAATATTATATTTTTCTGATGTTGGGAAAAGGTGGCAAAATAATCTAGGGAATATAAGATATTTTTAGGAATTTTTCTGGAATTTTTCTACAAAGGGAAAATGTCGAAACAGGATTCTGTGTGCACTAGCCGGGTGGATCTAGCAAAATAGGTTCGGATCCAGAGGCTGACTAGTGGGGTCGGGCTGCTAAGTGTACTCCGGGCTACTGTTCTGTGGACTAGGCGCACAAGGTCTGTAGACCGGCTGTGTGTGTGAGGGTGGTTCACGTGGACCGGGTGTATGGAAGGAAAAGAGAGAGAGGGAGCTGACTGGGATTATGTGGCGGGCCCCACGAGCTGACGTGGATGCCACGCGGACGCCACGTCGGACGGCGGCGACCAGGTCAGCGCGCGGCGGCGCTGGGCTGCGCGCGGCGGTGGCTCGCCGGAGGGCTCGCCGCCGGCCGCTAGGGTGGATGAAAGACGACGAGATCTCGCCGCAGGGCTAGAGGATGCGAGGGCGAAGCGGGTGGTCGAGCTTGTTGTCGACGGCGAGCACCAGAGCCGCGCGGGCTCGACGGAGTGGGACGCGGCGGCGGAGCGCGATGCGCTCATGCGTGCGCGTGTGTTTTTCGTGAGTGTGTGCTATCTGGGAGGTGCGCGGGGTTGCGGCGAGTGTGGTGCGTGTGTGCGTTGAGCGAGGCGCGGCCGGAATGGCGCCCGTCGTCGAGCTCGTGCGACGGCGGGTGGCGGCGCTCGGTGCGCGCCGGCCTAGGGTTTAGGAGGGCTGGAGTTTGAGCTCGGGATCGAACCAGTAAGCGATGGGGATGCTGTAGAGACAGAGAGGAGAAGGGGACCTCACCGGAACAGGGAGATCGTGCGGCGGCCGGAGTTTGGGGAGAAAGGAGAATCGGCGTCGATTGAGTGGCTGTGGTGGTGGAGATGTAGTGCAGAGCCGGTGGCGAGTCTCGTAGGAGAGGCTCGAGCCTATTTATAGGCCGAGGGAGGCGGTTTGCGCGGAAATATCGCCGGCGGCGATATTTTCCCCGGCGCCGATCTTATCCGCGGCGTATTGACAGCATGCCGTGGCGCAGGGGCCGAGGATGGTCAACATTGCGGCGCGGTATGGGCACGGCGAGGCCGTACGCTAGCTGTCGAGCGGTGCGACGGATCGGGACGGAGAGAGAAGCTCGCCGGTGTTCATCGGCGGAGATTTTTCCCGGTGGGGCGCGCGTGGCCGACGCGCATTGGCTCAATTTGCGGCGCGGCGAGGTCGGCAGCGTGATCGCGAAGGCAGACGGCGCTTCTGGTCGCCGCTGGCGAGCTCGTCGCTGTGCTGTGAGAGCGGGAAATCCGGCAGCCTCCATGCCGGTCTTAAGTGAGATGGCGCCGCCCCGTACACCGATGGAATGGATCGAGGCTGGGTGACGTCGCGGCGGAGTGGCTACAGCAGCTCGAGGACGTGAGCTGGAAAGGAAGAGAGAGAGAGCAGAGAGGGAGAGCGGGGAGAGCTGCGGCCGCGCTGGCGAGGGCTCGCGAAGGCGCGCGGTCGCGCTGGGGAAGACGACGTGGCGGCTGGGCTGGACCGGGCCATGCGGGCTGCGCTGGGCCGGGAAGGAAAAGGAAGAGAGGAGGCGGCCTGCTCGGGGAAAGAAAGAGGAGTTGGGCTGGGCCGGCGAAGGAAAGTGAAGAAAGAAACAGCCCGGGAAAGAAATGTTTTGAACATTTCTCAGATTTTGAATTGAGCAAATTTGAATGGAGTTCAAATTTGGGAGAGGGAGTTAAACACCAAATGGAATCCAAATAAAAGAAGAATCAAAACAAGCACTTGAGCACGAACTTTTATTTTAGAAATTTCCAAATTCTATTTATTGAACTACTTTACTGAGAGTTTATTTTTTGTAAAATCATGGAATTACCTATAAATCTAAAAAGTTCAATTTCTGAGTGAATTTTATTGTATTTAAATTTTTGGGCTGTTACAGGTATGCAGCCAAAAAATTTTCACGTAACAGTCTAAAGACTAAACACGTCAGCAGATCACATACCACACGACAAATTACGGAGATTCTTGATGCTAATATTGTCCTTAGTTCTTTGTATCTCTTGATGCAGTGACTGGATATGTTGATGGTTGATGTTTAAGTGTTTGTCGAAGATAGAGGGACTGTTGTTGCATGCCCCAAGGCAAGCTTGGAGTGCTGGGGCAAACTAGGAGTGCAAAAGTCCATGCAGAGAACAACATCATAAACGTGTTTAACGTCGCAACCGTCTAGTAGCTTGGTCACCTTTCCAGACTTCAGATCAAGAGTAAAGAGCACATCACGCCCTTTTACGACGATGACACCATGGTTGTTGGCCGTTGCATACAGTTCATCCACGAACGAGAGGGTGCAAGACGGGAGCAACTTATCCAGCTCAAAGACTCTTCGCTGCGTCCATCCAGCATCACCACCATCCAAACCACCAGCATCCCTCGACCACGTAAAGAGTTTGGAGCCCTGCGTCGCGGCGTATCCAAGCTTGCCTTCGTCCTCTGCAATCGCGAACCCAGTGAAGGAATTCCAGCACGTAGATGGTATGCTAACAAACGACAGTTGTTGCTTGTCCAGCTCGACAGCCAAGAGCTTGGTGGTCGCCTCGCAGACGAAGTAGACCGTGTTCCCGACGCGAGCGCTGGGCCGGATGATGCCGTGCACCCTGCGGTCATGGTCTTGGATGGAGATCGGGTCGCTCCACACACGTTGCTCTGAAGAGTAGATGTAGGCAGATGTTAAACCCGTGGTGGGGTTGGTACCCGCGAAGACGACGACGAAGGCGCCGGAGCCGCAGTCGAGGTGGTCGCAGCCGGCCGCGGCGCAGAGCAACGCTGCGGTCCATGCGTACCTGCGGTTGACGAGAAGCAGCAATGCAGCCTCCGGACCTGGCTCGGGATGGGACTCCACACGACGAATTCCATCCACACCCAGCAACTAACCTCGCAGGTCCTCCAGGTCCAAGAAAAGAATGCGGCTGTGGAGGGCGTCGATGGCGTACCGGCGGGAGATTTCGGTAGAGGGTAGGGTGGAGGTAGTAGAGAGGGGCATGAACCGGGTTTTCACGGTCCAGCCATTGTGTGAGGTGGTGGACGCCTCTCCGCCACTGTAGATGATTCCGAGCAGTGGAGGATTGCGGTGGAACTCGCGGAACCTGCGGCAGAAGCCTGGGCCGCAGATGAGGCGGCACCAGTCCTTGCAGACTAGCGCGGCGCTGAGGAGGCAAGCGGGGTCGTCCGGCGGAAACCGAAGGACGATCTCTTCGACGAGCTCCTCTGGCAGCGCCGGCGGCATGATGCTGCTTGCTTGCTGCGGATAGTTGGGATCGGATACCGAGGGTTTGGACTGAATGTATGATAGCGGATCGGATCGGCGGTATTTTTCTATTTATTGATATCAATCGTGACGAGCACGGAGCCGTGCATGGAGTTCCCTGGCCCACGCGTCTGTTTAACTTATATATGTTGTCGGTAACGAACTTGGTATTGGAAACATGGGTGATGACACGGCTTACATCTATATAAATATGTATCAAACGTTACGTATTTAATGACATTGTTTCAAGGGAGCACAAAATTCCTCAAGCAACAACCGAAGCTATCGGAGAGGATGCTGACCTCTTCTGTTCAGAAATGCCGTTGAGCCACTCTATTATCCAAAATGTGGATGCATCGCAAGTGTAATTTTAAACAAAAGTTGGTACTATTATATAGAAAGCATGTTTTGTTTCGGTAGTGCTAGGCAGTAGCAGAGGTAAAGGATCGCTCTTCTATCGACATAGAAAGCTGTTTAGCCTCCTCTGTTTGTCTTTTGCGAGAAGCAAAAAAAAAAAAAGAGTGTGATATTGCAGAGCTTACTGCGGAGTTGCAGAGCCTCCATCTTGGCTATATACATGTTTATTACCTCTGTCTCTAGCTCCTTGTACAGATTTACCTCTGTCTCCTACAATACTAAATGGTAACATTCAAGATAGTGAGATTCCTGACCATCTTACATTTCTCAAGATAAAATAAATCGGGTGCGGGTAGCATGCATGGATCATATTCCCTCTGCTCTTCAATAGATGACGTATTGAGTAGTAAATCTAGTTCAATTTGGACTAGATTAGCTGCCCAAAACGTCTTAAAAACTGATGTAGTATAAAATAGCAGTGTAATGATTTCATATAATCATTTTCATTTAGGAGTTTCCAGAAAGATGGAACCATATTCCATCCTGGCTGCTCTCGTGGAATCAGGGAATGCAGAGATCCGACAAGCGACAACATGGATCAGGCCATTGAAAGACAAGAAGACATTCTAATTAGACCGTTTTTCTCCTTAATACAGTGGCACAAAGTTCTCCAGCATGTTCTGAGAAAAGTCCATTTAGAGCTGAAACCATGCTATTTACAGTTCCTTGGTTCCTCACTTGCACAGACTGATCCTAGTGCTGCATAAATACAAAAAAAGTTGTGTAAATTTGCACACTAAGAAAGTTGTGTTCAAGATGGACGGTGTTGATACCTGGAATGCAGAAGGTCATGTAGGGAACAATGTCCTCCATGCCATAGTCACGCCTGTCAAATAACTTCACCACCTCCTCCATGCCATCGTGTGACGCCCCGTGTCACTGGAGATCACCTGGCTTCATCTTTGCCCAAGTAAACAGAACCAAAAAGCAAATCGAGTCAAATTCAAATTTCAAAATTTAAATAATGTCAAACCAATGCTTGTGAAGCAATTTAAAAATTTCAATATCGACTTGTCCAACTAATACTTTTTGCAGCAAGAGCATCTGAAATGACAATTTTGGGAGATTTTTCCCTGATTTTTGAAATTCTGGAAGTGTCTCTAAAAATTCAGGGAAATTCATGCAAATCCTGCTGTTACTCGATTTTTAATTCAAATTCTGTTGCTCAAACCTACCTGGACCCAAAAGAGAAGTTGGAGCTGGATATTTATCTTAGGTTCCCTGAATTTCTCATAATTTTTGGATGTCTGGAAGGTTCCCTTTTAATTCGACAAACTTGGCAGCATGAAATTCAAATTTCTTCAAATTTGGGTCAAATTTGATCCTTGTGAAGGAACTCAAAGTTTTCAATAACAACATACCCCAACCAAAAATACCTCTGGATAGCTCATCTCAAAAGATAATTTGTGGAGAATTGTTGGTGATTTTACAAATTCTTTTGGATGCCCAAATAAATCCCAAATCTTCAAAAGTATCCAACTTTGACCAGCTATATTTTGAAATCTGCTGGGAGTTCAGCTGTGCATGTTGGCCAGACGATAGATCTCTTCGAGATCTTTCCAATGGTACCACATTTGCAATTTTTGGAGATCGTTTGCTAGCTCGATTTGTGTACCAAAGTTTGGGAACATTTCGAGTTTGAATAAATCGGTAAATGGGAAAGATGCCCGAGGGCCCACCTGTCAGCGACTCTCTTCTCACTGCGCGCGTCGGAACGCTGCCGCCGCGTGTCCGCCGGCGTACGGCTCCGCCACGCGGCGCCCCTGGCCCGCTCCTCCGCCCGACTCAGCGTCAAAACGCGCCCGGCCTCATTCCTCCCGTCTCGCCCTCGCTCTCCCTCGCTCTCCTCTCTCCCGAGCTCGCCCCAAACCCTAACCCTACCGTCAATCCACCATTGCCGGCGAAGGCTGAGCTCGCCGCCGTTGCAGACGCCCTCCGGCCAAGGCAACAAGGTAGCCAGCGTCGCCATGGATTAGAGAAGTTTGCCCAGTCGACCGTTTTCCCTCTCTAATCTCAAGCAAAGGGGAATCGAGGTTTCTTCATCGAGCTCGGCCGTCGGACCATCTCGCATGCCGCCGCTGTTTTCTTCCACTCTGGTGGGTAATGCTTCAATTGCTCGCGCGGGAGGGTAGTAAACTGGGTTGCGAATGTCTATGAATCTGCATCCGCCAGACTCGCTGTTTTCCCAGCCGCCGTCGAGCCGCCGACCGCACCCCACCACCGAACTACCCCCTCCGGCCTTTCCCGTCGACAAGATCTCCGCCGCCGAGCTTCGCCCTGACGCCCTGAAGCTGGTGCTCGCCTCAGTTCGTCCCCGCGCCTCCCCAGTTCGCCGGAACGCCGCCGTTTCCTCGTCGCCGTCCGCCTCCTCGCCGCCGAACCACCCTGGGACCTCGCCATCGACGACACCACCTTCCCCGAGATCCGCGCGAGCACGGTGAGCACCCCGCCGCCGCCCATTCACCCCCTCTCCCATCCCCGCCGCCGGAACGGCCACGTTGCCGCCGCCGACGCGCCATGCGCGTCGTGCGTGCTCGCCATGGGCGCACTGGATCTGCTGCGCCCAGATTCCTGTGGCCCCTCGTGTGGCCGGGATCCGATTGGTTGCGGCAATAAAAATCCTTTCGGAAATTGCTTAATTCCCATAAAATCATAGAAATCATGTAAAATGCATAGAAAAATAAATATAAATCAGAAAAATGCAAACCAAACTTTGTTGGACTCCTTGTGAGCAGATCTATCTCAAAAAAATGTCAAACTGCAATAAATCATTTATCTGTTTTCTGTAAAAATACAAATACGCAGATCTTGTTTAATCCTTAATAAATTATCTGTTGCTCCTTAAATCATGAACTCTTGCAAGCTTATACAGTACCTAACAACACACCTACAGAGCATTTTTCACTGTCAGGTCATACTTAATTATTTTACTACGATTTAAATCGTGTTTTGCATTGTACAAATTGTTATAAATCATTTATATAAATGGCCAAACTTCACTGTAAATTACTTTCAGTGGTACTCTTCACCAGAAAAATGCCACTGGACACAAATTAATTTTCAAAATTAATTAATTTAATTAACCCTCTCAAGTTAATTTAAGTGATTAACTAAATCAAGAGTCAATGAAGGAAATATTTCAGACGAATATAATTAATTAAGTTTTGCACTTATAGTGTAAATGACTGTCTGAATTAATTAAATCATATTGCATCATATCATCGCATCTAACATGCATTATTTCCTTGTCATGGCATATAGTGACCGAGGAGACTCCGGAGCCACTGGACTTCCAGCTGCCGGAGGAGGAGGCACAGCAGGAGGAGGAGCAGCAGACTGACATCCCCGCTGACCCCGCTAGCTTAGCTCCTGAGCCAGGCAAGCCCCGGTGCATGCCTTCCTGTAGATTTTTTTATTTTCTCATTTGTTTGGGGCTAGTAATTGATTGTGCATTAGGTTTATTAGGAGTTGATGTGGAACCTTAGAACTGCATTAGGACTACCCTTCCGGATCCTACCTTGTGTCCTATGTTGTTGTAGTTGGTTCTAGGGTAACGTTAGAGCTTGCTATGCTTAGTGGCTAGTGAACGGTAGAAGACGAGTGGTAGGTCCCACTCGCATGATAGGAATTACTCTGGATTGTACTAGCAGAATTTAGGTTTGTTGCAGACCGGACGGGGATTGTTTGTGTAGGATGGTTGGAGAAGGCTGGGCCTTCACGGTGGTAGCCCCGTCTGTGTCGATTAAGGACCGTTCGTTGTTGGCCCCGCTGAGCAAGCTTGAACGTACTGATCACATGCTAGTGTTTTATGGGCCTAGTAAACTTAGTAGCTTACGTTGCCCTAGTGCGCGGTGGAAGCCTGCTCTTTCTATCATGGTATTCGGGAGAGAAAGGATGCTTCCCAATCGGGGCGCACGTCTGGGACGGGGACCGTGCGGGAAGGCCTTTTCTCGGGAGGAGTTGGATCCGGCCTAGCTCTAGGGGGACCTTTGCGAAAGGTTGCCGCATGCGACCTTACGCGTGTGCGTCGTGTGGTCAGGTTTCTCCTGCAGGATGTACATCGATGCCGCCGCTCTCGGAAATGAGCACCCACTTGTTCACTGCGCCACATCGTAGTGTGATGGTGATGATGATGATGATGCTAGTTTATTATGGTTATCTTCATATACTATGCTGTATACTGCTGTTACCTGCTGAATTGTTGTTTTATACCTGTTTTAGAGGTAAGTGCACTGTTTTATCGGTTAAGTACTTAATTGGGATTAAAACTTGAAAGTAAGGACCAAGTAATTAGTGCGGCTTTATGCAATGAGTCAGCCTACCCCTTGTAGCCTCTGCATTCTAGGAGTCGGCTGTAGTTAGCCACGTTGACGGGTAAGTCTTGCTGAGTAATTAGTACTCAGAGTTTGGCTCCTTATGTTTTTGTGCAGGTTGTACCTTTATCCCCGACTCCGCAGGTGGAGGTGGTCAGTGGGACGGCCAGCTTTCTTTTGGCTGGACGGCTCACTGGGAGACTGAGGAGTGAGCTACTCCTGTGTTCGCATTCTGAGGGCTTGGAATGCGGACTTCTTATCGTGAGAGCGTGTATCGTTCCTTATCATCGTTGTCATTGTTTCTTTTGGACCTAATCGTACTGTAAACCTTTAAAAATTTCCGCTGTGCGACTCTGTGTTTTAATTCGGACTAATGTAATAACTTTAAGACTTAAATTGTGCCTATTTATGTGTTGTACTGTTGCGTCTGTTCATCAGCGCGGACCGACTCGATCCTGTGAAAAGCGGAAACGCTACAGCCGGCATCAGAGCCGTGTTGGGACAGTACACCATATAAATGACCTATTTTCGAAAAGCTAACCACGTTACGAGTGAGGAACGAAAGCCCTAATATAAGGAGGTTAGATAATCAGGTGGTAATAGGAGTTGTTTGTTTACTTTTCTGTAACGACGCACCGACGCCCAGGTAAGAAGGTAAGGATCATGCATGGCTCAGTGATATTTCTGGTACATGAACCATCGAGTTCATGAGTTGATTTCTGGTACATGGACCATCGCGTTCATGAGGATGATCGGAGCCATGCATTTACTTTCTGTACAGATACGTCACCTGAGTAGATTGTTTGAGGTGACGTTGTGTGTTTTTCTTGCAGGTACACTAACTTGCGTTAGATCGTGTAGAAACGTCTGTCGAGTGCGAATTAGTTACCACCGCTGTCTACGGCCTGTTATATTAGGCAAACTCTTTATTTTGTGAGGATGTATAGGTCGAGCATGCATGCATTGCATCTAAAAGACATCAACAAATTTCAGCTCACAGAAATTTTTGGACTGACTGACTAAACAACTTCAAAAATCCATTTCCCTTAAACCGCTGAGCCAAAAATTGCAAACTCAGGCTTGCTGGCAAGCTTAAAACATGAACTAAAGTTTTGCTTCAGGTTGCCCACAAAAATCTTGTCCCTAACAGCCCCAAACCGGTCATGCAAAACAGCCATTTTAATCTGCCCCGAGCAGATTTCAGAATCTGTCAGTCAACTTCAAAAATTCATATCTGATGATCCGTTCGTCGGTTTTGCGCGTTTGACCACTCTTTGGAAAGCTTGTGAAGTTTTCTACAACTTTGTTTCACAGACCAGGCACTTTTGCCGCCCACAGAAGTGTCAGTTTCTATTTTTGTGTCTGCTGTTTCTGTTTGGCAGAATTGCTCCCTTTAGTTTGCTGCCATCTTTTATCTCGTATCCTACCCCGTTTTGATCCGTTTCGTCTTTCTTTTGCTGCCACAGATGGACGAGTTGGATGACTTCCTTCATGCCCAGCTGGGGGGGGATGGCTTGCTGCACACGGACGGTCTCTACCTGTCCGGTTTTCCTCAGATGTTCTGGGAGATGTTGCAGCATTTTGGCCACCCCGATCCTCCGCATTATCGCGGGAAGGTTACCACGAGAGATGGTCTCCCCTACTGCAGCATATGGGTGGATGTGACCGCACACCCTCGAGGAAAGTGGGGGAGGTACAAGCTGCAGGAGATCGGAGAGGACTTCGATGACACCCTGATCCGCCTGGCTATGAAGGCAATGGCCAACTGCTGCAACAGGTTCATTGAGGAGTTGGAGGGCACCCCAGAGGCTCTCTTTCCACCGTCAGCGCCGTGCAACCCGCGTTGCTTGGCTCGTGTGGAGGCAGCCGCCAGAGCCAGCCCGCAGGTTATCCAGGAGCAGTATCCGTTCTTGGTTTCGGCGCTGTCAGCTTTGTGCGATGTGATCCGTGCAACTGATCGCGCGGAGCACAAGACGCAGTAGCGCGTGGACCGCCTGGCAGAGGCTGTGGATGCACGTGATGCTGAGATTGCCCAGTTGCAGTAGTCCTTTGCAGAGTCCGCCGCCCAGGCTGAGCAGAGCGCCAGTTTGCTCGCCCAGCGTGTGACTGAGCTCATTGAGCGTAACAATGAGATGGCGAACATGTTCCAGGAGATGACAGCCATGGTGAATCACATCAATGGGATTCAGGAACAGCTTGAGATTGCTCAGCATCAGATTGTGGGTCTCAATGAGCAGATTGCCGCAGCAGCACCCCCACCCCCAGGCGAGGGCGATGCAGTGTCTGGGATGAGTTTGGAGGTAGACCAGCCGGTCAACCGCGACCCGCTGGCAGACTTGGTTCGCGATGCGCCAGTAGTCATTATCGCTGCACCGGAGGACTGGCCCGCGATCCAGGAGAGGCTGTTGCGCATGGGCAACGGACGCCGTGAGATACGGCGGTACCAGTTTCCACCCCGTGGGAACCCGTGAGCACCGCTGCTGATGTTAGGATAGATCTTAGCTAGCATTGTCTAGGAACGCCGTACGTGTTGGAGAAGGTGGTTGTAACTTTTGGATGATATGTGCTTTTGTAACTATATTTGGATGATGTATGGATGTTCCTTAAGACTTGTTCAATGATATGAATGGATCTGTTATGTATGAGCTTCTGTCAATTGGCTTTTATTCGCCTTCCTACTTTATTCCCTGCCATTTGTATTAAACCTGTTTAGCAATGCGCTAATGGTGTTGTTTGTTGGGCAGAATGCCGCCTCGTCGTCCACCGCCACCACCGCCGCCACCACACAACTTGGCGGAGGTGATAGCTGTTGGTATTTCTTACGTCACGAATAAATCCGCAAGCGTACGGAGAATACCGTTGTAGCACTTCACCCGTGAGTATTCAAGGGTATCGTTATTTATATTATCCCAAAGGAACGGAGTGGAATTATCTTCTAGTCTAGCTCGTCCAAGGACACAAAGAAGGATGGTAGGTATGGGTAGAGAGGATTCCTATGGATGAAGTTCTATCTGGAATAAGGAAGAGTAAACACAGCAGGGCTGTCACCACCTACTGGCAAACCCCCCTACTAGAACACGTGACACTAGGGCAATTAGGTGCCTAGGCCAGTCCTAGGGTCACGTGACAACAAAGCAATTAAGTCTTCGCTGCCAGACCGATTCCAAGAAGTCAATTCACTAGAACAGAGAGGATTAAGCAAGTAGGGCTGTCACCACCTACCGGCGACTCTCTCTTAGGACACGCGACACTAGAGCAATTAAGTCCCTATGCCAGTCCCAAGGTCACGTGACAACAAGGCAATCAAATCCTAGCTGCCGGACCTATTCTAGTTCACAAGACTAAAGATAAATTCCGCCTCTAAATGCTTACTTGAATGGAACGATGATCATGCAAGCAAGTAAAAGAAGAACTTATACTAGAATAGAAATATTCAATCCAATAGAAGATCAAGAATACTCACTTGTAATGAAGATGAACGACGAACGAACGATGAACGAACGACGAACGAACGATGAACGATGAACGAACGACGAACGAACGATGAACGAACGAAGAACACTTCACTATGAATAAGTATCCTCCAAGGTACAAGATTTGGGCAAGGTCCTCACAAGGGGAGGACTACCCTTCTCTCCTACCCTACTCTCTCCCTATTCTACTAGTGTACAAGGGGCTCTAGGCCCTTGGGGTGGAATGAGGCTCTCCTTCTTGTGTGTCTTGAGAGGAGGGGGGTACCCCTTTATTTATAGCCCTCCATAGGCGGTGGAATTGAGGCGGTTCCTTAGGTCGGTGGCATTGATTGCAGGCAGAACCGACCTTGGTACGTCGGTGGGGAACCGCCATAAAAAGATGGGCTGCTGGGGCCACTGTAGCAGGTCGGCCGACCCAGGGTTTGGGGTCGGCCGACCCCCCCTTGGCCCATTTGGTCTTGGGCTTTTGCCGAGAGGTCCTCCTTGATGTCCTATTGAGTGATCTTGGTGCTATGGCCCAAGTTGGTTAAGTTTCGTAGGACGTTTGATCCATATCTTGGTCGGCTGCCGATGCTGATTTCTCGGAGTGGTGTCCTCTTTGGAATATGGTATGGGTTGATTTGGTGGATCCATATATCCTTGCCATTGTTGAGGATCTCCAAGGGATGATCTTTCTTCATATCTCCTTGATATTGGGCTTTTGGGGAGATTTCCTTATGACGGGGAAATTCGGTGTTTGCAGAGTGGGCCTTTTATGCTTCCTTTTCCCCGGTTTCCTAGAAATGCAGCTGCACTCACAAATTCACCAACACTTGTGGAATTGATTAGTAATAAACTCCTACCACTATGTTTGGTGTTCATTTTAATTCTTTTATGAAGGTAACTGACGGTAAAATTCTTGCTCTAAGGACCGTCAACAACTCCCCCACACTTAGCCTTTGCTCGTCCTCGAGTAAAGTTGAAGGACTAAGGTGGAACAAAACTCCCTTTGGTATGATGCTAGCATACAAGTTACTCCAAGCCATACCTGCACCTGTGAACTTTGATGTGTCTACCATGTCATCTTGGGCGGTTGAGGAATGGAACGGTCCTGATTCAAGTCATCATTACTCCCCTGTTGAGTAACTTGGGTTTTTGATGGAATTTTCAAAAGAAGAACATAGCTTGTACTCCTCGAATGATAACTCTCGGATCGCTCAATGTGTATGATTCCTCACCAAGGCAATGGGTTGCCTCTTTTCATCCTACTTCTATGTAAGGCTTTGTGTGGAGCTTGGTAGGGATGAAAAGGAGCATACTTGCATCACTTATATTGCTAAGTCAAAGAATGGATCCAAAGAGAAAACAAGCCATACAATCTGATCAAGAATGTGCATGTGTGTGGATATGTGTGTGGAAGATAGAATGAGATGGATACTCCTTGATGCGATGATGTCCCTCTCATGATTGATTTTCTTTTGAGAACATGGCTATCACTTCTTTTCTTTTCTCTTCTTTTTTTTTTTTTTTTTTCTCTCTCTCTCTCTTTTTTTTTTTTAATCATGCTCAACATGTTCGAGCATGTCTCTCTTTTATTCTTGCTCATGCATATGATCATTCTTTTTCTCTTCTCTTCTTTTTTTTTTTTTTTTTTTTTTTTTTTTGATAGCCATGTCTCTTTTTGCAAGAATGTTTGGAGAGGGACATCAACAACAAGTGATGGAGTATTTATTTTGGTGGATGGATGGATGGATGGATGGGAATGGTGTTGCTAACTTCCAGTGTAGAAGTTAGCACGTGGATGTGGCATGATGAAATAATTATTTGGTGGATGAGTGAAGGTGGTGTGTGTACGTGATTCTTGATCAAGAAAATATGACAAGCATCTCACAAGGGTCACACAATTTGACAAAGCTCAAAGCAATAACAAGCAGCATTTTGTAGGGGTTTTCAATGTGATCATTATTTGGCTCTGGTAGGAATATAAGATCGATCATTGAGGAGTGCAAAGCTATGGATTTTCAATTTTGCAAATAAATTCCCAAGTACTCTATACAGAAGAAGCAAGATTCCTATCATCCAACCATATCACACTCGCCAACAACTTAGATAAACATGGGTTCCTATGATATTGGTGTTCACAAGAAACAAGTGTGCGAAGCGAGGAATAAAGAGTATGCAGGCCAACCAAACAGAAGCATGTATGTTGAGGGATAAAAAGATTTGTTCTTATCATTGAGTTAAATTTTGGTGATTGATGCAAGAAATTTATTCTAACTCAAGAATTGGAGAGTAGGGTATAGGATGCGCAAACCGTCACCTTAGATGAAGTGGAGACCAAGAGGGGTCATGTGATTGATCTTTGTCTTCTAGTCCCGATGGCTCCACTCATTCGCGTGTTGATTAGTGCGATGTTGTGCATCGTGTTGGTGGGAGATCTCGAGTGTGTGCTTGATGAAGAACGAGGGATCTCCCCCACACTTGTTCTTGTACCTGGCTTATTTATTCAAGAGAAACAAACAAATGTGGAAATAAAAAGGACTCTACCGGGGTTAAAGACCGGGAGCCTAAATTTATTGAATTTGACAAAATAACTCAAGGCGCGTTATATGTTTGAAATAAAAGCGCCTAGTTTATTCATATAAATTCTTTTTTTTTTTGTATTGAAATTTTTTTTTTTATTTTAGATTTTATCATGTAAAGAAATGCAACAAAAGAGATAACTGCCGGTTATCCTGTCGGCAAGGGCATCGTCATTTTAAGTCTGACGAGCAAGACTTTTCTCCGTCATGTTTGGCTTGATGTTGTGGCTCCGGAGAATGTCTGCAAGGTTAGTGCCAATATACAACCACGATATTTGCAATATTTATGATAAATGAAAGCATCTACAACCATCCTAAAGAACAAATAGCAAAAGGAAGCCTTATGGAGGTTGTAGAGCTCAGGCATGGTTTTGGCACCGATGATTATTGACTCTAGAGGAGGGTCATATGAGCATGTGTCTTGTGGGTTTTCAAGAAGGAAGCTCTTATGCTCATGCAAAGTTTCATGTTGTTCATACACTAGAGTCGATGCCTCAAGAATGTCCATAGCCTGGAAGTTTTTCTTATCAAGGGGTTCTTGATCACCATCAAGAACGGCGTATGGAGGGATAGAGGGAAGAGGCTCAGGAAATGATGATGAAGGCCGTACGGTTTTGGATAGGTGAAAAGTTTCTTCCAACTCATCCTCTCTTTTGATGGAAAGCTCTATGTCCTCAAACAAAGCAGGCTTGGTAGGTACAAAAGATGATACAATCTTAACTTCCTCAAGCGGATTCTGCTCTGGATCAGGAGGCTGCACTATTCGATGTTTTGGGTGACAGGCAGAAGAGGATTTCCAAGGTTTGCTATTAGGATCAAAACGAGGAAGGTGTGGCGTAGGCTTCGGGATCCAAGTATAGTTTGAAGGATTTTGAGATTGTTTATCAAGATATTCCTTGTATTCGTCCGAGAACTCAAGTGGTTCATGATTGATATGAGGTTTCGCCAAAGGATTTTGAGTGGTAGTGGTAGCGAAAGAGGTTTTTCCAAGACTTGCCTTCATGTCCTCCTTGAGAAATGGTTCCTTGAGAGGATCGGGAGGAGTAGGAGGCATCTTTTCCCAAGTGTAGTTCGAGGTGTTTCCATAATCATCAGAAAGATCTTCCTCGAATAAAGGGAACTCAAGAGGTTGAATTTCTTCTTCCTCCTTCATTGTTCTTGGTACAGGAGAGGGCTCAACAGGCGAATCTTGGGATGTGGTCGATGTAAGGTTTGACTCGGATGTTGAGGGCTCCTCATGGCTTGACTCTTGGAGAGGCATTTTCAGATCATCAACATAGGAAGAGTTTTCTTGGATAAGTTCTAGGAGCGCTCTTCCTTCTGTCGGGGTTTTGGTAGCAAAAGACCCTCCAGCGGTGATGTCAAGGTATAGGGCGGAGTCCTTGTCTAGACCCATATAGAAGTGTTGCAATAACATGTGGTCGGGAATAGACAAGTTTGGGCCGGAAAGAGTTAGCAAGGAAAACCTAGCCCAGGCCGCACCTACAGACTCCTTCTCGTTCTGACGAAAGTTGAGAACTTCCTCACGGAGGGCAACGACGCGGGATAAGGGAAAGAAGGCTAAGCAAAATTTATCTCGAAGCTTTTCCCAATCACCGTACGTGCTTCCGACTGCAAGTATGTATATGTACCATTGTTTCGCTTTATCTTGAAGGGAGAAAGGAAACAACTTCCATTTCACTGTTTCTTGTGACATGCCTTCGATCACGATGCATGAACACAAGTGCTCGAACTCTCGCAGATGGTGATACGGATTTTCATGCTCAAGTCCAGAGAAGGGTCGTTTCCGTACCATGGTTATAAAGGCGGGGTGGAGTTGATAGCCAGATGAGGAAATTGGTTTTGAAGATGGTGGTGGCTCAAATAACTCTCCCCTTGGAGCAGAAAATGATTCGATTGTAGGTTCTGGCTCCATGATAAATGTTTTTGGTATTTTCTTTTAATTGGATAGGTGATGATGGGGATAGGATAGGAAGAATAGATGGTGGAAGCTTGATGATGGAGAAAGGAAAAGCAATGAAAGAAAGATTTTTTTTTTTTTTGAAAGGATACAATACGAGGACCAACTAGGTTCGAAGATAAAAGCAACAACCGTCCCCGGCAACGGCGCCAGAAATGCTTGTTGGTATTTCTTACGTCACGAATAAATCCGCAAGCGTACGGAGAATACCGTTGTAGCACTTCACCCGTGAGTATTCAAGGGTATCGTTATTTATATTTTCCCAAAGGAACGGAGTGGAATTATCTTCTAGTCTAGCTCGTCCAAGGACACAAAGAAGGATGGTAGGTATGGGTAGAGAGGATTCCTATGGATGAAGTTCTATCTGGAATAAGGAAGAGTAAACACAGCAGGGCTGTCACCACCTACTGGCAAACCCCCCTACTAGAACACGTGACACTAGGGCAATTAGGTGCCTAGGCCAGTCCTAGGGTCACGTGACAACAAAGCAATTAAGTCTTCGCTGCCAGACCGATTCCAAGAAGTCAATTCACTAGAACAGAGAGGATTAAGCAAGTAGGGCTGTCACCACCTACCGGCGACTCTCTCTTAGGACACGCGACACTAGAGCAATTAAGTCCCTATGCCAGTCCCAAGGTCACGTGACAACAAGGCAATCAAATCCTAGCTGCCGGACCTATTCTAGTTCACAAGACTAAAGATAAATTCCGCCTCTAAATGCTTACTTGAATGGAACGATGATCATGCAAGCAAGTAAAAGAAGAACTTATACTAGAATAGAAATATTCAATCCAATAGAAGATCAAGAATACTCACTTGTAATGAAGATGAACGACGAACGAACGATGAACGAACGACGAACGAACGATGAACGATGAACGAACGACGAACGAACGATGAACGAACGAAGAACACTTCACTATGAATAAGTATCCTCCAAGGTACAAGATTTGGGCAAGGTCCTCACAAGGGGAGGACTACCCTTCTCTCCTACCCTACTCTCTCCCTATTCTACTAGTGTACAAGGGGCTCTAGGCCCTTGGGGTGGAATGAGGCTCTCCTTCTTGTGTGTCTTGAGAGGAGGGGGGTACCCCTTTATTTATAGCCCTCCATAGGCGGTGGAATTGAGGCGGTTCCTTAGGTCGGTGGCATTGATTGCAGGCAGAACCGACCTTGGTACGTCGGTGGGGAACCGCCATAAAAAGATGGGCTGCTGGGGCCACTGTAGCAGGTCGGCCGACCCAGGGTTTGGGGTCGGCCGACCCCCCCTTGGCCCATTTGGTCTTGGGCTTTTGCCGAGAGGTCCTCCTTGATGTCCTATTGAGTGATCTTGGTGCTATGGCCCAAGTTGGTTAAGTTTCGTAGGACGTTTGATCCATATCTTGGTCGGCTGCCGATGCTGATTTCTCGGAGTGGTGTCCTCTTTGGAATATGGTATGGGTTGATTTGGTGGATCCATATATCCTTGCCATTGTTGAGGATCTCCAAGGGATGATCTTTCTTCATATCTCCTTGATATTGGGCTTTTGGGGAGATTTCCTTATGACGGGGAAATTCGGTGTTTGCAGAGTGGGCCTTTTATGCTTCCTTTTCCCCGGTTTCCTAGAAATGCAGCTGCACTCACAAATTCACCAACACTTGTGGAATTGATTAGTAATAAACTCCTACCACTATGTTTGGTGTTCATTTTAATTCTTTTATGAAGGTAACTGACGGTAAAATTCTTGCTCTAAGGACCGTCAACAATAGCCAATTGACAACACCAGACGGACTATCTGAGGACGATCGCCCAGTTTATCACCCAGCAGGGTGGCAATCGCGGCCGTGGTGGTCAGCAGCCGGGATGCACCTATGCAGATTTCCTGGCCACCCACCCGCCCGTCTTTTCCGGGTCGACAGATCCGATGGCGGCCGAGAATTGGCTGCGCACCATTGAGTCCAAGTTTGGGCTCCTCCCGGCTATCACGGAGGTGCAGAAGACCCTGTTTGCCGCGCAGCAGTTGCAGGGGTCGGCTGGAGGATGGTGGGCCACCCACCTTGGCTTTCTTCTAGCCGGTCAGTAGGTTCCTTGGGCCCAGTTTCGCGAGGCTTTCCGCTCCTTCCACGTTCCGCCGGGCATCATGCAGCGGAAACGCCGGCAGTTCGAGGATCTCCGGCAGGGAGACAGGAGTGTGTTCGACTACACCCAGGTGTTCAACGACCTGGCGCAGTACGCTCCAGATCTGGTAGACACAGCTACCAAGAGGAAGGCTTGCTTCCTGAGGGGACTCTCCACCAAGCTACACTCCAGGCTTGTTCTGAGCGCCGCTGGTACTTTTGACGAGCTTGTCAGTGCGGCGATAGTGCTGGAGGACGCTATCAGGGCACATCAGGTGGAGAAGAGGAAGAGGAAGGCAGTGGCTGCACCGTCTGGCAGTGCTCCTGTTAGGCCCCGCCTGGTGTATACGGCGCCTAACGGCCAGAGGCACCTTGCACCACCCCAGCGCCAGCAGCAGCAGCGTCCGCAGCAGCAGCAGCAGGCAGCACGACCTCAGCAGCAGGCAGGCCGAGGTTTTCCGTGCTTCAACTGCGGACAGGTCGGGCACTTCGCGCGTGACTGCCGTGCTCCACCGAGGCAGAACAACGCGCCGAGGGCCCCAGCTCAGACAGGTGGCCAGCAGCGCCAGCAGGGCAGGAACGTGCCAGTCAAGACTGGGCGCGTCAACCACATCCCCGCCGAGGAGATTCCAGGGGGTGAGCAGGCTCTCGCTGGTACGTTCTCTATTCGTCGCTCGCCCGTGTTATCTTGTTCTTCGCTTTTTTACTTTCGTTCTCCCTTTCTTCCTTTAATATCGGGACGAGATTCTTTTAAGGGGGGAGGGCTGTGACACCCCGTGTCACTGGAGATCACCTGGCTTCATCTTTGCCCAAGTAAACAGAACCAAAAAGCAAATCGAGTCAAATTCAAAATTTCAAAATTTAAATAATGTCAAACCAATGCTTGTGAAGTAATTTAAAAATTTCAATATCGACTTGTCCAACTAATAATTTTTGCAGCAAGAGCATCTGAAATGAAAATTTTGGGATATTTTTCCCTGATTTTTGAAATTCTGGAAGTGTCTCTAAAAATTCAGGGAAATTCATGCAAATCCTGCTGTTACTCGATTTTTAATTCAAATTCTGTTGCTCAAACCTACCTAGACCCAAAAGAGAAGTTGGAGCGGGATATTTTCCTTAGGTTCCCTGAATTTCTCATAATTTTTGGATGTCTGGAAGGTTCCCTTTTAATTCGACAAACTTGGCAGCATGAAATTCAAATTTCTTCAAATTTGGGTCAAATTTGATCCTTGTGAAGGAACTCAAAGTTTTCAATAACAACATACCCCAACCAAAAATACCTTTGGATAGCTCATCTCAAAAGATAATTTTTGGAGAATTTTTGGTGATTTTACAAATTCTTTTGGATGCCCAAATAAATCCCCAAATCTTCAAAAGTATCCAACTTTGACCAGCTATATTTTGAAATCTGCTGGGAGTTCAGCTGTGCATGTTGGCCAGACGATAGCTCTCTTCGAGATCTTTCCAATGGTACCACATTTGCAATTTTTGGAGATCGTTTGCTAGCTCGATTTGTGTACCAAAGTTTGGGAACATTTCGAGTTTGAATAAATCGGTAAATGGGAAAGATGCCCGAGGGCCCACCTGTCAGCGACTCTCTTCTCACTGCGCGCGTCGGAACGCTGCCGCCGCGTGTCCGCCGGCGTACGGCTCCGCCGCGCGGTGCCCCTGGCCCGCTCCTCCGCCCGACTCAGCGTCAAAACGCGCCCGGCCTCATTCCTCCCGTCTCGCCCTCGCTCTCCTCTCTCCCGAGCTCGCCCCAAACCCTAACCCTACCACCAATCCACCATTGCCGGCGAAGGCTAAGCTCGCCGCCGTTGCAGACGCCCTCCGGCCAAGGCAACAAGGTAGCCAGCGTCGCCATGGATTAGAGAAGTTTGCCCGGTCGACCGTTTTCCCTCTCTAATCTCAAGCAAAGGGGAATCGAGGTTTCTTCATCGAGCTCGGCCGTCGGACCATCTCGCACGCCGTCGCCGTTTTCTTCCACTCTGGTGGGTAATGCTTCAATTGCTCGCGCGGGAGGGTAGTAAACTGGGTTGCGAATGTCTATGAATCTGCATTTCCTCTCCGACGCAGCTTGACTCGTCGGACTCGCTGTTTTCCCCGCCGCCGTCGAGCCGCCGACCGCACCTCACCGCCGAACTACCCCCTCCGGCCTTTCCCGTCGACAAGATCTCCGCCGCCGAGCTTCGCCCCGACGCCCTGAAGCTGGTGCTCGCCTCGGTTCGTCCCCGCGCCTCCCCAGTTCGCCGGAACGCCGCCGTTTCCTCGTCGCCGTCCGCCTCCTCGCTGCCGAACCACCCCGGGACCTCGCCGTCGACGACACCACCTTCCCCGAGATCCGCACGAGCACGGTAAGCACCCCGCCGCCGTCCATTCACCCCCTCTGCCATCCCCGCCGCCGGAACGGCCACGTTGCCGCCGCCGACGCGCCATGCGCGTCGTGCGTGCTCGCCATGGGCGCGCTGGATCTGGTGAGCCCAGATTCTTGTGGCCCCTCGTGTGGCCGGGATCCGATTGGTTGCGGCAATAAAAATCCTTTCGGAAACTGTTTAATTCCCAGAAAATCATAGAAATCTTGTAAAATGCATAGAAAAATAAATATAAATCAGAAAAATGCAAACCAAATTTTGTTGGACTCCTTGTGAGCAGATCTATCTCACACAAATGTCAAACTGCAATAAATCATTTATCTGTTTTCTGTAAAAATACAAATATGCAGATCTCGTTTAATCCTTAATAAATTATCTGTGGCTCCTTAAATCATGAACTCTTGCATGCTTATACAGTACCTAACAACACACCTACAGAGCATTTTGCCACTGTCAGGTCATACTTAATTATTTTACTATGATTTAAATCGTGTTTTGCAATGTACAAATTGTTATAAATAATCTATATTACAATAAATCGCCAAACTTCACTGTAAATTACTTTCAGTGGTACTCTTCACCAGAAAAATACCACTGGACACAAATTAATTTTTGAAAATATAATTAATTTAATTAACCCTCTCAAGTTAATTTAAGTGATTAACTAGATCAAGAGTCAATGAAGGAAATATTTCAAAGGACGATAATTAATTAAGTTTTGCACTTACAGTGTAAATGACTGTCCGAATTAATTAAATCATATTGCATCATATCATCGCATCTAACTTGCATTATTTCCTTGTCATGGCATATAGTGACCGAGGAGACTCCGGAGCCACTGGACTTCCAGCTGCCAGAGGAGGAGGCATAGCAGGAGGAGGAGCAGCAGACTGACATCCCCGCTGACCCCGCTAGCTTAGCTCCTGAGCCAGGCAAGCCCCGGTGTATGCCTTCCTCGTAGATTTTTTTTATTTTCTCACTTGTTTGGGGCTAGTAATTGATTGTGCATTAGGTTTATTAGGAGTTGATGTGGAACCTTAGAACTGCATTAGGACTACCCTTCCGGATCCTACCTTGTGTCCTATGTTGTAGTAGTTGGTTCTAGGGTAACGTTAGAGCTTGCTATGCTTAGTGGCTAGCGAACGGTAGAAGACGAGTGGTAGGTCCCACTCGCATGATAGGAATTACTCTGGATTGTACTAGCAGAATTTAGGTTTGTTGCAGACCGGACGGGGATTGTTTGTGTAGGATGGTTGGAGAAGGCTGGGCCTTCACGGTGGTAGCCCCGTCTGTGTCGATTAAGGACCGTTCGTTGTTGGCCCCGCTGAGCAAGTTTGAACGTACTGATCACATGCTAGTGTTTTATGGGCCTAGTAAACTTAGTAGCTTACGTTGCCCTAGTGCGCGGTGGAAGCCTGCTCTTTCTATCATGGTATTCGGGAGAGAAAGGATGCTTCCCAATCGGGGCGCACGTCTGGGACGGGGACCGTGCGGGAAGGCCTTTTCTCGGGAGGAGTTGGATCCGGCCTAGCTCTAGGGGGACCTTTGCGAAAGGTTGCCGCATGCGACTTTACGCGTGTGCGTCGTGTGGTCAGGTTTCTCCTGCAGGATGTACATCGATGCCGCCGCTCTCGGAAATGAGCACCCACTTGTTCACTGCGCCACATCGTAGTGTGATGGTGATGATGATGATGATGCTAGTTTATTATGGTTATCTTCATATACTATGCTGTATACTGCTGTTACCTGTTGAATTGTTGTTTTATACCTGTTTTAGAGATAAGTGCACTGTTTTATTGGTTAAGTACTTAATTGGGTTTAAAACTTGAAAGTAAGGACCAAGTAATTATTGCGGCTTTATGTAATGAGTCAGCCTACCCTTGTGCCTCTGCATTCTAGGAGTCGGCTGTAGTTAGCCACGTTGACGGGTAAGTCTTGCTGAGTAATTAGTACTCAGGGTTTGGCTCTTTGTGTTTTTGTGCAGGTAGTACCTTTATCCCCGACTCCACAGGTGGAGGTGGTCAGTGGGATGGCCAGCTTCCTTTTGGCTGGACAGCTCACTGGGAGACTGAGGAGTGAGCTACTCCTGTGATCGCATTCTGAGGGCTTGGAATGCGGACTTCTTATCGGGAGAGCGTGTATCGTTCTTTATCATCGTTGTCGTTGTTTTTTTTGGACCTAATCGTACTGTAAACTCTTTAAAATTTCCGCTGTGCGACTCTGTGTTTTAATTCGGACTAATGTAATAACTTTAATACTTAAATTGTGCCTATTTATGTGTTGTACTGTTGCGTCTGTTCATCAGCGCAGACCGACTCGATCCTGTGAAAAGCGGAAACGCTACATATCGCACATCATAATGAAGACAATGTCATGCCCATCCGCAACGGCAAACACTCCAGGTGGGAATCGGAGGGTACGATTGTTTTCGAAGAACAATAGTGGTGAACACAATCAGGGATCAACTTATTGAGTTCAATGACTCTTCGTTGTGCCCAGCTGGCACCTCCATCCCGCTGAAAAACTTCCCTGGACCACACAGAGAGTTTGGACTCCTGTAGCGTGGTGAATCCAAACTTGCCATCATATCTGTTGCCATAAGGCTGCAGCCATAGCCCTCGCACGAAGATGGAACGCGGACCAAGGATAGTTCCAGCTTATGTAGATCGTACGCCAAGATTCCGGTGCTCTGCGCGAATTTATAGACAACTTCGTTGCTACCACGTGGATTAGGCTCAATCCTGTTGTACGAATAGAACTCAAAGAAGACTGCATTCCCAACATGAGCACTAGGGCCTCTAATGCGATGAAGTTCGTGGTGGTTGTTCTGAACAGAGATCAGCTTGCACGGCTCGCTCCACACACCTCTCTCCGATGAGTAGACAAAGGCACGTGGTTGGACTATGCCAGCCCAGACGACGCTGAACGGCCCGTTGTCACAGTTGAGGTGGTCGCAGCCGGCCGCTGTGCAGATCAACGCCGCATTCCAGGCATCTCGCAAGCGCAAGGACAGCATCAGCAGTCTATGCACCTCGCCGGTGATGGGATTCCACACAACAAACTCCTCCCTTGCGGGATAGTTAGACGTCGAGTTATGCGTGCCGTCGCTGAACAAGATGCGACTTTGGAGAGAGTCGACTGCAACCCACCCTCTTGGGACAGTGTTACCGTAGGGCAGACGGAAGGTGGAGGTGGACAGGAAGACACTTTTGTCGATTACGGAGAATAAATCGTCCTGGTAGAGGAAGCCGAGTACGGGGGTCATCCGGTGGGTCTTGCGGAAGCGGCGGCGGAAGCTGGAGCCGGCAATGAAGCGGCAGCGCGGAAGAGCATCACGGGGTCGTTCGGTGGGAGGCGCAGGAGGATCTCTTCGATTAGCTCCTCCATTAGCGCAGGCGGCTGCGGCTGCATGTTGGTTGCTATACGGGTAGGCGGCGTCTGCAGTCGGCGAGCTAGGTTGAGGTTCGGTCTTCTGTGTGCGTGTAGTCCCTTGCCCCCGCTCCTCTTATTAATCTTTACTCCTTATTATTTAGCTTATGAGTCCACTCCCGTGCGACGTGCGTCGCGCGTCTACAAATCAAAAATTCGGCGCCGACAGGTGGGACCGCCTCCTCTCCGCGCATCGTCTCGCACGCCTTTTCGCTCGCATCGTCTCGCACACTCCGCCGTCCGCACGCCGCCTTGCTCCTCACCGCCTCACGCAGGCGGTCCTCGCGCGCACGTCCGCACGCACGCCTCGCTCCGTCGCTCTCTCTTCCCTCCCCGTCCCGACTTCTTTCAAGTTCTTTCCTCTCCCTCACCAAACCCTAGCCGCCGTCCCCAACAAATCAAGCTGCCGCCTCCCTGCTCCCCGGCGTCCTGCTGCGAAAGAACAGCGACGGAGGCTTCGTCGCCGGAGGAGAGGATGAGGAGCGCGGCGAGGGAGGCGAGGAGGAGGAGCGGCTGGGCCCCGCGTCGGGCCAACGACGGCGGCGAGGGGGAGGCCGACAGGTGGGTCCCGACCCCGTCGTCTCCCAGTTCTTCGTCTCCTCCAACGCCGGCATCGCTCTGTACATCTTCCTCATCATCACGCCCTTCATCGGTTAGCTCCGCTGCAGCCCCTTCTCTGCCTCCCTAATTTATTTTTCCCTACTCGGTTTTGCTTCTTATTTTTGTGATGTTCGGGAACTGAGATTAGTCTGCTGTGCATTGATTCCCTGCTTCGTTCTCAAGCAGTGCTGTGCCCTCTGTTCTACTACCACCAGAAGCATCCCGTCAACCTGCTCCTGCTTGGCCTCTTTACCGTCGCCATCAGCTTTCGCATTTTTTGGCATGACATGCGCCTTCACCATGGCAACATCTTAGCTTTCATTGTTCATTTCTTACTTGCTGTAAATTGTTGTTCCATATGACCGCGTGACTGAATTTATGCAGTTGATTCAGTTGAGTCCCTGAAATAGTATTAGTAGTTGAATTTGTTGGTTATTATGATGATTGTTCATTAGGTATCCCCTACTTTCGTGACCTGTTTCTGGATAACTGGATCCTTTCATTTAATATACTTAAGCATTCAAAACAGTTTGCAAGTGGATGTTGGATAGAATGATCAGGATTCACTAACAGTTATCACGGGGTGTATGTTGATCACCACCGCTAGCACATAATTGATATGGTGGTGGTGGTGTATTATGCTACTCGGAATTAATGACGCTTTCATAGAAGCATGTTGTGTCGCTTTTTCCATCTACGACATAATCGTGCTGCAGAAATAGAACTCACGTCATCTCTCTGTAGATATGTCGATCATATATATCTAACGTACCGGCAGCTGACGTTGTATTCTCCCATTGTTATTGTCTAGAATGGTCTCCAGTGCCTGCTGAAATTTTGCAATTCTGCGGGATATTAAGCAAGTGGTGGCGATGGAAGTGGTCCGCCTCCCTCTCCCCCTCCACTGTGTCGTCGTGGTCCTCCTCTTATCGCCGACACCGAGGTGGCCGGGCGTCTTGCCGGGCGCCGCAAACCATCAGTGTTCACTCACCACTTGCCGGGCGCCGAGGTGACCGGTGCGTATGATCTTGTTGTTCTAATAGTTTTTTCTCTTCTTTTATTTATCGCCTTAGACTAAGACTGTACATGCTGTTTACCGGCGATGGAAGTGATATGCCAGTTTCAGAGCACTCCCAGTCAAGCCTCTCATGCTTATCGAAATGTTTATTGATCTGTATGTAGTAATAGATAAAACCATGATTACTTAGTTTCTGCTACTTGCTTGACTTAAGGCAACATCGACAATGCATACCATGCAATCAGAACGTGCGTCACTTGTACTCTATTTTCTTATGTTTTTTGTTTATACCTCATGGTCTGCTGTAGACCTGTAATTCTTTTCTTTCTTTCCACCTGAAATATATGTTGCTTGTGTGGTCTGAAATCTGATTATTTCTTTTGTCTCATTTATAGTTTGATTCAGCAGCACCCACAGTGAAGATTTCTCCATGTGTTATCAAAGTACGTTTTGTAATTTTATTTAACTGCTGATTTAAAAATTAATAAAATTTCTTCTGAAGAAAGCTAGCCTTCAGGGTGCAACATTATACTTAAATTTTAATATGATGCACTAAAATACTTGAAAGATTTGTGATTATAAGAGTTTTTGACATACTCAGTTCTATAACTCCATGGCCATAGATTACAACAGGATGCCTACTGATTCATCACTACTGAGTTTCTTCTGAATTATTCTAATGCAGGTGGTGATTACCGAAAGAAAGAGGAGCTGACCGTGTCAATTATATGAAGTTGCTGCTAGGGTTCTTCCATTCAGGCCATCACTATCAGCCAAATCTTTAAAAATCTTCAGTCGTGGTGAAGCCACGCAGTAGTTGAACATCCTTGGTTGTTAAGCGAGTGCAGTCACTGTAGATGAACATGAAGTCTTCTATTTTATTTCATCCTATTATTAATCTAATCTTATTCTTTTGTCCCTTCTTGGTTCAGTGAGTGCAGTCAGAGTGCATTCTGCTTGGTTGTTTAGTGAGTGCAGTAAGAGCTGTTGCTAGCCCTCAGCCATCGTCCCTCGCCATGGTATTTGTGTGCTTCTTTACCATCATAGTATCATATTCTGCCTTCAGAATTGTTTTTCCATCCTCACTATATTTTCATTCCTGTTTTCAGTGATGCATCAGGAGAGAAGTGTATTGAAGGTAGTCCACCAGGATTTATGTTCACCTTCCTTTGATATGATAAAATCAACTCTAATTCTTCGTTGGGATAGTTTGCACGTGCACGTTTATACTATATATTCATTTCTATTTTTATAGAATTTATTTCCATTGGATCATTTATGCAAGATATGATACCTTGGACCTCCCCCGGAATAGTCTTTTAATTATGCATACACATTTATACTATATAGTGCCATATTCACTTTCATATTGTAACCATGGCAAAATTCTGCCCAGAAGTGCCTTTTCTGGAATTTCTGCTCATAATAAAATTCATCTGAATCTGAAAGAAACATTACATACAAATTGCAGTGCCTTTCTTATCTCAGTCATGGCAAAATACCCAGGGGTGACAGGCTTCTAGGATTGACTCATCTAAAAAGATTTATCAGAAAAAAGTTACATATAAGTTGTAATGCTTATATTCCTAGAGTGCAAGCCTATGTCCATTTCATCCACACTCAATGGTTCCTTCCCCTTCTTTTGAAAAAGTACTAACTGTTGCGTTAATTTTTTGAATTGTATTACCTATACTTTTATTTAATGGATTGTGCTAATTTTACAGGTGTTAAGTCTGTTTTGATGAATATGTTCATTCATAGGTTAAGATAAAGTGAAAGACAAAAGAAACTTTGAATTATTGAAATCAATCCATCATGAGTTTGGTGTGCTTAGGATTCCATGGAGTAAAAGTAAATTTTTGATCCTTAATTTATCAGTAATACTCTGTTGTTTAAACGAATTTTGGGAGGTCCTCATTTCTTTTCGGTTCCAATTATCATATTGTACATCTATCATATATCTTTTCTTTGAAGCATTTCTTGAGGGGGAGTGTTGCTGCCAGCAAGTTCATGACGGTGCACTTGGGTCATTGTGACAGCTACAACAGAGCTTTGGTCGTGACAGTGGGATGGGTACGGCTCCATGCTGATCAGACAGGTTTTTGGGCACAACAGAGTGATGGTGGTTGACAGACGGTGCACTTCGGTCATTGTGACAGCCACAACAGAGCTTTGGTCGTGACGGTGGGATGGATACGGCTCCATGCTGATCAGACAGGTTTTTGGGCACAACAGAGTGATGGTGGTTGACTGGATGACCTGCCACACATTTTTTTAGGCCTGTATTTTTTTCTCTTATGGTGACTGTAAAGAAGCACAACTTTTGTCATTGAAATATTTTCAATATTTTTTTTATCTTGGCAGCATTGGAATTTTAGTTAAAAATGTTAATAGTGAAAACACTTCCTGTTGGATATAGTCACTCTTAACCTCCGGAAAAGAATGTAGACATGACACGCTAACTTTTTGGATGACAACGGCTGTATTTTGTACATCTTTCAAGAACCGCAATGTGTGCGGACGTGATGTGCTATAAATGAACATCTGTTGAATCTATTGTGTCCCAATACAAATTATACAAATTGTTGGACAGTTTCCAGAATGGTTGTTTTAGTTCATATTACCCTGTTATAAATACTGTTTATTACTTTGTTATAAAGTTGTCAATCATAAAGTTTAAAACAAAAAATAATATTTTTGTTGGATTTTTTTGGTCAGCCCGTTGCAACGCACGGGCACTTTTGCTAGTCCTTATTATATTTGTTTTTGTATGGAAAAAGCAATAGACACAAACTGGAAATATATATGTACTTGCAAACAAAATTTGTTTCGTTTCTGATACGGCCTCCTAATTTCCAAAGCCCAAGCCATTGATCCGGTATTGGTTCAAACAAGATTCGAACTGCATATCCAGTGAACTAGCTAGGTGAAAGAAATTCATGGATCAGATCAGAAAATTTCTAATCTTTGTTCACTCATTATCTTGTGAGTTTCAAGCTTTCTAGCTCATCTGAGTAACACGGGTGAGATTAGATAAGCAGCAAGCTATGGAGTTGTCAACTGTAGCTTCGTCTGTCTACGTCTTTGTTTCTTCAGGGTCTGACTTGTAATAATCCCAAATTTACTCCAACTCACAGAAGTTATACAAGCTCAGTTTTTTTTTGAAGTAACTTATATATAATAGAAGCTAAAGGTAATATATTTATTGCTCTACTAGCATGTAATGGTAAGTATACAATAGTGTCGTCTCATATGTTGTGTCATATATATTTGCTCTACCATTACGGCTATTTATTCTTTTAGTAGGGGGCGACATCCCTGTCAACAGCGAGGCACCCGTGGTGACTTTGTGAATCTAGAGATCTGCCGGCCCAGTCTTTCGGACGTGCTCATAAGGGTAAAGATTGCGTGTGTGTGTTCTTAAAGGTGAGTACTTGTGCATGTTTGTGCTGTAGTGTTTGCGTCTGTATTGTGTTTCATACAAAAATGTATCGCTCTACCAACGATTTTAGCATTTTTAACATGTAATGCACATGAGGCATCTAGATAAAATGCTAAACACCTTTTCATTTGTAGTGTGATCATTGTGCATATATATAGATATTTTAGATGAAACGATAAACAACATAATGCCAGCCTTTAACATGGATAATGCACGGCACCAACTTTCGGAAACAAATTTGGTTAATCTTTAAATGACTTTTTGTGGAAACAGAAGTCTGATAATGCAACCAGCATGACCCTTAAAGTTGTTTCTGCTCTTGGGACTTCTTTAGTTTCGCAGTGAGGAAGGCTGTGTAGTCTATGCAGTTGCATCCTGCCCTCGGTGGTCATGTCTCCAGGTAGAGATGCTTTGCCTAGGGAGCTGTCTCATGTCTCCAGCCTAAGAGGCTATTGATGTAGCGTTTCCGCTATTCGCAGGATCGAGTCGGAAGTGCCGGTGAACGGACACAACAGTACATCATATAAAGAGCACAAGTTTAAGTCTTAAAGTTATTACATTAGTCTAATAAAAACATCGAGTAGCACAGCGAAAGTCTAAAGATACATAAAACAACTACTACTCTAGACGATACAAAGGCCACACATCGAAGCCCTGCGATGTGGACCTGCTGAAGAACTCCACCAAGCAACAGCGGAAGCAAAAACGATACCTGCACAAAAACATAAAGAGCCAAACCCTGAGCAACTAATACTCAGCAAGACTTACCCGTCAACATGGCTAACTACAGCCGACTCCTAGAATGCAAAGGCTACAAGGGGTAGGCTGACTCAAACTTGCGAAAACCGCACTAATTACTTGGTCCTTACTTTCAAGTTTTAGCTCAAATTAAGTAATTAGCTAAATATGATGTTCTGCAACTAACAGCTAGAACAGGCAAGTACAACATACAAGTAAAACTGTAAATAAATAAGCAGTAGAGCATATGTATCATCATCATGAAAGCATCATCATCATCCATAATCACACTACGATGTGGCGCAGTGAACAAGTGGGTGCTCATTTCCGAGAGCGGCGGCATCGATGTACATCCTGCAGGAGAAACCTGACCACACGACACACACGCACAAAAGTCGTATGCGGCAACCTTTCGCGCTGGTCCCCCTAGAGCTAGGCCGGATCCAACTCCTCCCGAGAAAGGCCCTCCTGCACGGTCCCCGTCCCAGACGTACGCCCCGATTGGGAGGCATCCTTTCTCTCCCGAATACCATGATAGAAAGAGCAGGCTTCCACCGCACACTAGGGCAACACAGGCTACATCGGTTTACTAGGCCCATAAAACACTAGCATGTGATCAGTACGTTCAAACTTGCTCAACAGGGCCAACAACGAACGGTCCTTAACCGACACAGACGGGGCTACCACCGTGAAGGCCCAGCCTTCTCAAACCATCCTATACAAACAAATCCCCGTCCGGTCTCCATCAACCTATAATTCTTCTAGTACAATCCAGGGTATCATGATCCTATCTCGCGAGTGGGACCTACCACTCGACTTCTACCGATCACTAGCAGCTAAGCATAGCAGCGCTAACGATCGACAAAAGACCAACATACTACTAACAGGGACATCAAGGGCAATCAGGTAGGGTAATCCTAATGCAATTCTATGGTTCCAATCAACTCCTATAAACCTAGTGCACAATCATACTAGACTCCACACATAGTGATAAAAGAAAACCGAAAACATAGGACAGAATGCACCGGAGCTTGCCTGGCTCAGGAACGGCACTAGCAAAGTCAGTAGGGGTGTCAGTCTGCTGCTCCTCCTGCGCCTGCTCCGGCAGCTGGAAGTCCAGGGACTCCGGAGTCTCCTCTGTCACTAGGAAATAATGCATGTCAGATGCAATAATATGATGCAATACGATTTAATTATTTTATAAGACAGTCATTTACACTGTAAGTGCAAAACTTAATTAATTATCTTCGTCTGAATTATTTCCTTCATTGACTCTTGGTTAAGTTAATTACTTAAATTAACTTGAGTGGGTTAATTAAATTAATTAATTTGAGGCCAGTGGTATTTTTCTGGTGAAGAGTACCACTAGAAGTAATTTACAGTGAAGTTTGGCGATTTTTTATAATACAGATTATTTATAATAATTTAAACAAGACAGCGGATTAAATAAATCATAAGAAAATAGTTAAGCGTTATCTGACAGTGGAGAAATGTTCTGTAAGTGTGTTATCCGATAATTTACAACCCCTGCAAGAGTTTGTGATTTATAGATTTACAGAGAATTTATTAGGATTTAAACAAGGATTAACACATTTGCATTTTTACAGAGAACAGATAAAATGATATATGTGATTTGACATTTTTGTTGGATAGATCTGAGCATAAGAAAGCCAACAAAATCAGATTCATATTTTTCTGAGCTGTATTTATTTTTCTATGCATTTTACAATATCTTGTTATTTTCGGACGATTTCTAGAAATTACGGATATACGAAAAAGAAATAAAAACGGGCGGACCAATCAGATCCAAGCAACACAGAGGACCACAAGGTCCCGGCCGCATTAGATCTGGTTCCTGCCACAACAGATCCGGCCACTCAGAGTCGAGGGCACACGAGTGGTCACATGGTTCGGCACACCCGATCCCGCGTGGACGCAGGGGATCCCAACTCTGCAGCCCATGGTGCGCGGGCCCTGACCGTCGCCGGAGGGCGGCGGCGCAGCTCGCCGGAGTAAGCTCCGGTGGCTCGCTGGGCTGGCCGAGGGCGCGGGGAAGGAGCGTGGAGAGAGGAGGGCTCACCTCGACGAGCAAAAGCACGCGTGGCAGGCCGGAGCAGGGTCGGCGGCGAGGGGTGACGGTGGCGGAGCTTTGGCGGCGACGCAGGGGCGGAGGGGTGCTCGGCCATGGACAGGATCTCGTCGAGGAGCTTCACGGGCAGCACGTAGAACCTTGGCGATGGAACGGTCGATGACAAGGAAGCCGGAAAGGTGCTCGACGACGACGATGACGGGGACAAACGAAATACCGGCGAGAGAAGCTGTGGAACCGAAACAAAAGGGGTCAGATGGACGCGCAAACGTGATGTGCATCCCGGGGCAGTACGCATCGACGACGAGACTCACCGGATAGGGAGTATTGCTCGGTGGTGCGGCGGGGTCACTCGGCCGGACTTGGGGAAGACGAAGAAATCTACGCGAATCACGGCGGGGGAAGGGGAAAGGGTGGCCATGGCGGGCTCAGTGGCTCCTTGGCGCAACCCTTTGCACAGCGCCGCGACCCAGAGAAGCTTCACCACAGCGGCGCGAGGGCGAGCTCGGGCTCACGGTGGCAATGGCAGGCGGTGGCTAGGGTTGGGCGACAGGAAGCTAGGGTTTGGGGAGCGCTACAGCGGGGAAAATAGAGGGAGGAAATGGGAGCAGCTCCCTTTGGAGCTCGTCCGCGCACGGGAAAAGGGGGAGGAGCGGCGTGGGCGGCGCGGCGGAGCCGTACAACGGAGGCCAAGCGGCGCGCGGCCTCCGGCGGAACAAAAATGAGAGGCTGACAAGCGGGCCCCACCGGATCTTTTCTTTTTCCCGAATTTCTCAAACTGTGAATTCTCTTGAACTTGTGAACACTACATAAATTGGTAAACAAGCTCCTAAATTCATGAAACTTGGCTGCATGACAGATCAAAAGATGGACATCCAGTGGTATAACATGCACATCTGGATTTTGAATATATTTCAAACTGCAGCTGGTCAAAGTTGGACACTTTTGAATGTTTGGGCATTTTTTAAAATACCTATACAGTGTCCATAAATCCTGAAACAATTTGAAAAATCACTAATTGATCTCTAGTTGGCTCCGGATTTTTGAGATGAGGTCAGTTGTATCGAAAAACTGGGAGTTGCTTCACAAAGATCAAATCTGACCCAAATTTGAAGAAATTGGATTTTTCCTGCTTTCAGATTTGTCGAATTAAAAGAGCAACTTCCACACATCCAAAAATTCTGACAAATTCTGGAAACATAGGTTAAATATCGGGCTCCAAATTCTCTTTTGGGTCCAGGTAGGTTTGAGCATCAGAATGTGAATTAAAATTCGAGTAACAGCAGGATTTGCATGAAATTCTCTGAATTTTTAGAGACACTTCCAGAATTTCAAAAATCATGGAAAAATCTCCCAAAATTCTCATTTCAGATGTTCTTGATGCAGAAATTATTAGTTAGACAAGTTGGTATTGAAGTTTTTGACTTGCTTCACAAGCATTGTTTGACATTTATATGAACAAAAAGATTTCGAATTTGAACTTTGAAAAGGATTTGGGTTCAGTTCAGTTTGGGGTGTTTGCATATCTTCATTGACAGTGACACGGGGTGTCACAATTGAGGCACCAGCGATTCGCCCCTCATAAGTGGACTGCTCCAATGCTGGCTCAATGCTGGCTGCAGAAATACATATGTTTGAAAAATAACAGCTAAAATTATTAATTTATTTGCCAAAATGAATATATGTTCTAACAAAACGAGAAAGACCGACGAGTTGCTGGCTAACACAGAACAGTCATAAAACAGCAAACTATTTGTCGGTAGTTCCTTTGAACAACAACCATTTTCATTATTCATGTTTTTAAATTATTTCAATGTAGTAGTTGAAATAAGGAAATATAAAATGGTTCAAATAAAGGTAGCTGCTACAATGCAAATGATGTGAATACCTGGTCCTGGTGTGCAAAAGTTCATGTAGGGAACAACTCCCCGATTCTGACTGAGCATAGATCAGAGGTCTCGAATAGCTTCATCACCATGCTGGTTTTTAGATCAATACAGATGGGTCCATCAAGCGCATCCACAAAAATAATTCCAATACTGTCCACAACAGCTAGTACTTGAGGTAATAATAAACCAAAGAGCTGATTTGTGGCTAGGAGGGAATAATGAACAGGAAGCAGCTGATCCAGCTCAATAACTCTTTTTTGTGACCATGCAGCATCTTGGCCTTCTCTCGACCACATATAGAGTTTGGTGTCCAGCACGGTGGCGATCCCCAGTGTTCTTTCTTTAGTTGTCATGAGGGTTATGCTTAAAAACCCTTGCACGTGGATGGTAGACTAATCAACGATGGTTGCTGATTGCCCAAATTGAATTCTATGATTGTCGGGGTCCTCTCAACCCTGCTTATGTATAGCTCACGGTTGAAATAGAGTGCATCCTTCACGTGTGCGGAAGGCCCTCGGAAGAACCAATCATTGCCACAGTGAACCTGAACATTGATCGCTTCACTCCACGCATGTTCCTCCGAGGAGTAGATGCAGGCGTACGTGGTGCCATCGTAAGGCTCCATGGTCAGAACCACCACTTGGAATGGCCCAGAGCTGCAGTCGATGAGGTGGTCGCAGCCCGGTGATGCGCAAACCAAAGTCGCACTCCATCTGTACATGTGCAACAGCACGTTAGGCAGTCTCCGCACCTCGCCGTCGATGGGGTTCCACACGATGAGCTCCGTATCCATGCATGGAAAGGCCATACAATCCGCATGGTAGAAGAGGATGCGGCCGTGTAAGGTATCGATGGCTCGCCAACTGGGGATCACGGCATGGGGCAACCGATAGGAGGTCGTGCTGGGCACGAAGCTGTTCTCGGATTCGCCCCGAATTCTTTCGACTTTGCAGAAGAATCCAAGCATGGGAGGCGTCCCGTGGAACTCGCGTAATCTGCGGCGAAAACCGGGGCTGGAGACGAGGCGGCGCGGAAGAGGAACGCCGGGTTGTCCGGCGGAAAGCGCAGGAGGATCTCTTCGATGAGCTCCTCCATCAGCGCCGGCGGCAACAGGTGTCTCGGTGGAGCCATATGCTTCTGGGATCTGCGAGTGTGGTTTGTTTCGTTAAACAAGGCAGGTTGAGTTTCCTTTGGGTTCAACGCGTAGACTTGTATTGGGATGTTGCCTTACGCGCTCATGCATGTCGTAATGCAAACAAACACGGCCTCTCTTGTTTTGTACGGTCTCGTACCTTCCGGGTTTTGTATGGTCTCGTATCTGAATGAAATCTTTTGTGCTAAACGACACGTAGGCTCGATCTGTAGTGCTGCAGTTCCGGTAAATTGTTACTCCTCTACATAGAGTTCTGTAGGTGCCCGTGTAACTTGGGCTATGCACGTTTTAAGAGTTGTATTCTGACTGCTGATGGGCCACGGCGTACCTTATAGATGGGTCCAGCCCAGACATCATCGCAAGAGAAAAAAGAACCACTACGGGAAATCTGAGGTTTGCCGAGTGCCAGAGACACTAGGGAAAGGCCAAAATACACTCGGCAAAGAGTTCGCTGAGTGCCGAAAAACACTCGTCAAAGTGTAAATTGAAAAAAACACGAGAAAAAATAGCAAAAAAAGATTTTCTAAAACGAGGAGGCAGCCCACTCGGCAAATTTTTCGCAGAAATTTCACGCACTACGCGGCCGGTGAGATACGAACACGTGCCCTTCCCTTCACGCGTAACCTCCTCTACCACTGCATCACACTCTCACATGTTTCTATACTCCGTTATGCTTGCTCACATATTATACATAACCGAGTGTAAATTGCTTGTTTGAGGCCTTAAATAAATTCAAATTAAAAAGTTGTTAATTACAAAGTTTCATAACTTTTTGGGATCTACAACTTTCTTTTTGGTAGTTTCTTCATCAGAGATTGTTTACAAAATTTGGATTTTGAATTTGAGAAATTCAAATTTAGTTTTCGTTCACAAGATGATTTAAAATGAAATAGTTGTCAACTACAAAGTTTCATAACTCTTCTGTATCTACAACTTTTCTTTTGGCTATTTCTCCATATGAGGTCATTTGAAAAATTCAAATTTCAAATTTGAAAAACATTAAATGTACTTTTCGTTAGCAAAATCACTTCAAATTAAAAAGTGTTGAACTACAAAGTTCTATAACATATAAGGATATACAACTTTTATTTTGGTCATTGTTCATCTGACATAGTGATAGTAACATTGTTCACAAATCTAATATATCTTTTTTCTAGTTTCGTGAAACTATATGATAGATGTCCATTTTGTGAACAATTTTACTATCACTTTGTCGAACAAAGAAATGCTCCAAATAAGAATTGTAGATCTTGAGAGGTTATACAACTTTGTAGTTCAACGCTTTTTAATTTGAATTCATTTAGGGCTGTTTGGTGTTCGCTTTGCCGAGTGTTTTTTTTAATACACTCGGAAAACCCCCAACTTTGCTGAGCGTTTTTTTTACACTCGGCAAAGACGTTGTTTGCCGAGTATCCTAAAAAACACGCTCGGCAAAGATGGTTGCACTCGGCAAATTAACATGGGTTTTCCGGTTGTGTACTTGGGAGCGACATAATTGTCTTATTTTTTGACTGACAGTTTACACAAGGGTCCACCACTGAAATAAATTTCTAATGACGGGTGTCATCAGTCTCAAGCACTAAAAGGACAGTTTTTTTTTTTTGTTTTATCTTGACACCCGCGCAGCCCGCCACTACAGTCTACAGATTAAACCGTTTAGTAATTTGCAAAAAAGAGAATAAACCCTTTAGTAATTAGAAAAAAAAATATTAAATCCTTTAATAATTTGAGCTGGTCTCAATTTTTGAACTAACATACAGAATTAGATTATTACTGAGATCCTCAATTTTATCATGGGTAATGTATAAATCCACATGACAGAGACATACCACATGCATGTGGTATGTCTTGATGCAGTGATTGGATTTGTCGAATTGTCGATCAATGATGTTCAAGTATCCGTGGAACATATATTAGAGCAAATTTTAAGCTGATTATTGTTTAGCACATATACACCACCCACATTCTCCATGTTACACAATTCGAATATTGGAAAAATTACATCTAAGTAAATTTCCACTGGGACAAACTAGGAGTACAAAAACCTATGTAGGGAACAATATCATAAATAGATTCAACGGCGCAGCCATTTAGCAGACTTTTCGCCTTTCCAGACATCAGATCAATAGCAAAAAGCAAATTATTCCCCTGGACGACTATGACACCGTTGTTGTTCGTTGTGGCAAAAAAGTCGTACCGGTATGAGAGGGTGCAATATGGGACCAACTTATCAAGGTCAAACTCTCTTTGCTGCGTCCATCCAGCATCTCCATCCAGACTTTCTCCGGCCTCCTCCCTCGACCACGTGACGAGTCTGAAGCACCCTGCCGTGGCGATTCCTAGCTTGCCTTCATCGATCTGCTGCCGTGAAAGCAGTGAAGCGATTATTGTAATCCCTGAGTTCGGACGGTAAGCTAACAAACGACAGTTTTTTCTTGCATAGCTCGTACGCTAAGAGCTTGTCGGTCCTCTCGCAGATGAAGTACACTGTGTTCGCCACACGAGCGCTGGGTCGCTTGATGCCGGCGTGCGCGCTGTGGTCTCGGACAGAACCCGCCTCGCTCCACACGTTTTGCTCGGAAGAGTAGATGTAGGCGGACGTGGTCACTGAGTCTCTGCCCACGAAGACGACGAAGAAGGCGCCCGAGCCGCTAGTACAGTCGAGGTAGTCGCAGCCGGCCGTCGCGCAGAGCAAAGCTGCGCTCCACATGTTTGTGTCCATGTACTGGCGCAGAACCGGCAGCCTCCGGGTCTGGATTGGGACAGGGCCCCACACGACGAATTCCGGCCAGGTGAAAGCGCGCCGTGAGGACTCGTCCCACAAGTGGATGCGGCCGTGGAGGGTGTCGATGGCACGCCATTGGGGGATCTTTTCGACGAGGTCGTCCGGCAGCCGCGCCGGTGTCAGGCGTCGCGGCGTCGGCATGCCGCGTGCAGGATGAGTTCGGTGACGTGATGAGCTGCTGGCGATCGAGGTAGGTAGGTGCTGCGTTGCATGTAGAGAGCACAGTTCGAGACCCACAAGTCTTTTTTACTTACGTTACGTATGTATGTATCTTAACAATATGAAGTTGGAGTCGGAAACACGCACCCATGCAAGCTTTGTTTCTTGTTTCACACAGCCTCCTCGTATCTTGATCTGATCCCTTGTTTCACTAAATTCAAACCTTCCCTAATTCAGATGGATCTTCCCGAATTTGTGTGGGGGCTGGCCGAGGTCCATCGTCAGCCGCGTCCGTGGACCGTGGAGCTTGTACGCGCAGTCGTCCTCTTGTGCGTCCACAACCGGCCTATACGACACGCCCAGAGTCCTGTTCGAATTGAGCTCGAGCTCGAATTCATGGCGCACTCCGGAACGAGCTCTAGTTAATGGTGCAAACGGATTAGCTTTTCTATCTGCCTGGTGTTTGGACGCCAAGCCTGCGCGCCCCCTTCCTGATTCTATTCAATCACTGCCTAACGCAAGCGGCCCAGGAACCAGCCCAGGAAAAAAGAAACTTGAGGTTCGACTGCTGAGACTGTGATCTTGCCTCAACATGTGTTTATGAGTTATGAGCATTCAGGTTTCTTTCTTTTTTTTTTTTGATGAAAACTGGAGGGGTCTCCCCCTACAGTATTTTATTTATAATATAAGAATAAAATCTGTACATGACAAAAAAACAAAATAGAAGAAAAAATAAAACAGGAAAACTATTGAGTTGTAGCTATCCATTGCTTAATTTTTTCAGCTTTCCTTGCATTGGCTCTATGGATAACCATGCCAAGCTCCTTGAAGAAGAACTCTCTGCAGCTCTGGACTGTTGGATCAACATTATTGAAGATCAACATTATTCAGGTTTCTTTTTCAGTACCTTCGAAACACTTATCTAATTGCGCTCTTGTGAATTGCATGTCTAGTGCCAGCTTGGCTCTCCTGTTGCAATGCAGGAGCAACTTGCTAGTGTGCAGAAATATAATCTTTTTTATCACTTGAAAGGGTTCTGAAATCATATTTATCATGCAAGTTGCTGGTACCAAAGATTGATAAAAATTTGTACGAGGCGTGAAGAGGCAAGAGACGAGGCGTGAGGAGGAGATGAGAAGCATCCGAGAATGGGGGGCGTCCGGTGGTGCTCGCTGAAGCGGCGGTGGAAGCGTTCGCCGGAGACGAGGCGGCGCGGAAGAGGAGCGCTGGTTCGTTCGGCGGGAAGCACAGGAGGATCTCTTACACGATGTCCTCCGTCAGCGCTGCCGCCGGTGGTGGACGAAGCATGCTCTGCTGGCAGCTTGCGGCGGGCTTCCGATCGAGCAGTTTGGTGCTGGCCGGCGATATAGATCGACGCAGTCCGTTTTGATTCAATAACATAGAACGTACATATATACTGCAGTGCAGTTCGAGGCCGTTTTGCATGCGTTCCACGAGTGGAGTAGTAGTCCCTGCCTCTCGCTTGTCTCTTGCGGGCGGCCTCGTTTAGCTAGGGAAACCGCAGACATTATTGCCAATCTCCCCGTCTCAGTCTGCCTCGCCGTCTATGGCGGCCACCACGGCGTTGCTGAGGTCGTCATCCAGCCGCGCCCTGTGCTCCGCGGCTGCCATCGTCTGCAAGCAAGCCACGGGCAATCACGGGTCGATGGCTACTCGCACCTGCGCGAGGTGATCGGCACCGGCCAGCTCGTGCACTCATCAATCTTCCAGATCGGTGGCCACAGCTGGCGCCTGAGGCTATACCCCAACGGCGAGTCTCCTGAATACGAGGGCAAGATTGGCGTCTGACGACGGCCAACGAACCTGCTGTCAGCACCAGGAAAAAGTTCTGTATATATCCTGGATCGGCTTGATCGGGAACCCGGGGCTCGTTAGGGAGACGACCTGGAGAAATATGAGTATCTCAACAACGACAGCTTCGGTGTCAAAAAAAAAAAAAAAGACAATAGCTTCGCCATACAGTGCGATATCACCGTGACAACAGTCAGCGAGCGTCCTGATCATGTGGTGTTTATCGCTACAGAACCTGATGTCACAGCGTAGTTCAGGAGTGCTAGGCAGTAACAGAGGTAAATGGTGGCTCCTCTATGGACATAAAAAGCTGTTTAGCCTCTTCTTTTTTTCCGAGGAGCAAACAAAAAGTATAGTGAGATTACAGAGGTTACATCCTTTCTGTCTACAGATTTAACTCTTGTACCGTAAAGTTGCATCCAGTCAGGGATTGCAGAGGTTATCAGTTTACAATCCCAACAAATCCGACAAGCAACAACATGGATCAGGCCATCGAAGAACAAGTAAAGACATTGTATATTAGACTGTTTTCCTCCTTAATACAGTGGCACAAAGTTCTCTGGCATTTTCTGAAAAAAAAAAAGGCAATTAGAGCTGAAACCATGCTATTTACAGTTTCTTGGTTCCTCACTTGCAGAGGCTGATCCTAATGCTGCAGAAACACACAAAAAAAAAACAATAAAATATGAACAATCTTCACTGAATATGGTTTCTAACTTTGCATTGTGGTGAATCTTAAGTCAAGATCTGATATGACAAACCTATCATTGAATCATGCACATGGGTCTCATATATATAGATTCATATGATAAATCATTTAGAACGGACAAACAATATGGGGGGTCCATAATCATAAAAATAAGTCTACTGTTCTAAACACATATACCCGATCCACGTTTCATGTTACAAGTATAGTGGTTTTCCGGAAAGTTATGTCAAAGATGGTGTTGATACCTGGAATGCAGAAGGTCATGTAGGGAACAATGCCCTCCATGCCATAGTCACGTTTGTCAAATAGCTTCACAACACCTCCGGACTTCAGATCAACAGTATATATCGTATCGCACATCATAATGAAGACAATGTCGTGGCCATCTGCAGTGGCAAACACTCCAGGTGGGAATCGGAGGGTACGATTTTTCTTCGAAGAACAATAGTGGTGAACACAATCGGGGACCATCTTATTGAGTTCAATGACTCGTCGTTGTGCCCAGCTGGCACCTCCGTCCTGAAAACCTTCCCTGGACCACATAGAGAGTTTGGACCCCTGTAGCGTGGTGAATCCAAGCTTCCCATCATTTGTTGCCATGAGGCTGCAGCTATAGCCCTTGCACGAAGATGGAACGCGGACCAAGGATAGTTGCAGCTTGTCTAGGTCGTACGCCAAGATTCCTGTGCTCTGCGTGTATTTATAGACAACTTCGTTGGTACCAGGTGGATTAGGCTCAATCCTACTGTACGAATAGAATTCAAAGAAGACTGCATTCTCAACATGAGCACTAGGGCCTCTAATGCGATGAAATTCGTGGCGGTCATTCTGAACAGAGATCAGTTTGCTCGGCTCGCCCCACACACCTTTCTCCGATGAGTAGACAAGGGCACGTGCGATGATGCCCCAGTTTTGGTCTATGCCCGCGCAGACTACGCTGAACGGCCCGTTGTCACAGTTGAGGTGGTCGCAGCCGGCCGCTGTGCAGATCAACGCCGCATTCCAGGCCTCTCGCGTTAGCGTGGACAGCATCGGCAGCCTGTGCACCTCGCCGGTGATGGGATTCCACACAACAAACTCCACCTCCCTTGCGGGATAGTTAGACGTCGAGCTATGTGTGCCGTCCCTGAACAAGATGCGGCTTTGGAGAGAGTCGACTGCAACCCACCCGCTTGGGACAGTGTTACCGTAGGGTAGACGGAAGGTGGAGGTGGACAGAAAGACACTTTCGCCGATTACGGGGCCTAAATCGTCCTGGTAGAGGAAGCCGAGTGCGGGGGTCATCCGGTGGATCTTGTGGAAGCGGCGGCGGAAGCTGGAGCCGGCGATCAGGCGGCACCAATTCTTGCAGACTAGAGCGGCGCAGAAGAGCATCACAGGATCGTTTGGTGGGAGGCGCAGGAGGATCTCTTCGGTGAGCTCGTCCATCAGCGCAGGCGGCGGCGGCGGCTGCGGCTGCGGCTGCATGTTGGTAGCTATAAGGGTAGGCGGTGTCTAAGGTCCGCGAGCTAGCTAGGTTGAGGTTGTGTGCGTGTATATCTTTATTATATGGAAAAAGCAATAGACAAAAATTGGAAATATATATGCACCCGCAAACAAAATTTGTTTCTTTTCTGATACGGCCTCCTAATTTCCAAAGCCCAAGCCATTGATTCAGTATTGGTTCATACAAGATTCGAACCGCATATGTAATCAACTAGGTGAAAGAAAATCATGGATCAGATCAGAAAATTTTTAATCTTTGTTCGCCCATTAACTTGTCTGACAAACATGACGAGGGATGAGATTAGATAAGCAGCAAGGAATGGAATTGTCCACGGTAGCTTCCTCTGTCTACGTCTTTGTCTTCAGGGTCTGACTTGTAACAATCCCAAATTTACTCCAACTCACAGAAGTTATAGAAGCTCAGTTTTTTTTTTAAGTAACTTAGACTGACACCGAATACCAATTTGATGACTCATACTTAAACTGGGTCTTAAAACATCAAAAACATGTCTCCAACCGGTGACCCAAAGAGGAGACCCGTTTTTGGATTGGTGTACCCGGCGACCCACAAATAGAGCACTCGACGCAGGGTTTGGCGGCAGCGCAGGGCGGTGCGGCGTGGGGTGGTCACTGAGCTCGCACAACGGCCTTCCCCCGAGCTCCGCGAGGTGGTGGCTCCATGTAGTGTTTCCGCTTTTCACAGGATCGAGTCGGAAGTGCCGGTGAACGGACACAACAGTACATCACATAAATAAGCATAATTTTTACATATTTAAGTTATTACAACAAGTCTCAATGATTTAAAACACGTGAGTACACAGCAGAAGTCTAAAGGTACATAGAACAATCTGACACTCTCGACGATAAATGGCCGCACATCAAAGCCCTGCGATGTGGACCTGCTGAGGAACTCCATCAAGCAACAACAGAAGCGCTCTACCTGCACAAAACATAGGAAGCCAAACCCTGAGTACTAATTACTCAGCAAGACTTACCCGTCAACGTGGCTAACTACAGCCGACTCCTAGAATGCAAAGGCTACAAAAAGGGCAGGCTGACTCACTTGCATCTATCCGCGCTAATTACTTGATCCTAATTTCAAATTTTAACTCAAATTAAGTAATTAACAGGAATAAAGTGCACTTATCACTAAAGCAGATAAAGTAACAATACAACATACATATAGTATAATAGCAAGAGTAAGTAAATATAGCAATAAAGAAGCCATCAACAATATCATCATCATCAATATCATACTACGATGTGACTCAGTGAACAAGTGGTGCTCATTTCCGAGAGCGGCGGCATCGATGTACATCCTGCAGGAGAAACCTGACCACACGCCATGTGCGCCACACAGGCCACACATAGCAACCTTTCACAAAGCCCCCGCAAGGCCGATATCTAGCTGCTGCATCATGGCAAAACATCAGGTCTCACACGACACCCGGCCCCGCCGTTGACCGTGGTCCCATTTTCCCCAGAGCGGTAGGATAAGGTTCGTCCCCACGATTGCTAAGCTACGTCGGTTTACTGGACCCCATAAAGACCAGCATGTGAATCAGTACGTTCAAGCTTGCTCAGCGGGGCCAACAACCACGGTCCTTAACCGACACAGACGAGGCTACCACCGTGAAGGCCCAGCCTTCTCCAACCATCCTACACAACAATCCCCGTCTAGTCTGCAACAACCTAAATTCTGCTAGTACAATCCAGAGTAATTCCTATCATGCGAGTGGGACCTACCACTCGTCTTCTGCCGTCCGCTAGCCACTAAGCATAGCAAGTTCTAACGTTACCCTAGAACCCACTACTACAAAATAGGACACAAGGTAGGATCCGGAAGGGTAGTCCTAATGCAGTTCTAAGGTTTCACATCAACTCCTAATAAACCTAATGCACAATCAATTACTAGCCCCAATCAAGTGAGAAAATAAAAAAAAAATCTAAACAGGAAGGCATGCACCGGGGCTTGCCTGGCTCAGGAGCTAAGCTAGCGGGGTCAGCGGTGTCAGTCTGCTGCTCCTCCTCCTGCGGTGCCTCCTCCTCCGGCAGCTGGAAGTCCAGGGGCTCCGGAGTCGTCTCCGTCACTACACGATATGACAAGGAAATAATGCAAGTTAGATGCAATAACATGATGCAAACATGATTTGATTACTTAACGGGACAGTCATTTACACTGTAAGTGCAGAAGATTGACTTGCATTATTAGTATTTCCTTCATTGACTCTCATTTAAGTTAATTACTTAATTTAATTCAAGTTGATTAATTAGTGTAATGAACTTCGGAAATTAGTTTAGGTCCAGGGGCATTTTTCTGGGGTGAAGTACCTCTGGAAGTAATTTACAGTGAAGTTTGATGATTTATTGCATTCTGGATTATTTATAATGATTTAAACAATGCAGAAACGATTTAAATCATAGGAAAATAATTAAACCTGATATGACAGTAGAAAAATGTTCTGTAAGTGTGTTAACAGTAGCTTAACAGACAGGCACGAGTTCAGGATTTATGGAGCAACAGAGAATTTATTAGGATTTAAACAAAGATTAATACATTTGCATTTTTACAGAGAACAGATAAAATGACATGTGATTTGACATTTTTGTTGTATAGATCTGCTCACAAGGAGTCCAACAAAATTGGTTTCGCATTTTTCTGATTTTTTTTTGATTTTCTATGAATTTTACAAGCTTCCGATATTTTCTGGGAATTAAATATATTCGGGAAAAAATAAAACTGGGCCGGGCCAATCAGATGCAAGCCACACAGAAGGTCACACGGTCTCTGCCGCAGCAGATCTGGGCCTGGCCACAAGAGATCTGGCCACGTGCCGGCCATAGGGCTGAGCCGGGCTGGATCTGGGCTGGGGCTCGCCGGATCTGGGCCCGCAACGCGCGCGCACGACGCCGGCAAAGGCATGGCAACGGTGGCGCAGCTGTTCCGGCCACCGGAAAGGGGAAGGAGGGAAAAGAGGGGGTACGGGAGCTTCACCTCGGCTTGGCCGCGCTCGGCGGCGAGTTTGGCGGCGAGGGGAGAGTTGAAGCGGGGCTCGGCGTCGAGTGGCGGCTCGAAGGTGGGTGCGCGGCGATGTTCCGATGAGTGGCGCAGCGCGGGGATGAGCTTGCATGCGCACGGGCTTCACGGAGACGGCGTGGACCTCGGCGTGCAACGCGTCGTTGACGACAAGGCTCGGAGGGGCGACATCATCGGGAAGGGCTCGTCGGCGGCGGGAAGGACTCCAAATCCGATGACTCGACTGCGAAAGGAAACAAGCGGTGAGGTCCAAGGCATGCGCGACCAAGCTGGGTAGTCCACGACGCGGAGAATCGAGCTCGGGCTCACCGGAGACGAAGAATCGCGCGGCGTTTCGGAGCTGGGTCACCCCGCAGCCATGGCGCAATGTTGACCGATTCGCGAGCCTTGCACGGGAGTGGGATGGGAGTGGCGAGAGATGCTGGAGAGCTTCCTCGCCCAGCTCCTAGTTGTCTGGCTCGGCGAGCTCGAGCTCGCCGCGGCAGTGGCGAGTAGCAGCGGTGGGAGTTAGGGTTTGGGAAGGGGAAAAAATGGCGAGAGCGAGAGAGACCGGGGAGAGGAGCTCGTTTTGTAGCTGCGCGCGTCGACGACATACAGACGAAAGGCGCGGAAGGGCTCAGCGTGGCCGGAGTCGCCGGCGGCGACGTGGCGGCAATTCTCCGACGCGGGCAGAGAGAGAAAGGAGGCTGACAAGCGGGCCCGGGAGCATCTTCTCATTTTTCGGATTTATTCAAAAGCTGATTTTTCCCCATTCTTTGGCACCTTAATTGGACTAACAATTGAACTCCAAATTTAGCAAATTTGGTACCATTGGAAAGATCTTGGAAAGATCTATCCACGGGCCAAAAGGCACACCTGTAATCCAAAGGAATTTCAAATGGAAGCATTTCAAATTTGATCACTTTTTCAGCTTTGGGGATTTATTTGGGCATCCAAAAGAATTTCTAAAATCACCAAAAATTCTCCAAAATTCTCATTTGAGATGAGCTACCCAGAGATATTTTTGTTGGCTCAAGTTGTTATGGAAAAATTTGAGTTGCTTCACAAGCTATGGTTTGGCCATTATTTGAATTATTGATTTTGAATTCAAATTCGATTTGGGTTTGTTGTTCTGTTCAGTTTGGGACATTTGCATAGGTTGGGTCACAGTGAAGGGGTGTCACACTCCATGTCCCGAGCTCGCACGGCGGCCTTCCCCGAGCAAATCCGCGCGGCGGCGGCCTTCCTTGTTCCACCTCGCAGCGACGCGGGCTTCCTCGAGCAGGTTCATGCGGCGATGTCCTTCCCCAAGATCCGCGGAATCCATTCCCTCTTCCGAGCTCCACGACGTCTGCTTGAGATTGGGAGAGGAGCAGAGCATGCCCCGAGACATGGGGAGGAGCAGAGCCATGGCCATGGTGTCAAAGAGCTCTAGTGGCAGATGAGGAACTGGGGCCGGGGCCAGAGCGGGGCGTGCCATGTGGGGGGGGGGGGGGGGGGGGGGGGGGTGGCACGTGCGCGGGCGACTAAGAGGAGGACAAAGGGGCGTTGGTTAGATATGGAATTTTCGGTCGCCTTTCTACGGTCAGGAAGGGTCGCTCCTTCCATTGGAGATAGCCTGCTCCAATTTATAGTAGAAACTAAAGGTAATATATTTATTACTCTACTAGCATGTAATGGCAAGTACAGTGGTGTCGTCTCATAGGCCATGTCATATATATTTCTCTACCTTTACGGCTATTTATTCTATTCTGTTAGTATAGTAGGCAACATCCCTTATGATAGTGAGGCACCCGTGGTGACTTCGTGAATCTCAAGATCTGTCAGCTCAGTCTTTCAGAGGCGCTCATAAGGGTAAAGGTCGCATGCGTGTTCATGAAGATGAGTACCCGTGCATGTTTGTGAGTAGTGGTTGCGTTTGTATTGTGTTTGTCAAAAAAAAATGTATTGCTCTACCAATGATTTTAGCATTTTTAACATCTAATGCACATGAGGCATCTAGATAAAATGCTAAACACCTTTTCAATTTTAGTGTGATCATTGTGCATATATAGATATTTAGATGAAACAAATAACAACATAATGCCAGCCTTTAACATGGATAATACACGGCACCAGCTTTCACAAAAAAATTTGGTTAATCTTTAATGACTTTTTGTGGAAACAGAAGTCTGATCATGCTACCAGCATGACCCTTAAAGTTGTTTCTGCTCTTGGGACTTCTTTGGTTTCGCAGTGGGGAAGGCTGTGTAGTCTATGCAGTTGCATCCTGCCATCGGTTGTCATGGATGAAATAGGACGCCTGGTAGAGATGCTTGACCTGGGGAGCTGTCTCATGTCTCCAGCCAATGAGGCTATTATATTGAGGCACCAGCTATTCGCCACTCATAAGTGGTGTGCTCCAATGCTGGCTGCAGAAAATAGACATGTTTGAAAAATAACATAAGCTAAAATTACACCAGCTATTCGCCACTCATAAGTGGTGTGCTCCAATGATCTCTATAACTAGTGTGTACTAAGAGAACCACCTCGAACCTCTTGATAGTCCGGTTTTTCCTATGGACTCAAGCTAACATCTAACCAAGCAACACCCGCTTGGATCTAGCATGTCCTTAGCCTTGATCCATATCTTCTCCGCGACTCCATCAAGTCCGTTCTTGTGTAGATGAAGGCAACCAATCATCCTTGTCATTTAAGTTCATGGTGTGTTGGCGTTCCCCACCAACGGACGGAGCTTTCTTCATACGTGACCTATAAGATCTCACAAAGAGTGTTAGTCACATTCATGGTTCTCATCCTATCACCAAAACATTTATACCTTGGGGTTTCCTAGCTCCAATGGTCATGAAGCTTACAATCTCCCCCTTTTTGGTGATGGATGACAACCATGATAAAAATGATCGAGAAGATAAAGAATGTAATGACAAAAGCCAAGATAAAAGCGCAACTCGATCAAGACACTAAACAACAAGTATATGATAGAGAGATAGTTACCTTGTTGATTAGGTCGAGGCAAGTCATAGCTCAAAAGAAGTCACAAGTTAGAGCAAAAACTCATATCACAAGTGAAAGAAAGCACATGGAGCTATGACAAGCAAAGGTTGCAAGGGGTTTACCTTCATACTTACTTTGTAGAATTCCGCTCCCCCTTGACAAGTGCACCAATCTCAAGATTGTGTGAAGATCGATCATCTTGATCACTTGATCTTCATTCGCACACACTCCCCCTTGAGACGGCATTGCTTCTTCTTCATCACCTCAAGATTGTGCGAAGATCGATCGTCTTGATCACTTGATCTTCTCTTGTACAAACTCCCCCTTGAGGTGACATCTTCCAACTCATCATAAGCCCAAAACCTTCTCCCCCGTACTCTTCTCCATCATAACTCTTCTCCCCAAGTTGCTCGATCATTAAGTCCAAAACCTTCTCCCCCTTTGGCATCTATCACTCAAAAAGAGTCTACCAAGGAAGAAAAGTTAGTGTAAATGTATAAGACGAGTGGGAAAAAGAGTTACTTGATTTTGGCGTGAAGCTCCCCCTTAATCCGTGATTCTCCATCTCCCAACAATTGTCCCTACACATTCTCAAAAGAATATTGTCTTGAAGTACATAGGGGTTAGTTGATGATGATGGAAATGTATGAACCCTTAGACTTTGAGCCGCGCAAGTGGATTTAACCTTGAAGCTCAAAAAATCATGGTTCAATGGGCATGAAGCTCATAGAGCATTGCTATAAATTCATCATAGGAGGTCATATACTCATATTGTGAATAAGCAACTCCCCCTAGATGGGTGCTCGGCGCCGAGACACTTATGCAAGGTGCATGATGCGAATGCAAGGAATGATAAGTGTACAATGCATGATGCTATAAGGGTAAGACAAGAGAAAGCTAAGAGCGAAGTTACCAACAACAAGTTTGAGCCCTCCATGAGCTTGATCACAACGAGCCATTCTTCAAAGCCTCGGGAGCCAAGTGCCACCAATCCCAAGCTTAACCCATGCTTATTGCTATCTCAAAGAGGTTAGTCGTCGGTCCTACAAAAATAAGAAGAACACACAAAAACAACAACACAAACAAAAACAAGCAAAGTATATATACATATATACAAATGTAAGCTCAAGGATATCAAGTGAAGCCGGAGAGGTCGAGAACATTAAGTTCTCCCCGGAGCTTACAAAAGGTCTTCTTGTCAAGTGGCTTGGTGAAGATGTCCGCCAATTGTTCATGAGTCCGAACACCAATCAATTCAATATCCTTCTTGGCCACATGATCTCGAATGAAGTGATGCTTGACTTCAATGTGCTTGGCATGGCCGTGATCACCCTTGTTGAGAGCCATATTGATAGCACTTTCGCTATCACAATAGAGAGGTACTTGCCCATAAGATAATCCATAGTCTAATAGGGTTTGCTTCATGTATAAGAGTTGAGCACAACAAGCACCGGCCGCCAAATATTCCGCCTCCGCCGTAGAGATAGCCACACAATTTTGTTTCTTGGAACTCCATGAGATGAGTGATTGTCCAAGAAATTGGCATCCACCGGAGGTACTCTTTCTACTCACTTTGCATCCGGCGAAGTCCGAGTCCGCATAGCCAACAAGTCCAAAGTCCGAGCCTTTTGGATACCATAGGCCCATTGTAGGAGTGCTCTTGATGTACCTAAGAATTCTTTTCACGGCACTCATATGGGACTCCTTGGGGTTAGCTTGATAACGAGCACAAAGGCACACACTAAACATGGTATCCGGTCTAGATGCGGTAAGGTAAAGAAGTGAACCAATCATAGAACGATAGAGTTTAGGATCCACCGGTATACCTTTTGCATCCGCATCAAGAGGGACACTTGTAGCCATAGGTGTGTCGTAGGACTTGGAGTCTTCCATGCCGAACCTCTTAAGAAGATCCCGAGTGTACTTCTCTTGGTAGATGAACGTGCCCTCCTTCATTTGCTTGACTTGAAAACCGAGGAAGACATGAAGTTCACCTATCATGGACATCTCAAACTCTTTCTTCATAAGAGCACGGAACTCATCATTATAGATTTCGTTAGTGGAGCCATAGATGATATCATCAACATAGATTTGACAAACAAAGAGATCATCACCAATATGCTTAGTAAAGAGAGTGTTGTCGATACTACCGATCTTGTAGCCCTTGGTGATGAGATGATCTCGAAGTCGTTCATACCATGCTCTTGGCGCTTGTTTGAGTCCGTAGAGAGCCTTCTTGAGCTTGTACACGTGGTCCGGATGCTCGGGGTCCTCGAAGCCGGGAGGTTGCTCTACATAAACTTCTTCATTGATTAGTCCATTGAGAAATGTACTTTTCACGTCCATTTGGTGAAGTTTAAAATCAAAATGAGAAGCATAAGCAAGAAGTGTTCTTATAGCCTCAAGACGAGCGACGGGGGCGAAAGTCTCGTCAAAATCGACGCCTTCGACTTGAGAGTAGCCCTTCGCCACAAGTCTTGCCTTGTTCCTCACGATTGCTCCCTTCTCATCTTGCTTGTTCTTGAAGACCCACTTAGCGCCAATGACATTGGATCGCTTGGGCTGCTTCACCAACTTCCAAACATCATTCTCTTGAAGTTGTTGAGCTCCTCTTGCATGGATAGCACCCATTTGTGATCTTTCAATGCTTCCTCGATCGTCTTCGGCTCTAGGGTAGAGATAAAAGAGAAATTCTCAACAATGTTAGCTTCATCAACATAATTAGGTTATATTGACTTCTCCTAGTCTTTATCCCTTGAGAAGGACTCCCAATGATGAGATCACGTGAATGATCCCGAGCAATGGGTTTGTGCTTCCTTGAAGGTTCTTGTCGAGGAGGAGGAGGAGCCGGCGAAGTGTCTTGCGCATCTCTTGCGGCTTGCTCCCTAGAGATGTGAGTGTCTTGTTGTCAAAGAGGTGAACCCGAGCCATCATCTTGAGTTGAAGTAGATTGTGCTTGTTCTTGATTGCTTGGTGACGCTTGGCTCGTAGATGCATGAGGTAGACTTGATGGCGCTTGTTGCGGTTCATTTGGAGTAGCTTGACTCGAAGATGCTTGTTGCGGTTCGCTTGATGGAGCTTGACTCGAAGATGCTTGTTGCGGATCACTTGAAGGTGCTTGATGTTGTTCACTTGAGGGAGAGCTTGGATTCTCTTGAGATGTGCTCGTAGAAGGTCCACTTGATGAAGTTGTTGGAGGAGGTGTCGGAGGTTCATCTTCACGAGGAATAACTTCACCAATAGGCATGTTCTCCAAAGCTTCATCCACGGGTTCATCACCTACAATATGAGAAGAAGGAGGGTCTTCTTGAGACCCGTGAGACTCATCAAATTGCACATCATAGGTTTCTTCAACAAAGCCGGTAGAGGTGTTGTAAACCCGATAAGCCTAGGCCGAGCCCGAGTAACCGACACGAATGCCCACGTCGGTTCTCTTCTCGAACTTGCCAAGTCTTTCCCTCTTCTTGTAGATGTAGCACTTGCAACCAAACACTCGGAAGTAGGCAACATTCGGTCTTCTCCCAACAATCACTTCATATGGAGTCTTGTTTAGCAACTTGTGAGGATAGATCCGATTGGAGGTGTAGCATGCGTGTTGATAGCTTCCGCCCAAAACTTCTCCGGAGTGTTGTACTCATCAAGTATAGCACGAGCAAGAGTGATAAGTGTCTTGTTCTTACTCTCAACAACACCATTTTGTGAGGAGTGTATGTAGCCGAGAACTCATGCTTTATGCCAATCCAATCACAATAGTCTTCAATGATAGAGTTTTGAACTCCGTCCCATTGTCACTCCGAATCTTCTTGCTGTGATGTCCATACTCATTTGTACTCTTCTAGCAAACTTCTTGAATATCTCAATTGCTTGTGCCTTGCTCTCAAGAAAGAATACCCAAGTATATCTTGAGTAGTCGTCCACTACCACCAAGCAATAGAGATTTCCACCAATGCTCACATAAGTTGTAGGCCCGAAGAGATCAATGTGTAGGAGCTCAAGAGGTCTTGAAGTTGACAAGAAATTCTTGGATGGATGAGGTGAAGCCACTTGCTTTCCGGCTTGGCATGCACTACATAGCTTGTCCTCTCAAAGGTGACATCCTTGACTCCTCTCACTAGCTTGTTCTTCATTACATGCTTAAGTTGACCCATACCAATGTGAGCAAGCCTTCGATGCCATAGCCAACCTAGAGCGGACTTAGTGAAGAGACAAGTGCTAGGGGCAATAATGTTAGTCTTAAAATCTACAACATATAGATTATTATGACGAAAGCCCTTGATAGTGAGACCCATAGCATCATTATGAAGAACCACCCATTAGCATCAAAGTTACAAGAAAAACCAAGATCACATATTGAGCAACGGATAGAAGATTGAAGTTTAGGGACTCAACAAGCAATACATTAGAGATAGAGAGGTCATTTGAGATAGCCACCTTACCAAGACCTCTCACCTTGTGCTTGGAGTTGTCCCCAAATGTGACCTTGTCATGATCTTCATTTTCTTCCAAGTTGGTGAAGATGGATGAAGTACCGGTCATGTGTTTAGTGCACCCACTATCCAACACCCAATGTTTGCCACCAATCTTGTAGTTCACCTTGGAAGTAGCCATCAAGCAAAGAGGAGGGTTAGTATCAAAAGAATCAATTGACATGTTATCTACCTCTTTCATGCTCTTGATGCTATTGATGTAGGCCATGGGGACACCATTGAGATAGTCCAAATCCCATGCATCCAAGGCGTCAATCATTGCCTTGGTGACTCCATTGTGTCTCCACTCACTCCGATCATATCCCAAGTGTAGAACATGGTTCCCAAGAGGATAGGCTTGAAATCTTCCCACTTCATCACTTCCATTGAAGTACTCAAGAATGTTGTACATTTGATGCTCATAAGATAAGGCAATCAAGATAGCTTCCTTGAGAGGCATCCGATCAATATCATCACCAATATCATTTAGGACATAGACCTTCCGATGATAGGGGAGGAGCGACACCATCATCCTTATTGCATGCTCATCACTAAAACTTATCCTTTCCTTCAAAAGAATTGACTCTTGCAAACAATATGAGAAGCCTCTTCCAACACTCAAGCCAAGTTTCTTCACTCTTCTTGTAGAACTCATCATACATGTCAAGAAGGAGATAGTGAGCACCACCGGCAAGACCGGTTCATACATGTTGTAGTAATCTTCATAGAAAGAAGGTAAGAGATCTTCATCCGGGGGATATTCCTTGATAGGTTTCGGCTCATCATCACTATCACTTGAATAGTCATCATCACAATAGAAAACGGGAACCTCTATCATCTTCATCTTCTTCCTCCTCATCATCACTGGGGTCTTGAATGTGTTAGAGAGCAAAGAGCGAGCTCTTCTTCTTGTGATGATCTCATGACTTGCCAATTGAATATGACTCAAGCTCAAAGCTCTCAAACTCAATGTGATCACCATACTTGTCCTTCGGAAGAGCATCAAGAAACCCCTAAGACCTTGACCTTGGTGACTATCCAAAGCTTGTTCTCATTTATCCTCTTGATGAGTGAATCCATCCGAAGAGCAAACTCAACAAGATCTTCATTGGGCTTCATAGAGATGTGGCCCAACTCATCACATAGCTTGATATATCCATCCTCTTGATCCCGAGAAGAAGATCCTTCACCAAACGAGATGATGATTGAGCTTGAGGTAGAGGTTGAGCTTCAATGTGTTGATCTTCACTGGCATGAGAGATATCCTTGCCCTTCTTGATATCCTCCTCAAGAGAGGAGAGAATAGCAACCACCTCATCATAGGGCATGTTCACAAACTCATCCACTCGATCAAAAGCAAGAATACCAAACCGTGAGAGTGGTAGAGATCGGATAAGCTTCTTCACAACATGCTTGTGCATAATAGATGGATAGCCTCTTGACATGAGTTTCCTAGCAAGAACATACAAGCGAGATGCGAAGTTAGTGATATCCTCATTATCATTCAAAACAAGCTCATCATACTCATCACGCACATCATAGTAGGAAGTACCATTAAGCACACAATCATAAGGCTCAATCAAGGTAGAGGCGATGGAAGTGTTAGAAACGTCATCATGAGTGGACTCCATTTTCCCACACGCAATCCCGGTCACGACTCATGGCGGTAAAGTCCTAATAATGAGCACTTGGCTCTGATACCACTTGTAAGGATCGTGTGACCGAGAGGGGGGTGAATCGGTGCACTCTAGAATCTATTTCCAAACACTTACACCCAAGCAACTCCTAGCGAGTAGTTCTAGTAACAAGGTAAAGCACACTAAGGAGTATCCTTAACCTATATAGCTAGTGCATATAGATAAACACAAACACACCACACTAGCAACCTAGCACAAGATAGATAGATAGCGGAAGACTTAAGCTAGGCAAGGCAAGGTAACAAGATAACTAGAGACAAGGCAACCAAGATACTAGGCACACTAAGTAGAGTCCTTAGAGCTACTAGATAGGCTATGACAAGTAAGCCACGAGCTAGGCAATCAAGCAAACCTAGTGAAGCTAGTAGGTACCAAGGTAACACACAATCAAGATAAGAGCACAACTCAAGTACTACAAGCAATCATATGAAGTGCTATAAGTAAATGCGAGTAGTAAAGGAGAAGGGATAGAGAATGCTCATAATGTTTTTCCGTGGTCTCGGAAGGATGGGCCTTCCCCTCCACGTTGGGTCACTCCCGGGTCACTCCCGCCGGTCTCGACCCCGTCCTCCGCTCGATGGCGATCCCTCCTAGAGCACACTTCCCCTCCGAGTGAAGTCGCGGGCACGTCCCGCCGGGCGATCCCGGGTACTCTTCCGGAGGTAAGGCTCCGCACTTGATACGTGCCAAAGGGCGCTCCACTAGTGATGCTTCTTTTACACGGAAAGCTCCAAGACCGTGTACAAACTTGTGTCGACTTCCACAATCTCCTTGGACAGCTCAACACCGACGCCTCACCGGTCTAGGCCTTGCCATAACCAAGAGTAACAGCCCTAGATGACTCTCTCAAGCCCACACTAGCCTAGAGATCAAAGGATGCAACTTGCTACTCTCTCAAGCACTAGGATCACTCCAAATCCTTCTCAAGTGCTTCACACTTCTCCTCTTGGCTTCTTGGCAGCACCTCCCCTCTTTCCTGGGTCCAAGAGCAACTCAAAGGGGCGAGCAACCAGCTATATTATAGGCCACCAACCTCAAACTAGCCGTTGCCCAAAAGTGCCCAGAAACCAAGTCACCGTAAGTATCACCGTATGATACGGTGACTCTGACCACCGTATGATACGGTGACCTCCACGTCACTGCCAGAGCATCTCCATCTCTGGACTTCGATCTTCAGGTATCACCGTATCATACGGTGACCCCCACCGTATCATACGGTGGCTTCATCTTCTTCAGCTTCCAGCAACTTGCCAACTCTCTGGAAATCATACGGTAACCACCGTATCATACGGTGACACCTTCACCGTATCATACGGTGACCTCTGTCTTCTCTGCCAGGTCATCACCCTCATCTGGACTTCTCTTCTCCTGCAGTCACCGTATCATACGGTGACTGGCACCGTACCATACGGTGGCTCTTCTCTTTTTCTGCCAGAAACTCTTCTTCTCTGGTCTTCATCTGCTGCAGTCACCGTATCATACGGTGACTGGCACCGTATCCTACGTGGCTCTCTTCTGCTGGAACTCGACCACTTTCTTTGATCCTTGCTTCCAACATCTTCAAACTTGGTTCCTTCAAGCCTCTTCTGCCACCCTAGCCCCTGAGAGACTCACCATGCATCCAATGATCTCTATAACTAGTGTGTACTAAGAGAACCACCTCGAACCCTCTTGATAGTCCGGTTTTTCCTACGGACTCAAGCTAACATCTAACCAAGCAACACCCGCTTGGATCTAGCATGTCCTTAGCCTTGATCCATATCTTCTCCGCGACTCCATCAAGTCCCTTCTTGTGTAGATGAAGGCAACCAATCATCCTTGTCATTTAAGTTCATGGTGTGTTGGCGTTCACCACCAACGGACGGAGCTTTCTTCATATGTGACCTATAAGATCTCACAAAGAGTGTTAGTCACATTCATGGTTCTCATCCTATCACCAAAACATTCATACCTGGGGTTTCTCTAGCTCCAATGGTCATGAAGCTTACACACGCGTGGCCGGCGACGTACGGCCACGCCGCGCCGCCCCGGTCCCGCCCCGACGGCCGTCTCTCTTCCTTAAGTCGCGCCTCCCCGGCCTCTCCTCCATTCCTTCCCAACCCTAACCCTAGCGCGTCCGTCAACCACCTTGCTCGCAGTCGCGGAGCTCTCAGGCTCGCCTCTTGCCGCCTTGTGCTCCGCCGTTGAGGCATCGCGTGAGGAGCTTCGCAAGGATGACTTGAAGCTCACGTCGACGCCCCTTTCTTCTCTCGCGCGTCAAGCCAAGGAATCGTCTGTTTCTTCTTCATGGCCGGCGGATGACTGCCTCGTTTCGCCGTCAAATTCACCCACCCCGCCCCGGTGAGTTTCTCCCATTTACGTGGTGCCCGAGCTGCGGGACTTGGTCGCGCGCTCGTCTGACTTTTCTCCTGCTCGTTTGCGCAGCCCAGCTCCCCGGGAAGCCATTTCTCCCCTCCGCCGCCGTTCAACGCCACGGCATCCTCCGTCAAGCCCCACCTTCTCAGTCTCCGCGTCGTCTACATGTATCGCGCCGGGATCCCCCTCGTCGTCGTGAAGCTTCCGGGATAGATCCCGTTCACTACCGGACCCCTCTCCGCATTCGCGACATCGCCGGACTCTTCCACCCACCGCCTCTCGTCGTCGACCAACTTCCAGCTGCCGCCGCGAGGTTAGTCCACCTAGGTGAGCTCGCCGTCCCGTGTTTTCCCCTCTCGCCTCATCCGTTCGCCTTTTGGCCGACGGAAACGCAGCTCCGGCGAGCGCGCCGCCACCTTCCGACGAGCCAGCCGCCGCCCCGGGTGGGATCCGGCATGGCTAGGCCGGATCTGCTGCGGCCTGGACCCTGCAACCCTCTGTGTGGCCTAGATCCGATTGGCCGCGCCGAAAATATTTCTTTTCCGAATTTGTTTAATCTCCAGAAAATCTCAGCAACTTCCAAATTCGTAATAAATCAATATGATTCAGAAAAATGCAAATCTAATTTTTTTGGACTCCTTGTACCCAGATCTATCCAGCAAACTTGTCAACTGCATGCAATCCTTTTTCTGTTTTCTGTAAATTTCCATAAGTGATCAATCTTGTTTAATTAATAATAAATTCCCTGTTAATCCATAAATCTTGAAATCTTGCATGCTTGTAACCAGTCTGCCAACACACCTACAGAGCATGTCTCCACTGTCAGATCTCTTGCTTAATTAATTTATTATGATTTAATTCTTGTTCTGCACTATTTAAATTGTTATAATTAATTCACCTTACAATAAATCGTCAAAATTCACATTAAAATACTTCCAGTGGTGTTCTTCACCAGAAAAATGCCACTGGACAAAAATATTTTTGAAATAAATTTAATCTAATTACCCAACTTAAGTTAATTTTATGTAATTAACTTATCAAGAGTAAATGAAGGAAATGCTTCAGACGAAAGTATAATTAAACTTAATTGCATCATTTCATTGCATCTAACTTGCATTCCCTTGTCATGACATATAGCTCTCGAGGTGATTCCGGAGCAGCTGGAGGAGCAGGATGCTGAGCGATCAGGAGGAGACACCAGCTGACTTCCTATAGTAGCTAACCCCACACCCTGAGCCGGGCAAGCCCCGTGCATTCTGTCATATGTTTTCGTTTTTCTTTTATCACTATGTGTGGAGTCTAGTCAGTATGATTGTGCACTAGGTTTATAGGAGTTGATTGGAACCATAGAATTGCATTAGGATTACCCTTCCTGATTACCCTTGATGTCCCTGTTAGTAGTATGTTAGCCTTTTGTCGATCGTTAGCGCTGCTATGCTTAGTTGCTAGTGATCGGTAGAATCGAGTGGTAGGTCCCATTCGCGAGATAGGATCACGACACCCTGTATTGTACTAGATGAATTATAGGTTGTTGGAGACAGGACGGGGATTTTGTTTGTATAGGATGGTTTGACAAGGCTGGGCCTTCACAGTGGTAGCCCTGTCTGTGTCGATTAAGGACCGTTCGTTGTTGGCCCTATTGAGCAAGTTTGAACGTACTGATTCACATGCTGGTGTTTATGGGCCCAGTAAACTGAGTAGCTTGTAGCAATCGTGGGGACGAAACGCCGCCTGCTGCTATGGGGGAATGAGGGGAGCCACCCACGGACGACGGCTGGGCCGGGTTGTTTCGTTGGGCCCAAGACTTTCGCCGGGAGCAGCAGACATTTCGTTCGCCTTGCAGGGGCTTTGTGAAAGGTTGCCGTATGTGGTCTGTTCGCGGGCGCATATATCGTGTGGTCAGGTTTCTCCTGCAGGATGTACATCGATGCCGCCGCTCTCGGAAATGAGCACCCCGCTTGTTCAGTGCGCCACATCGTAGTGTGATTATGGATGATGATGATGATATGATAATGATTTATATATCTTACTGCTTTATTTTTTTACAGTATCACTTGCTTGTTTACTTGCCTGTTATAGTTGTTAGGGCGCAGAACATGATACTTGGCAAATTACTTAATTTGATCTAAAACTTGAAAGTAAGGACCAAGTAATTAGTGCTGTTTTCGCAAGTCTGAGTCAGCCTGCCCCTTGTAGCCTTTGCATACTAGGAGTCGGCTATAGATGGCCATGTTGACGGGTAAGTCTTGCTGAGTATTAGTTGCTCAGGGTTTGGCTCTTATGTGTTTTGTGCAGGTTTGTCTTTGCTTCCGCTGTCGCTTTTGTGGCTGAGGCGTCTCCAGGTCCACATCGTAGGGCTTCGATGTGCGGCCGAAGTATCGCCGAGTGTTGTAGTTATCGTATCCTTGTAGACTTCCGCTGTGCTACTCACGTGATTTAATTCATCTGAGACTTGTAATAACTTAAAGATGTAAATTTGTGCTATTTATGGGATGTACTATCTGTGTCTGTTCATCAGCACTTCCGACTCGATTATGTGAAAAAGGTAACGCTACAGAAGTGTCATCTTAATATTTTTTGTTAATCTCGTGTGGGTGTTTAGTGTATTTTGTCCAAATTTCTTTGTTTATGTTTGGCATTCGTAGTTCAAAGTTCGCCCCACCTAAAATGTGAACCTGCCTCCGCCACTGGGTGCCGGAGCTGCAGTCGAGGTGGTCGCAGCCGGCCGCCACGTAGAGGTTCTTACATCTATGCACCTTCAATCTTTCGGCACCGCTTGACGGTGCGACCACTTGGTTCTTCACATACTGAGACTGCCCCTAGTACTGAAGAACAAAATGTCAACAATAGCATCAGCCGGCTGGTCATGAATTTCTAACCAACCTAAGGAAATTATTATTATTATTATTATTCTATTATTATTATTATTATTATTATTATATTATATTATTATTATTATTATTATTATTATTATTATATTTCCAGAGACGTTGTATGCAACACTAAATTGGTTGTGACATGACAACCAAGGATCCATACAGGATCTTAACAGATTGATAAATTCTTAGAAACGTAAAAAAAGAGAAGGGAACGGCCAGTCCTTCTCTGGAAGCTAACTAACAAATATTCAAATTCTGTTAGGTCACTAAAAAACGTCTCCTCTAAAGACCCAAGTTATGGATGGCAGGCCTCATGTACAGGTCAGGAGCCTCAAACAAGTTGCTTTTGCGACCTTTAATCAGCTACAGTAATAGGATTGCTTCTCAGTATAATGCCTCTAGGAAGGTCTCCAAGGGATTGATTATTTTTTATTGCTCACTTTCTATACTGATAAAGTGCAATTCACAAAGTAAAATTAAAGAGGACGGCACAAGGTTAGTGCATATACCTGGAGTGCAGAAAGCTCATGTAGGGAACAATGTCATATATGTATTCGTAGTCACAGCTGTATACATTCACCATCCCTCCTGACTTTAAGGTCAAAAGTAAAAATCGTATCAACCATGAAAAGGAAGACAATTTCTTGTCTGTCCGCTACGGCAAACACATAGGGTGGGAGCATCCATCCACGGTGA